>CM053613.1:3276479-3318277 GCA_028646535.1 Procyon lotor
ATATGGACTTCACAAGGCAGGGCGGCTGGGCCACCTGTCTGCTTCTTGCCCTGGGCCTCAGTTTCTTCTTCTGTCATTTAGGCTGGAAGAGAAGGGCAGGGAGGGTGCTGCTGAAGATGACAGCAGACAGGGGGCCCCGTGCGGCTATAGCTGAGAGGGACGGTCAATATGCACAGCACAGCCCTGGCACGGGGCCCAGTCACCTGGTGGGCCGGGGGCAAATCTTGGGGCTCCTGACTTCTGGGCCTACGTGTACTCACCCACTAAGCACTTCTCAGTGACCTGGGGCAGACAGAACCAAGGAGAGGATGGAAAGGAGAAGAGCCGGGGGAGGGCAGCCCCCCCCAGAGGAGGCAGGTCAAGAGGAGCCGCCGAGGGCCAACTCCTAGAGTTCAATGCCTGGATCTCACACTCCAGTGGACACACCACCCCCTAAAACACTTCCTTCCCCCAATTCCCCTCAACAGATCCCTCCAAGGTCACGGAGAAAGCTGGTCCTGGGCTGGCCTGGGGGCGGAGCCTTTCCAGCTGGCTCCCACATTTTTCAGCACCTCTGGAGCTCTGTGATGCCTCCCCGGCTCCTACATTTTTGGCTGATAGCTCTTACGCAGCCATCCCAGGTGCAGAGTCTCCTGGCTGATTTGTCCTACCGGCCGCCCGGGTCCATCTGCCCCGCTGAGCCCCCCACCCGCACTGAATGAGGTCAGCCTGGAGGACACAGGCCAGGGATCAAGGGGCAGCTGGCTAAAGACATGCGTACACGGCTCTGCCTGCCTATGCAGCCGTGTCAGGGTGGCTGTGCGCTTGCGTGGGCTGAGGATGTGTGTGTGTGTGTTCGTGAGGGGGGCCTAGGTTCCCAGGGCCCAGGGATCTGGATGGAATTAGGGGCCGCCCCGGCGGGGGCCAGGATGGGGGTGGGGGGCTCCAGCAGGAAACGTGAGCTGTACTCATTAGCTCCTCACGTGCTCAGCCGGATTTATAAACACAAGGGAAGACGGGATGTAAACAATCAGTGGGCAGCAGCCAGAGGCAGAGCTGGGGTGGGGGCTGGGCTAGGGGCCAGGACTGGGGGAGGGGGCCCAGGACACAGCCCCCAGTGGCCCAGTCCACCTGCACACCGTGAGCCTGGCGAGAAGGATGGAAGAAGGCCCCAGGATGCCCACCCAGTTCTCCCTCCCAGGGACGCAGGCAAGCTGCAAACTGCACCAGGTCCCACTGCTCACAACTAAACCACAGGTGTTCTCTGCCCCAGATGGCTATCAGTTTGCTGCCTGAGATATGGGTCATCAGTGGAAGTTGTACTAGAGAGGAATGGTCTCCATCTGTCCCCTTTCGCATCTCCTAGCCTCTCACCCTCTAGATACCTGAGACTCCTTCCTTCTTTCTGGCTCTCTCCATGGGTCGGTCAGTCTGATCCTCCTGCTCTTTCCCCTGCCCCCACCCCCCAGCCCGCAGTGACACAGTTACCTCAGAACTGAAATATTCCTGGAAACACCGGCCTCGTCTGGTTAATTTCACGAGCCGTTTTTCTGCCCAGATGACTTAGCTCTTGTTTATCCAAGGGCTTCTCCCCCTGTTGTCCCTGTGTAGGGAGCCAGTTCTCCCCAGGGATGTCCCACAGCGCCCAGAAGGGGAGGGGAAAACAGAGCCCAGAGCTGGGGTCCTGACCCTGTGCCCCTTCCCCCACCACCTCCGTGGTGTTGGCAAAACCCAGTCTAAGGACTCTGGCCAGAAGGGCTGCCCGAAGCTGGGATTGGTGAAATCCCAATCGGGTTTTAGCTGGGACCCTCAGCATCGCTGCTAACTCAACGCTGGTAAGGGCCACTGCCCTGCTCAGCAGGTCTGCAACCTCCAAAACTAACCCCATATTGTTAGATCCATTAGGATCTTGGAGGTGACTCTGCCACATATCTAGGCTGGGGGTAGCCCCAGGCTTCATGCAGAGGAGAAGGGCCTGGGATTCTCTTGGGATGTGAGGCACAGTGAACAGAAAGGGACGCGGAGTCAGCAGGAGCTAGGCATGGAAAGGCAGAATGAGGAAAGGATACCAGGAGTGAAGCCACGGGCTGCAGATGGGGACAAGAACAGGGGGCTAGTCACGTGCCTGATCCTGCTCTCTATCTACACCCACGCACCCACGCTCTCAAACCAAGAGGGGCAGGGTCTCTGAGACGTGCTCTCCCCACTCTGCCACTCCCATGCTCCCGTCAATGAAGTTGCCAGCCAAGCATCTGAAAAGTCAAGTCTGACGGGCAGGGCCACTGCAGAAGTCCCCATGTGACCCCTACACCCTTGTCAGCGACGTTCTATACAGTCTGAGTCTTAAACCCTCTCCAAAACCCTGACCCAGCTTCATGGCTAGCTCCAAACTTCCCCTAACTCTAAGCACAGTCAAATTGTCAAATGCACATCCAGCTCATTTCTAACTATCACAGCAACATAGGTCATTATGAAATTTTGCAAGCAGAAAATAGAAAGTAGAAGAAACTACTCATGATCTTACACCTACCCAAGCTTAAAACCCAAACCAGCCCTCTTTGTGACGTTACCCCAGCTGAAATGAACACATTCACAGACCTTGGCCCCAGCGAACCCTGTGCCCGTCCAAACCTAACCACATCCCCCAGCTGGACTCAAACCTCAACCACACTCAGTCAGCCAAATCCCAGTAAACTAACCTGAAACTTTAAAAGTAACCCAGTCCTTAAACCTAACCTAGCCCAACGCCAATTATAGCCTCACCTCAATCTAACCCTAATCGCCTTTACCCAGTCCCCAGGCCCACTGAATCCTGGCCTCGTTCTCTTCACCATGGACCTCACCTAAAAGCTGGAAAAATTGTGTCTCCTGCTGCCTATGTCTGTCCTCATAGACCTGACCCCTGGGCTCTGGCATCCCAAGGTGTCCAAGCTCTCCAGGTCGGCTGGCTGATAAACCAAGCCCACCAAATATGTCATGTTCCCTCTCCTCCCCTTCCCATCCCCCACGCCCCACCCTCTTCACTGCAGGCTGATCAAAGGACCCCATTCAGGGGGCGCCTGGGTGGCTCAGTCCGTTAGGCATTCGACTTGATTTTGGCTCAGGTCATGATCTCAAGGTTCTTGGGATGGAGCCCCCGTCAGGCTCCACGCTCAGTGGGGGGGTCTCAGTCTTTCTCTCTCTCTCTCTCTGAAATAAATACATAAATCTTAAAAAACAAACAACAAACTCATTCAGGTCAAACTTTTCCCCATCCAACCTCCTAGGTAAGAAGGGGGCAAACTGGGGCACCTGGGTGGCTCAGTGGTTGGGCGTCTGCCTTCAGCTCGGGTCGTGATCCTGGGGTCCTAGGATCAAGCCCCGCATCGGGCTCCCTGCTCGGCGGGAAGCCTGCTTCTCCCGCTACCATTCCCTCTGCTTGTGTTCCCTCTCTTGATGTGTTTCTCTCTGTCAAATAAATAAAATTGTAAAAAAAAGGGGGGGGGGGCAAAGATCCACGCTGCATCTCAGTCCATACCCAGGAATCCGCTAGAATGTACCTCCCCCCCCACTGCTGACTACAGTAGCCAGCCCTGTGTCCTTCAGCCTGCCGCTGGTGATCTAGCCCTACCCCCTGCCTCCTATGACTTGGCTTGGACTTGTCTGGGGGCAGCCTCTCTCGGGCCCTTCCCAGGGCTGGCTGCTCTCGGCTGGCTGCTGGCACATATGCTGTTTCCCACCCCCTCGGCTCCAGTGGGACTGGGAGGCTGAACCCTGGAACACTGGGTCACAGACCCTAAGCCTGGCCCCATCCCTCCATGTACGCACACACGCGTGTCGGCTCACGTCCGGTCACTCTTAGACGACACACTAATATATTCTCCAATATGCGCGGGGAGGTACACACACAGAGGCCCAGTCCTGGTCCTCGGACGCTTACATGCCTCCGTGCACACACACACCCCCTCACCGGCCAGGAACGCTCCCCTCCTCCATCCCCCCTGCCTCCCATCTGGCGGCCCACCCTCCCCAGCCCCCTCCGAGCCCAAGGTGGAGACAGACACCTGAGGGCCTGCCAGCCGCCTGGTCCACTGGGCCGGGGCCCGCGCTCACGCTTTGCACCCCTCCCGTCCACAGGGGACTCGTGGGGGCTGCTAGCTTGCCTGTGCGCTGTGCTCTGGCACCTCCCCGCAGTGCCGGCCCTCAATCGCACAGGGGACCCGGGGCCTGGCCCCTCCATCCAGAAAACCTACGACCTCACCCGCTACCTGGAGCACCAACTCCGCAGCTTGGCTGGGACCTACGTGAGTACCCAGGGCGGCTGAAAGGTCTGGGAGTCGGGCAAAGTGGGAGAAGTTGGTGGAAGAGAGACAGAATGGCGGAGGGGTCCCAGTGAGCAGCGACGACCAGGGGGCCCTTTGGTTCCAAACGGTCCCCATGTCTGGCCTATCTCCTGCCCTTCCCTCTTAGGTGCCCCCCTCTTCCCCATCCCTGGCCCCAGGACTAGGCATGTGGGCAGGCCTCGCACCCGCCTTGGCCCATTGCCCCACTGGCTGCCGGCCCAGCCGCCCGCCTCCCCCTGGGGGCCGGGGAAGTCTCTTCTGTTTACACCGTGTTGTGGTGTCTCTTGCACGGGCGGGGCTGGGTGGGGATGAGGGGCCCCACCTCCCATGCCTGTGTTCCAGCTCGCCTCTGCCCCAGACCTGGGGCCCTGCTGCTCTGGACCCACGGGCCTCCCTTCTGTCTGCCTCTCCCATCCTAGCTGGGCCTCCTAGGGGGGACTTGGGGGAAGGGGGCTGCGGGGAAGCCAGGCCAGTAGTGGCAGGAGGCTTGGGGAGTGGATGGAAGTGGTGCCATAAGGATTTGGGGGCAGTCCAGAGGTGTTCCGAGAGCCCAGGAGAGAAGGAAAGGGGGTCAGAGTTGCCGAGGACCATGGGGAACCGGCCCCCTCTTCCCGTGTTCCTCTTCCACATCCCAGACCCTACTCTGGAGCCAGGGAAAGAAAGGGGAGGAGGGGGGGGGAGCTGGCTCCAGCCCCAGGATACACCGAGGAAATTAGTTTGTCTCTGTGCTTGTCAGCGTGTGAACCTCCCCCTGGGCCCTTGCCTATCCCAGGCCTCGCCCCTCTCTGCTCCCTTTCCTCTGGCTGCAACGGCCCCCTCAGCCCTTTCCCTGGGCCCCAGGCCTCTCCCTTGAGGGTTGGCAAAGCTCTGTCCTCTTCCCTAGACTGCCTCCTATACCCTTCCTCCAGCCGAACTCTTGAGACTGCCTCAGTTTCTTCTGCAGCCCTGCCCCTGTGCGCCCTTCCTTGGGGGACTTAGAGCTTCGTGAGTACCGTCTGTCCTCGGCCCTTCCGCTGGTGGGACCAGGCATGTCGGGAGGCAAACGGAGCTCTGAGTCCCGTGGGCCCCTCTGCCTTCCCACCCGCTTTTCCCTCCCCTGGCCCAAAACCTCTGCTTGACTCTGCTACCCCCTCTAGCTCCCGACCCCTCTTCTCTCCTGGCTTTCGCTGCCAAATTTCTCGAAGGAGTGGTCTACACCCTCTGCCTCCGCTTCCTCCCCACCCACTCACTCCTTAACCCCCTGCAATCTGGCCTCCGGGCCGCTGAAGGCTCTCTCCAAGGCTCTCTCCAAGGTCGGCAGGCACCTCCCTCTGGCCAAACCCAGCAGAATTTTCTAGGGCTCATTCTCCTCGATCTCTGTTTTGCAGCCACACTGTCGAGCTCTGCTGCCTTCTGAACTCCTCTTCCTGGCTCTGCACTCTTCTGGTCCACCTTCCACCTCTGCAGCCTGGCCTCCTGGGTCCTCCTGGCTCCTCTTCCTCTCTGCCCTGCCCCGCGGTGGGCCTGCTCCCAAGGCTTTGCACACACAGTCCATCAGCACGTCCTCCCTGAGTAGCTCCTGCGAGGTTTTCTCTCTCTACACCTCTCCGTGCGGGAGTTCATCACCCCCACTGCCTCAGCTGTCACCTCCACGCAAATGACATCCCCGGAGAAACTTGGGGGAGGCCCCGGAACAGAGAGGGGCCTGGTGTGCAGACGGGGCCGGTGTCCGGGGACCCAGGACAGAGCGGCTCTGGGGGCAGGTATCTCCTGGTGGCCGCCGGCCGCTCGGCCCCCCTCCTTCCCCATCGCCCTCTCCTTTCCACAGCTGAACTACCTGGGCCCCCCTTTCAACGAGCCTGACTTCAACCCGCCTCGGCTGGGGGCAGAGACCCTGCCCAGGGCCACCGTCAACCTGGATGTGTGGCGAAGCCTCAACGACAAACTGCGGCTGACCCAGAACTATGAGGCCTATAGCCACCTGCTGTGCTACCTTCGAGGCCTCAACCGCCAGGCCGCCACGGCCGAGCTGCGCCGCAGCCTGGCCCACTTCTGCACCAGCCTCCAGGGCCTGCTGGGCAGCATCGCGGGCGTCATGGCGGCCCTGGGCTACCCGCTGCCCCAGCCCCTGCCCGGCACTGAGCCCACCTGGGCCCCTGGCCCTGCCCACAGCGACTTCCTCCAGAAGATGGACGACTTCTGGCTGCTGAAGGAGCTGCAGACCTGGCTGTGGCGCTCGGCCAAGGACTTCAACCGGCTCAAGAAGAAGATCCAGCCTCCGGCGGCTGCGGTCACCCTGCACCTGGAGGCCCACGGCTTCTGACCTCTAACCTTGCCCCCTCCCCTCCCACCTCCTCCTCAAGCCCTGCCCCCACTCCGGGAGGCAGAAACCTGTATGCCCACACCTGTTGAGCCAGGAGACGGAAGCAACGAGCCTCTGGCCCTCTCCGGACTCGGGAGAGGGTGTGATGCAATAAGGCCTTATCCCCTCTCTGCTTCCCAAAGTCCTGCAGGTCTGGGGAAGAGGTGCAATAGGCCCCGTCCCTTTGCCACAGGAGGAAGCGCTCACGGGAGCCCGAAGGGGTTCCAGTTGGTGCAAAGGCTCTCACAACTTCCCCGTCCTGCCCAGCACTCACCCGCGCACACGCCACGCGGCCCGAGGGGCACTTCCGGGAAGCGTGCCTGCAGGGCAGGGAGGGGGGCCACCGCAGCCCGTGCCTTTCTGGGGTGAAGCCCTTTGGCTGCCCCGCTCTTCTTCGACAGGTGTTGCTCCCCTATCCCCAAATAACTCGGTATATCCGATTCAGGAAACACACACAGTGGCAAGTCCAAACAGGAAGAAATGGGATTTAAAAGTGGAAGAGGTAGGGTCTGCATTGGAGGTCAGACTGAAAGCATAGGGCCAGGGACAGACCGGACCCAGGGGGTCACCAAGGCAGTCGGTGGCACAGGATGGCAGCCAAAAGGACCTCGCCTCGCATCTTGTCGCCGGCATCACGGTGCCTCCTCCCCACCCCCTTTCCGGGCTGGCTGTGGGTTGCCCAGGCTGGGGAGGGCAACCAGAGCCACAGCCGCAGGGTTCCCTGAAAGTTTACATTGCAGTAGCATTGCGGGGTGCGGGGGGCAGCCCCCCTCCGGGCCCTGCCCCCAGCCTCACCCACTCATGACTCTAAGTTTGTTGTATTAATATTTATTTATTTGGAGATGTTATTTATTAGATGATATTTATTGCAAATTTCTATTCTTGTATTAACAAATAAAACGCTTGCCCCAGGACTTCATCTCTTTGCTCGGCCTCGGCCCACCTCCTGGCCCTTCCCCTCCTGGGCTCCCGGCCCACAGGCTCGGAGTCTGCCGGTCCCAGGGTTAGCTCGGAGAGGCGAAGAGCTTCGGGAAGAGGCTCTGCCCTATCCATGGGGGTGTGTGTGTGCACAGCACACTCTGTCTGCTTCTCCACCCACGGCGTGTCCTTTAGTCCTTCCAACTTCTTGTCTTCCCCCTCCCAGCCTTTGCTCAGCCTGCCTCGCCTCTCAAGCTCACTTTAAGGGTCTCGCAGGTCTGTCCCCCTGCAAAGCTGCGCACCTGCCCCCCTGGTCAGCCTTGTGCGGTCAGCCCTCAGCTTCGTCAGGACCCCCACCCGTGGCGGCCCACTGGAGTCCCCCGCAGTGACCCACGCCTCAATACCCTTGCTCTCCTGCGGAGTGTGACTGACTGCAGCCAAGTCACAAGTCTCGGCTGTGACTCTGCTCCTTTCTTTCCAGTGTAAGACAGCAGGTTAGGGGGAAAGAGTAAAACTCAGATTGGTATGCAAGCAAATGGGGTAGGTGCTGTTCAAGGGATGAACTCAGCTCCAAGCCCAGCCCCGTAGCCTCCTAGAGTGACTTTGGACACATTACTTGCAGCTCTCTAATTTTCCAATTTCCCCATCTGTAAAATGGGGATGACGAAACAGCCTTCTGGGACTGTTTAAAGGATAAGAGAAATGACAACGGTGAGGTGCCTGGCCACAGCCGCAGGGATTAGTAAGTACAGGTGACTTGGGACAGATCGGCCTGCTGGGACACTCTAGCAAAGAGCCGCAGGGTATAAGTTACGGGGTTGACTGCTCCCAGGTGACACAGAAGTGTTTTTACCAGGAGATGGTGTCCTAAGCAAAGGAAGTAAATGATGGTGACATCGAGCCGTCGACAAACAGTTTCAAGGCCTGCCCGGCATTATGCTAGCCCAAGTAGGAACTCCAAGGGAAGTCTGAGACCTAACTTGGCTTCTGCCCTTATGGAGCCTGTGATCCATCCAGGGAGAGAAGAGCAGCTTAGGTGAAACTACCGTCGGGTGCGTGAGTGTAGGTGCGGGAGCCGCTGGACCTGTCTGTGGGCGAGGCAGCTTCTGCGGACGGTCCCATAATCACCTGGCCCACCATGGAGGGGACATACCCCCACAGAAGGGTCCAGGCTCTTCAGGCAGGGATATCTTCCCTGGCTCTGTCTAGATACCCTACGAGCCTACTTCCTGCCTAAGGAGACAGGAAGGAGAGGGCATCTGGGCTGTCTCCACACTGGGGCAAAATGAGTAGCAGCCCGTAAGGGGCAAGGTGCCAAGCAAGTGGCCATACAGAAGACTGGGAGAAGGAAGGCATATCCCACACTCTCGTACTGCGAGCTTCTTGGGGGCAGACTCTGAGTTTTCTCCATCTCTCTATCCCAGTTCAGGCACAAGCCCAAAGAAGGTGTTCAATTAGCGTGTTGAATCAAAACACCTAGAAAAAGGATCCTTTGCCCCAAATGCTGAAATCCAAGGCAGAATTTGCTTAGCTGCCAAAAGACCCAGGTGGAATCCCTGGGAGCCAAGGAAGGCGTGATGGCGTCCCTCTGCCGAGGGGGCTGGTCTGTAAGCCTCGCGGGGAGGCAATGTGTCTGCCGTCACCCCTGTCCTTCCAGGGCCTAACACACGGCAGGCGCTGCTGCATGGCGGCTCCAGGAAGGGTTTAGACAAGGGCAGAACAAGGGTTGGTTCGGTGTGTCTGTCTCCCTTTTAAGCACATAGCATCTCAAGGGCAGATCCCACGATTTACTCGCCTTTGCATCCCTATAGCATTTTAGCAGGACGCCTGCACCGAACTAAAGTACTTGATGATTTATTAAAGAGTGTCAAGGTAGTAGCGTAGGAGAAGTTAAAAGAGGAGAGTTTTAGGGAGGCAGCCAGTCACAGTGTCAGAGGCCCCCGAAGCACTGAGGGAAGAAGTTGGGGGCAGACCCACTGAGAAATCGGGAAGTCACAGGTGACCTTTGCAAGCACAGTTGGGAGGCAGATGCCAAATTGTGAGATTAAAGGAGGTGGTGAGAAAGAAGAAGAGGGAAGTGTGTTCTCCCCAGTGCTTGGTGGCAAAAGGAATACCTAGGCGGGCAGCAGGAGCATGGAAGGTCTTCCACAGGGTCAGCCGGTTTGCTGTTGTTTTCAAACAGGAGAGATCTAAACACCGAACTGCCGTGGGCGGGGGCAGGGGGGGGTGCGGCTGGAGAAGAATGTAGAGACCCTTAGGGGCTGGAGTCAGGGACAAGCAGAGGAAGGGAATCCGAAGGTTGCTGGGCAGCCTCGGGGAGCCAGGTGGCACCAGCATCCACATCTCTGTCGTGGGCTGTGACGTCCCTTAGCAAGCCAGAGGTGGCCAGAGGTGAGGATAGAGAGAAGACAGGGTGCTTCCCAAGGCCGAGAACTGACAAAGCAGGAACGGCAGAGAATTGAGGGTTGGTGGAGACTCCGGAGGGTAAGAAATGGTGCTCTGGAGTGGCTGGGAGCCGTGGCGCGCACAGGGCTGGTAGCAGCGGGAAAGAAGGGAGGAGAGCGACCGACAGGGAAGGGTGGGCAAGTGCTGGAGGTGACTCCCGTGGAAAGTGCAGAGGGGGCACCCCTGGCAGCGAGGTGCGGGAGCTGGGCACACAGGAGAGCCGAGCCAGGGTCATTTCAGAGTCTGAGTTCTTGAACTCTTTCCTCAAGTAGCTCCCTACTGATGGTGTCAGGGTGTGAGTCCCCCACTTTGGGTTTTGGAGCTGTGGACTATGAGGCAGGTAGCCCTCCGTAAAGGATAAGTCGACAGCCCTTCTTTCTACTAGAAATCTCAGCATCGCCTTGGGCATCTGGAAGCGCACCTGCGTGTGAGAGGATGTGCAGAGGCTGGAGGGCTGTCGCTTGGGAGGGGCAACGTCGGGGGCAGGGGTTGGAGCGGCACAGAAGAGGTGGGGGTGGCAGAAGGGTGGTGGCGCCTTGCCGGCTTCCTGCTTCTGCACACACTGGCCCTACACCCGCAGACTAGGGCCCTCTCAGCACGTGAAGAGACGCATTCAAGCGCTCATCGACAGACTCGTGCACACATTCACCCACTTGCCACGGCCACCCCAAATGGGGACGCGCCAAGGGAGGCCCTTGTTCTCCCTAACCTACAGGGTAAGGGCCAGTCATCCAGGCCCCTGGCTGAGTGCTCTGGTGGATGGCTGCCTCGCAGCTCCCCCTTCTTTGCTGGAGCCACAACTGTCCCTGCCTTTGTCCCTGCAACTCTTGAGCTCCCTGACTCAGCCTGGTTCCCCAATTCCCAGCAGCAGACAAAGCCCTTGTCAGTGAGGTGGGGGTGGGGACTAGGAGGGAGTAGCCGTGAACTGTAGGAACCAGAGTTCAGCCTTTTCTTCCCCCCAACCTTCAGGGTCTTTCAGCCTCCCGAGTTCAGAGGTCACCTCGAGGCCACTCCGCAACTTGCCCAGATCTCTAAGGCCTGGCTGATGGGGTGGAAACTAACTAGGACCGTCCTTCCAGCTGGACAAAGCCTGACACCTGGTGGCCAAGGTGAGAAATGGCCAGAAGGATCCCTTTCAAATCTCCCCAGAACCTCTCCGGGGCCAGGGGGCCAAGGTGAAAGGGGAGACGCTGGGGACTTTGGAAGGGGTGTTGGGACAAAGCAGAAGAGACAGCCAGTGACAGAAAACCCAGACGCGGGGCAACTTTTGCCTTCGATCAGGCCCCTGATCCTTAAGCCCACTAGGCCGGAGACCCTGGAGCAGGGAGACATGGGGCGTCTGGGAGGGTCATGATGGACTAGGAGAAGCTGCCTGAAAGAATTCTGGCCCACAGGGTGGGGAATGGGGCCGAGGGTGTGTGAATATGTGGGGGCCGGGGATAGGGTCTGGCTGCCTAGAATCTCCAGCTCAGGGCCTGAGGGCCTGAAGAAGGGGGTGCTGGAGAAAAAAGGAGGCTACGCCCCACAGCGTGATGGGCCCCAGGCGACTGCCTCCTTCCTTCTACCTGCCCCCGCCTCCCTAGCTCTAGCCGGCTCTCTCCACAGGTCCCAGTGTGAGCAGCGGGAGGGGAAGGGGGCTCCCAGGGCGCCTGCGCGGTACGGAGGCCCCCCACCCTGCCACATTGTCTGAGCTAAGCTGGGCCTAATCCCCCTTCCCTTGGAGCAGTAGGCAGGGGGCCTCAGCCCTCAGGAAGGTGCTGGGCTCCTGTCCCAGTTCTTTGCTCTCCTTTTCTCTTGGGTTCTCCCAAGACTTTGGCTTTGACCTAAAGCAAGGCCCTTGAGTGTTCCCAGTCCTGCCAGTCCCATCACCAGCCTCTGGGGGTCAGAGCTGACACAGAAACAGGCTCCTGGGTCTCAGGAAATTCCCTGAAGGAGGGAGAACTTAGCTCCCAACTTGGACCTCTGACCTGGCCCTCCAGCCTGACACCCGATTTGAGACAGATGCCACCACAGCAGTTTTGGGGATAGGCCAGGAGGCTGCCTGAGTCAGGACAGAGGTTCCAGGAAGAAAGGTGATGGGGGGCAGACAGGGTTAGAGGAGTGAAGAAGGAAAAGACCTGAGGAGGGGCAGGCCAAGGCTCTAGTCTGGCCAGTACACCTGAGGGACCCGGGTAACGAGTTGGGGAAGGGTGCCAGCTAGACAGGGGTGGTTCCAAAGCTCCTGGGTGCCAACGCCTTTGAGCTGGGGAGCTCAGTCCCACTACTGTCTGACAAGGACAGGAGGGCAATGCTGCCGTGGAGAGTTCTCTCGACTCCAGGCCGGAAAGCCGGTCCTAGGGCGTCCACGCTTGGGCTAACCGGCCTGATTCTTCCTTGGGGCTGGGGGAAGCCAAAGGCAGGCTAGGTGGGAGAGGCTCGCAGGGCCTGGGCCAGGCAGAACTGGGGGCAGCTGGCAGGGATGGCCCAGACAGTGCCCACAGAGCGGGTCAGGGTGCCAGAGGAGATCGGGAAGGAGCTCAGCGGCAGCAGGAGCCACTGTGGCCGCCCAGCGGCACACCCCATTTCACGCTCCCTGGGCGGTGGCAGGGCCCCACGGCTATCAGCTTTCAGGGGTGGGAAGGACCAGGAATGAGGAGGGGTCTGCCCCACCCATGGCCTCCTACTCTCTTGGGGCTCTGTGGGCTCAGGAGTGAGGTGCCACGCACCTCTGCGAACGCCCTCTGGGGAGAGAGTGGTCAGCCCCGCAGAGCCTGGGCACTATCCCTCTGTAGAGGGTCCAGGGCCTGACAGAACCCTGCACCTCAGTCCTTCCTGGGCCTGGGGGGAGAGGTCCTCCCTGTTTTCCTCCCCAGTACAGCAGGGCGCCTGTCTCCCTCCACGCGGGCCCCACTTAGTCCATGAGGCAGATGAGGGATTAGGCCGGGCCCAGCCCAGAAAATAAAGCAGGGACGGGCCCTCCAGCTCTGTGCAGTGCAGTCACGAGCTCCGACTCCCGCTCAGCCCTCCTCGGGGACGTGGCTGGGGAGAGCCGGGCAGGAGGCCCCTGGAGACACGGCTGTTCTTGTTCCTCCCTCTGGTGGTCTACACTCCAGAGTAATTTCCTCTTCTGTGCCCACCTTACTCCTAACACAGAGCACCCGGGGCGCAGAGCAGCGGAGGAGGGGGAGGCAGAAGCATCTGGGCAGGCCCCTGCTCTCCTGGAAGAGCTGGATGGGAGCGCCAAAGGGCAGTTAGAGCTGGGCTGGTCCCTGTGCCGATTCCCAGACTCCCACTGACCAGCACTTTTGCCTGCTGCCAGGAAGTTGGTGAGGGGGGAGGCGGGTGAAGGGGTGACTCAGCGATGACAGGAGCCCGAGGGACAAAGGTCATGGGTGGAGAATTGAGAGACACTGTTTACAGCAGCCCGCCTCCTCCAGGAGGTCTTCCAGTACTGAGCCAAGCCTGTGGTCTAACTCCTCTCTGACCCACCCTTCTCCCCTTTCCCGTTTGTTAGGAATTTTATCCTTGCACTGACAACTTGTGGGTCCCGTGTGCCTACCCCATTAGCCTCTGAGCTCCTGGGTGGGGAGGGCACAGCGGGACTGTGGTTTAACTGGGGCCCCACGAAGCCTGTGACCATCAGTACTTCCTACTTTGAAAAACAATTTTATGGGCCGCCTGGCTGACTCAGTCTGTGGAGCGTGCGACTCTTGATCTTGGGGTGGTGAGCTCAAGCCCCACGTTGGGGGTAGAGATTACTTAAAAAAAAAAAAAAACAGAAGCATTTTACATCTATTTTAGTTGAGTGAATATGTGGGAAAGTGCTGAGAACAGTACTTGGCACACCGTAAGTGCCAAATAAGTGTTTAGTTTATCGTTGGTGTTTTCTGCTCGTACTGTCACTTTAGTGAGACAGGGCAGATTTTACAGATAAAGACCTGGGGATACAAACACTCTGGCCTCCTGCTCACTGTGGAATCTTCCTGACTAGTAGGGTAGGCAGGGGCAGGCTACAGGACCCCGGGAGAGTCCACAAGGCCAACACTTGCTTAGACTAAGAGCAGGCAGGGTCTTTGGGCACAGACTGTGAGAAAGGAGCTTTGGAACCCATGGGCTTCTCCCTCCAGGTCTCCTGGGGCTGGTGGGGGTGGGGTGGGAGCAGGGAAGGGGGCTGGATTAGCCCAAACGCTCCTCGGACCTCCAGACCGGCCCCCACAAGGCTCTGCGGGACAAGGGGTGGGAGTGGAGGCTCCAGCTGGACTCTGGGGAGTTACCAACCGGCCACGGGGATTACTGAGGCTGAAAAGAACATTTGCCTAGGAAGGGAAAACGGGAAGTGAGAGGCTGAGGATAACGCTCTATAAGTCCCCCGAGACCCATTGGGGGAGGAGGGGGGCAGGAGGAGGTGGCGCAGTCTGGGGCATCTTGACAGGTCTCCCACCCCAGCCTCACCCCTTCTCCCCCGGAACACAGCTGCAGCAGCTGCCCCGCCCCCTGCCTTCGCCGCCTGCCATTGGCTGTAGCCGGGCCCCGCCCCGCAGAGGCGGCCAACCATTGGCCTAGGTCTTTGATGTTTGCGCGCTTGTGGGGGTGGGGGACAGGCGTCATTCCCTGGAACCAGCGGACTTCCTCTCTGCTTGTCTGGGTCACCCTGTCTGCCTGTCGCTGGCCCCAGGCTCGCTCTCTGGCCCCAGCCCTCTTCTCTCTCTCTCAGCAGCTGTCTCTCTCGTGCCCGCTGGCCTGTCTCTCTCCTTCCCCGCAGTCGCCTCCTTCTCTGCCTGCCTGGGTGGCCGCCATGGGCCGGAAGCGGCTCATCACTGACTCCTACCCTGTAGTGAAGAGGAGGGAGGGCCCCGCTGGGCACAGCAAGGGGGAGCTGGCACCAGAGCTAGGTCTCTTACGTGTGGGGGTGGCGGGAGCCGTGGACGGCGCTGAGGGGCATGAGAGGACGTGGGCGGACGTGGGCAATGGAAGAGGAAGTGAAGTATGTCCTCTACTTCCTACTCCAGGCCTGGCAGTGGCCGGCAGAGGCAAAGGGGTGGCGAGGGCTGGGGAGCAGTGGGGCTGCCGTGAGGTGAGGGGCAGGGGACTGGCCTTGCAGGGCACGGGCTTGGGCAGGCCTGAGGAGCCGCATGTCATTGCAGGGGAAGAGCCCCAGGCCCTGAGCGTGGATGAAGCAGAGCTGGAGCTGCTGAGGCAGTTTGATCTCGCCTGGCAGTACGGGCCCTGCACAGGTGAGAACCCTCTCAGGCCCCAGGGACGCGTCCTGGGGACAGTCCTGTCACCCGCACGTCCCTGAAGCAACCCAAGCCCCTGCCTGACCCTCTCGGCCACTGTCTCCTGAGACTAGGGGATGCAGAGGTCCCTCCACACCCCTCCACACACATTGTCTAGCCTGAACTCTTCCCCACCCCCGAGTTGCCAGAGTCTTCTTCCCACCCTGGCAGGGATCACACGGCTGCAGCGCTGGCATCGGGCGGAGCAGATGGGCTTGGAGCCTCCCCCAGAAGTGCGTCAGGTGCTACAGACCCACCCTGGAGACCCCCGCTTCCAGTTCAGGTCAGAGACAGGCCAGGGAGGGCTGCCAGGGGAGCCAGGGTTTTCATCAGGCACCACCAGCCTGCTGGCCCCCAGGGTGGGGGCTGCCCTCACCTGAAGGAGAAAAGGATGCAGGCTTTGGGGCCTTGCTGAACAGGCGAAAGGTTTTCTAAGGTGCCTGGCTCAGGAAAGCAAAAGATTGCTTTAATAATCCTTATCGTTGAGCTGATGGTGGGGGAAGGGTGCACCCAGGACCCAAGGGACTATCTATTTAGGACAGAGGGGCTGGCCAAGAACTATAGGCCATGGCCAAGAATTGGGGCTGGTGAAATCTGATCAAGGACTTAATTGACTCTCTCTGGCTCCTCCCCCTCCCGCCTCCCCTTGTACAGCCTCTGGCATCTCTATCCGCTTTGAGGCACCACCTAAGACCTCCTGCCAGAGCCTCAAGACACAAGCGAGAGCCAGTTGGTGCCCCTTGACTCAGTTCTGCTGTGAAGAACCTTTAGCAGGAAAAAGCCTCATAGAAAGAGAAAAGAGGCTGAATCTGGCGATCTGAGGCTCAGCCCTCCATCTGATCAGCAGGCTCCTGGGGCCCCCTCTGAGAGCCAACACAGCGGAAGGTTGCACTTCCTACATGGAGAGTAGTCTCTGAGGACAAGGACCTGGCCATGACCTTTCAGATGCCTGCTGCATGCCTCCCTGACCACAAATCCTGTGGTCCTGGTGTAGTGTGGCAAATAGGCACAGCCCTAGACACAGTCAAACTCAGGCAGATAGATACCTAAGAGGCAAAGATGCACTCCCCACCTAAGGCTGGGAATCTGAGGGCAGAACTGGCAAGGGGTTCGCTAATGCTTATCAATAAAGAACACTGAGTCTGGAAGCCTGACCTCCAGCCCCTTAATGTGGCCCTTCGAGGGCTGGCAGCTACCAGCAAGTTGATAGGTGGGAGAGAACCAGGACTACGCCTTCCCCCTGCTGCCCAACCTTAGACCTGGGACGGAAGAAAGATACGTTACTAGACCCCGCGACGAGTCATTAGAGCTGTTCGGCCTCTGGCGCCCCCTGGTGGTACACAGGGAAACTACTCTTTAGCCACCTTCAGAGACCAGCCAGAGAAAACCTACCTACCTGACGGGGCCCACATAGCCTGCCGGGTGTGGCCCACCTCACAAAAACGGGTCCTTTGTCAGAGGAGGATCCTCAGGGCCCACGCCTCATAAAGTCCAGACCTACACATTCCCGGAAAGCACCTCTGCTTCCCACATCGAGGCCACCTGGATCCAAAGCAGCGTTGAGGAGGCTTTCAACCTGCAGGCCCTGCTCCGAGATGGCCACCGTCCGATGGTGGGGAACTGGGTGGGGCCGGAACAATGCTTAGGGGACCCTGGGATGTCTGACTTGGAGAATGGAGTCAGTGCTCCTCACTCTGTGTTTACCTTCGCTGGCTGTACCAGCCCTCCATCCTGAGCAGACAGAGACAGCACCACTGTCAACTCCTTGGGGACAGGAGCAGCCCTGGGCACTGCCCGTGCCTCAAGTGCTGTAAATGACTCATCTCTAAAATTCCTAAAGGGCGGTCACGGTAGATTTTTTGAGACAGGGGGCCTGAAGCCTGGAGGAGCTGTGCAGGGCTGCTCAGTGGCACCAGCAGGGACGTGGGGACAACAAGCCAGGCTCCTCCCATCTACACCCATGCCCTGGCTCATCAGCTGAGCACCTGCTGTATGCCGGGCTCTAGAGGTCCCCTCGGGTGTTGTTAGAGGTGAGATGAAGAAAACATACAGGTAAATATTATGCGGTAGGCAAAATTAGGGTTAGAGGTCAAAGAATGCCAGGGGTGGGCGCTTAGAGAGGCTGATCAGGGAAGCCCTCCGACAGGGTGGCAGTTCAGCAGAGACCTGAACGAAGTACAGGAACGGGCCCTGCACCTACGGGGGCGCTCCGGACAGAAGAACACACGCACACTTCCCAAGACAGGAGCGTGTGCATCCTGGTCCAGGAACAGCATGGAGGCCACGCAGAGGGGGCGAGAGGAGTACGGTGGGAAATGAGGCCAGAGAGGTAGCAGGTCGCTCCCATGGGGCCTGAGATAAGGAATCTGGATTTTAACCTGAGTGAGACAGGGAGACACACTGGTGGGTTTTAAGCCAATAAATGACATAATCAAGCTTATGTGTCGAGAACATGACTCTGGCTGTTGGTGGAGAACAGATTGTGGGGCTGGGGGAGGAAGAGGCAGCAGCACCGCTGGGGAGGCTTTGGGGGTCGGCCCTGAGAGAGCCGATGGTGATTGGGACCAGGGTGGGGAGATCAGTCGGCTCTGGGTCCGAGAGAGAGGGGCCAGGGAGAACTCCAAAGCCTTTGGTGTGAGCAGCCAGAAAGCCAGAGTTCCCACGACTAAGATGGGAAAGACCTGTGAGGGGTGGGGAGGGCTGGGGAATCCGGGTTTCGAGCCTGACAACTAAGCGGAGCTGGGGAGTAGGTGGTGGGCACGCGAGTCTGGAGTCTGGGGAGCTCTGAGTTTGAGACGTAAGTGTGGGCGTGTTTTAGTTGGCATTTAAAGCCCCGAATGTGGATGAGGTTACCTGAGTGAGTACAGATGGAGACGAGAAGTGGTCCAAGGACAGGCCTGCACCTTCTCTGCTTAGAGGCGGGGGAGGAGGAGACTGGGGGTGGCAGGCTGGAGGAAAATCCGGAGGTGCGGGCCTGGGAGGCCTGGACAGAAGGCATTTCAGTGTCTCAGATGCTCTGGAGAGGCTCGTAAAATGAAGCCCGAGGGAAGCATGCTGGACTTGGCAATGCAGGGGTCACTGGGGACGAGAAGTTTCCGTGACTGCCAGGGTAAGAGTATGCTGGAGTGGGCTCAGAGGGAATGGCAGGGGAAGTGGAGAGCGAGAGCATGCCAAGTCTTTCGGGGACTTGTACTGTAAAGGGAGCAGAGGAATAGAGTGGTGACCAGAGGGACGTGGGATCAAAGGAGGGCTTGGGGTTTTTTTTAGGATTTATTTATTTGAGAGAGAGATCGAATGTGTGGACGCATGAGTGCAAGTGGGGGAGGGGCAGAGGGTGAGAATCAAGCAGACTCCCCACTGAGCGCCGAACCCCCATCCGGGGCTTGATCCCAAGACCCACGAGACCACAACCTGAGCTGAAATCAAGAGTTGGTCCCTTAATTGACTGAGCCACCCAGGCGCCCCTTGTCTTTTGTTTTAGATAGAGTGACACTAGAGCACGATCACACAGTGAGAGTGAGCCAAGAGGGAGGGTACTGGTGCCGCGGGAGACACAGGTGGCGGTCATGAGTGAGGCCTCTGTGAAAGTAACAGGGGCCAGGACCAGGACCCAGAGAGAGGGTGGCCTCAGGCAGGAGCATCCAGCCCAACAGGGAGGAAGACCCAGGACGTGGGAACAGATGCAGGTGGGAACATTCGAGAATCTGGTGTTTGCTGAGAGCCTTGTGCAGCTGGGAGGGGTCCGATGTTTCCTAAGTGCCCTCCGTGCCATCTGCTGGGCCGAACAATGCACCTTCCTCACGTGGTTGACTAGAGTGACTCAGAACACCGTCATTAGGTAAGTATTAGCCACGGCTCACAGCTAAGGCAACTGAGGCTGAGACTTGCTCAATCAGGAAACACCGGGGCCGGACCTACACCCGCGGCTGCCCTGCCCGGTGCATCACCCACACCTGCTCCCCATCTGTACCTGCGCTCCAGCTCAGGGCGCTGCTGACCAGGTAAGATCTACCCGTGTGGAAAGTTAAAAAAAAAAAAACAATGTGATACAGAGGCTACGTCGTCGGGGCCACGAGGAGCGGTATCGACACGAGTCATCAGGAGGGAGAGAGTCCGAGTGTTGGAGACGCCCGCTGCGGGGACCTCGAGGACGGCCACCTCCCACTGCGGTGGTTCCCTCCACCCAATTTCAGAGCTTCACGCCTTCTGCTCACCCCTGCTCCTCAGACCCTTCAGCTGCAGAAGGAATGCAAGCCTCCCCCAGGGCAGCGAGAGGGGGGGCCCAAGACACCCCCCACTCTGAATATTCTTCCTACTTGTATCTTTTATCTTCAAAATCCCCAGCCAGGTTTGTATTCTACTCCGTGATAGGTCTGAGTAGTTGCCGTGCCATTAAAAATGGATGACCTTACCAAGTAAGATGAACCCTCCAGGCAGCCGTGCCGTGTCCAGCCTCTGGCGGGCTTGATCTACCCCAACGCCCCCCGCCATCCAGCCTGGCGGCGGAGTCGTGGGGCGGGAAGTGGCAAACAAGGGCTCGTCGG
This sequence comes from Procyon lotor, assembly GCA_028646535.1. Lineage (NCBI taxonomy): Eukaryota > Metazoa > Chordata > Mammalia > Carnivora > Procyonidae > Procyon > Procyon lotor. The sequence goes on from CM053613.1 coordinate 3,296,284, forward strand.
AAGCAAAAGGGGAGGTCAGTGGCCCGTGAAGGGTGAGGAGGAGTAGGTGGGCAGAGAAGAGCATTCTAGAATGAGGCACCAGGCCGAGGAAAGGTAAGGAGGAGAGGCAGATGGCGGCACCTGGGGGGAGGAGTGCAGACCGCAGCATTTGCTTTATGAAACTCAGGGCAACAAAAAGCTAGCATTTCAGAGCTTCCTACATAATGCAGCACTGTTCTAAGTACCTTCTTTCCCCAAAAATGGTGGTACACTTTTTATAATAAGATCTTAAAGAGGAGGTTCAGGCACAGCGAGGTTAAGTACTTGCCCAGGGTCACACAGCTTGTAAGTGTCGGAATAGAATCTGATGCCCGCAGGTATGTTATGTGGGATAAGGCCAGCCAGAGAGGCTGGGGCCAGAGGGCCTGGAGTCTGAACTTATCCACGGTGATGACAGTGCCAGAAGGCTGCTGAGCAGGAGGGAGATCAGATAAAAATAATCCTTCTGGAGAATCTGTCTGGCTCGGTGGGAAGGAAGGCTAGAGGGGAAGGAACTGTAGGAGGGGAGACCACAGGGGAAGCTATTAAGTAAGTATTTAGGACAAGGGGGCCTGGGTGGCTCAGTCAGTTAAGCATCTGACTTTGGCTGAGGTCATGATCTCCAGGTCCAGGGACTAAGCCCCGTGTTGGGAGTCTGCTTGTCCCCCCGCCTCTCCCCCTGCTACGCGCACGCATATGCGCGCGCACTCTCTCTTGCAAATGAATAAAATCTTTAAAAAAAAAATATTCCAGACATGGGTCCCGAGACCCTGGATTCACAGACAGAACACAAAGGACAGAGAGCTACCAGAGCTGTTGCAAAGGCAGGTGGTGAGGCTTGTGTTTGGGAAGGGAGGAGTGGGGGGGAGGCGTCAAAGATGACTCAGGATGTGAGCTTGGGTGGGTGAGAGGAGACTGATGCCAGGGGCAGAAAAATGGAAACTGTGAGGGAAGGCAAACTGGATCGCATGCGTGTGCGGCTTCAGATGATGACAGGACTCCCCAGAGGAACATCCAGGAGGCTGGGGCAGCCTAGAGGGCGAGTCCAGCAGTCGAGTCAGGGAGAGGTGGCGTCAGGGCCCAGGGGGGAAGCCTGCACGGACCCGACGTTCGAGCCCATGAGCCTGGGTGAGTTCTCAGGGGGTGAAGAGAGACAGGGAGGGGGCGCGAAGACAAGACCAAAGATGGCACTCGGCAAATCCTCTCCAGAGGGTGAAAGACCAACCAAGGAGAAGGGAGAGTGGCCGAGTGGCAGGAGAGTCATGGCGGAGCCAGCATCCAGGCGGTTCCAAGAAGTTCTCTGGTGGCTGCTGGCACGCTGCCGGAAGGTATCACAGAGGGGGTGGAAAGGAGGACTGGCCTGCCCTGAGTGTCGTCACATTTCCTGCATCCCTCTGTCCCCGTGTTGTAGTTCTCTCTGCCACCCGCTACCCCCGCCCCCAGCCGCCACAGTGACTACCAGGCCACACCCGCCAGTGAAGGTCACGCGATTCCTTCTCTGTTGACTTAGGTGTGGCTGCATTTATCCGCCTCAAACTCAGACAAAAGCGTTAGGAACACAAAGGCTTAAGGAGATAATTCGCCAAGAAACTCAAGTAAACAAGAAAGGCACACATTTCCAGACTGGTCTAGAAGCAGACCGAGGCCACCGCAGTGACAGCTTGAGGGGGATTTGGGTTCACACGACATCTAGGACTTAGGTGATCCTCAACACGGCTGCTGGCCCTCCAGTCCATTCACCTGAGCCCTAAACTAGAAAACAACTTTGGGCTGGCCGTGGCAGGTACAGATGGTCAGAACCCCCATGCAGAAGCTTCGAGAGCCCGCTGGGCGGGGGCGGGAGGGGTGGGGGGTGGCAATGAGAAAGAGAAGGCCCTGCAAGCAAATTTCAAACACTGCCATAGGACAGGTGAGGACGTGACACTGTGGGAACTCGGACTCCCTGAAGGCGGCCCTGTGCCTGAGGATTTTAGAGCGAGTGGGGTGGACACAGTTGGACAAGGTCACAGGTCCTTCTCGAGCCCTACTTTGGTCCTCGGTCTCTTGAAGGAAAAGGCATTTCCCACAAACCTCCCTTGGGGCGGATGCCTCCCTCACCTCACCCAGACCTGGCTCCGGCTCGTCCCACCCCTGACTACACGCCGTTTCTCTCCGTGCAGCCTTCCCTACAGACTGAAGGACTTCTCCTCTGCCCTCCACAGTAGTGTTTCTGTTTTGTGAGAGCATGTCCTGTGGCTACATTTCGTGGTCTCCTCCGCAAGAGTGTTTCATCCCGGAGGGGTGTGCCTAGCACAGGGCCGGCTGCACGGCAGCCGCTCGAAGCTGACAGAACCTTCCCACGTCATTCGTACCTCCTGTCTGGTCTGCTGGTCCCGTCCAGCCTGTGAGACTCATGTAGGCGTCAGCTGAGTGAAATCTGCTATCTAAGTCACTTCTGGGGGGCTGTGTGGCCTTGAGGGTGGGAGCCATCGTTTCCTAGAACCTTCTCAGCAAGGGACGCATCAGAGCTGTCAGCTTCAGAAGGGGGCTCCTTCACACTTCCTGTTGGAAGCCCATGGCCCTGCTGGGCCAGCCCGCGGAGTGCTCCCCGGAGTGCTCCCCGGAGGCCCCCTCAGGTGCAGAGAAGAGAGGATCATCACGACCAGAAACACAGGACCACCCCGCCCACCCCTCCACGGGCCCTCAGGGGGCGGGCTGCCCAGGACCCCCCAAAGTCAGTCCTGCAATGCAGGGGTGTAAACTGGTACAGCTCCGAGGATGCGGGTTTGGCATTATTTGCCAAAATGACAAATGCATGCATCCCATTCAGTCCATAGCTAGAAATTTATCCTACAGGTACATTTGTATGTGTATAATAACATATAGAAGGTTATTTACTATCTTACCATTGGTAATAGCAAAGACTATAGACAGCCTAAATGTCTATCAATAAGGCACTGGCAAAGGAAGTTACAGCACACGAGGGACAGCACGCTGCAAAAGTTCAAGCAAGCTCTGTAGGGATTGGTACAGAATAGAATGAACTCTCAAATATATGTGAAAAAAAAGTGAGGTGGGAAAAAAAAAGATTCATAGGAGTGTATATAATATGCTACTCTTTGGGTAAAAAATGTGTGCATTCACCTACATTAAGCATAAATCTCTCTGAAAGGATGCACCAAGAAACTGATACCATTAGCTGCCTTTGAGAGGAAGGTAGCTTAGTGGGTTGGAAACAGGGAATGAAGGGACATTTTTTATTAACACGAATTTTGAACTACGTGACTATATTACCTATCTGATCAACAATAAGAAAAACAGCCTTACTATGCTCATGCTGACATATTTAACAAATATTAACAGTACTAGAGACAAGTCTAAGGTAGAGGGGGCTTTGTGCCCCGTATTGCGATGGCTTTGCGGACTCACAATGCCGCACTCTTTCCCTACATTCCGCTGGGAGAGAGGGTCTGCTACCTGTCCGTGGGGGTGGGGGTGCTGGCAGGGGGAGGGCCCTACTCCTCTTTCACTAGACCTCTGCCGGCCACCCGGCACTGCCCACGCTGGGGCAAGAGTCAACGGTCGTGGTGACGGGTTTCATGGGAGTCCAACCACGATGAGTCCAGGAGAAATCCAACCAGTTTGTTTCTTTCCTCGTTTAACAAGTCCCGGGCACCAGTTAGCGTGAGCAGTACGTGGAAGGCGAAGCTTGGGTCTCGAGCCTCAGAGCGTTTCCAGTCCACCCGTAAACATGCCGAGATACCCACCATCAAATAAGACTGGCAGAAGCTAAAAAGCTCAGACAGTAATGTCTGTTGGCCAGGCTGCGGGGAAACGTGTAGGCGGATACCACTGGCACAGCCTCCTGGGGAAAGGGATCTGGTGGTGCCAACAAGACCACAGAACATTTACCCTCTGATCCGGCAATGCCAGTTCTAGGAACTGATCCCACTTCCACAGACATACAGCAACATAGGCCTAAGCGTATTCACTGCAGGCATTATTTGTAATAGAACATTGGAAACCATGTAAGTTCCCATCCATGCAAGCTAATTAAATAAACCGAGCAATGCAATCCTGTGCAGCTATAAAAAAAGAGAGAGAGAGAGATTAGCTGTATCTCTAATTATCTGTAACATTAGCTGATACAGAGTGATTTCCAGGATAAATTGCTAAATATGTAGTGTGCTACCTATGTGCAAGGACAAAAGGGAAAATAAGATATAAATCTGAAAGAAAAAATATAAGAAGAGTAAACTAGAAATGAATAAAATGGATCCTTTTGGGGGTAGGTAAGAATGAGGTGAAAGAGGACGGGAGGGAGATTTGTCTAAGTATTTTTTATATAGTCTCAGCTCCTGAATCATATATTTGACAAATTCAAAAATATATCAGATTTTTTTAAATCCTAAAATTGAATACAAATAGTCACTAACTGTATATCAAATTGATGATATAGTCATACAGAAAAAATAATACAAGAATACAAATAAATTTTTAGGGGCGCCTGGTGGCTCAGTGGGTTAAAGCCTCTGCCTTCAGCTCAGGTCATGATCTCAGGGTCCTGGGATCAAGCCCCGCATCGGGCCCTCTGCTCAGCGGGGAGCCTGCTTCCCCCTCTCTCTGCCTGCCTCTCTGCCTGCTTGTGATCTCTCTCCTCTCTGTCAAGTAAATAAATAAAATCTTAAAAAAAAAAAAAAATACAAATAAATTTTCAATATAGTTCACAGGCATCCTAAGGACTACAAAAAAAAATCTTGAACTTTACTTAATAGGTTTATTGTTGATAGTAGATTGGTATAGGAATTCTAAAACTGTTTTGCTGTTTTTGTGTGAAGAATACCAAAAAAAATGAATAAATATATAGACGTTGAAAATCAGAAACTGCACTGTGAAAAAAGGGAGATAAAATAGGGAAGGGAGGCGAGGAAAAATCCTCAAATGTCAGATTTGAATTGGAGATAACAACATGTAGTTTTTTTTCTTTTTTCTTTTTTTTTTTTTTCTGGTAAGTAAGCTCTAGGCCCAACGCGGGGCTTGAACTCCCAATCAGAGGATCAAGAGTTGCACGCTCTACCACCTGAGCCAGCCAGGTGCCCCTAGAATTTTTTCATTTTGTTGAAATATAATTTATCTACAACAAAATTACAGATTTTAAGCATGTAGTTTTGGTAAATGTATGCACTAATGTAACCATCAACCCAAAGAAGATCTAGAACATTCGATCTGCCCAAAAGTTTCCTTACTCTCCTTGGCCCCTTTTCACTCTCTTGTTCCCAATAATTGGTGATGTACATTTTCCCTCTTTTTTTTTCTTAACCAGTCTTTCTAGGGGTCTATCAATTTATTAATTTAAAAAAAAAACCCAACTTTTGGTTTTGCTTTCTTTATTCTTGGTATATTTCCGTTTCACTGACTTCTGCTCTCGTTATTTCATTTCTTGGGATTTAACTTTTGTCTTTTTTTAGCTTGTCTTATTTTACTCTTTGAGCTATAAAATAATACATAAAATCCATCACTTAAAAGTGTACAGATCGGGGCCCTTGGGTGGCTCAGTGGGTTGAAGCCTCTGCCTTCGGCTCGGGTCATGATCTTGGGGTCTTGGGATCGGGCCCCGCATCAGGATCCTTGCTCGGCGGGGAGCCTGCTCCCTCCTCTCTCTCTGCCTGCCTCTCTGCCTACTTGTGATCTCTCTGTCAAATAAATAAAAGTATTTAAAAAAAAAGAAAGTGTACAGATCATGGGGCGCCTGGGTGGCTCAGTCATCAGGTGGCTGCCTTCGGCTCGGGTCGTGATCCCAGGGTCCTGGGATCGAGCTCCGCATCAGGCTCCTTGCTCGGCTGGAAGCCTGCTTCTCCTGCTACCACTCCCTCTGTTTGTGTTCCCTCTCTCGCTGTGTTTCTCTCTGTCAAATAAATAAAATATTAAAAAAAAAAAAAGTGTACAGATCAGGGGCGCCTGGGTGGCTCAGTGGGTTAAAGCCTCTGCCTTCGGCTCAGGTCATGATCTCAGGGTCCTGGGATCGAGCCCCACATCTGGCTCTCTGCTCAGCAGGGAGCCTGCTTCCCCCTCTCTCTCTGCCTGCTTGTGATCTCTCTCTCTCTGTCAAATAAATAAATAAAATCTTTTAAAAAAAAAAAGTGTACAGATCAGGGTGGTGAGGCACCTGGCTGGCTCACTCGGTACAGCGTGTAACTCTTGATCTCGGGGTCCTAAGTTTAAGCCCCATGCTGGGTGTAGAGATTATTTAAAAAATAAAATAAAGGAAAAGGGTACAAATCAGTGGTTTTTGGTATACTCACTACATTGTACAACCATGCCAGTAACACTCCCATCACTCCAGAAAGAAGCTGGTTAGCAGTCGGTCCCAATCCCCCTGCCAATCACTTATCTACTTTCTGTCTCTATGGATTTGCCTATTCTGAACATTTCATACATAGAAATCGAACAATATTTAGCCTTTTGTATCCAGCTTCTTTGACTTAGCATAAGGTTTTCAAGGTTTATCCATGTTTTAACATGTAACTACATTCTTTCTATGACTGAACAGTATCCCATTGTGTGGATGGACCCCATTTATCCATCCATCAGTAGTTGGTGGACATTGGGTTGTTTTGACTTTTTGGCCATATGACTAACACTTCTGTAAACGTTGTGTACCACTTTTGTGTGAATGTTTCCAGTTCTCTTGGGTATTATATATTTAGGAGTAGAATTACTACTAGGTCATATGGTAAAGATGTTTCACTCTTTGAAAAACTGCTAAACTTTTTCTAGCTTCTTAGGGTAAAATGATAGAATTTTTTTTTTTAAGATTTTATTTATTTATTTGACAGAGAGAGAGAGAGATCACAAGTGGGCAGAGAGGCCGGCAGAGAGGGGGGGAAGCAGGCTCCCCGCTGAGCAGAGAGCCTGATGCGGGGCTCGATCCCAGGACCCTGAGACCATGACCTGAGCCAAAGGCAGATGCTTGACCGAGTGAGCCACCCTGGCACCCTAATCTTTTGAAATTTATTTTACCCCTAGGATATAATCTAGCTCAGTGAGCATTCCGTGTGTGCTTGAAAACACTGTGCATTCTGCAGTGATGGGACAGAGTTCCTTTAATGTCAGTTATATCAGGTTGGTCAGTTGTGTTGCTCAGATTTTCTATATCTTATTGCTTTTTTATCTAGTTATTCTATCAATTATCCCTAGTGAGAAGTTTTCAAATCTCTGTGATTATACATTTGTCTGTTTCTCCCCCTTAGTTCTATCAGTTTTTACTTCATTTTTTTGTAGCTCTGTTATTAGGTGCATGTACATTTAGATTAGAGTTTCCTTTCAATAGGTCCTTTTCTGATTATGAAACGTGTCTCTTCATCTCTGCTAATTCTCTGTGTCTGGACGTTTACTTGTTCTGATATTAATGTAGCTGTAACATCTCCCCTGTGCTTTCTATGTGCCCAGTATACCTTTTTCATCCTTTTACTTTCTGTGTCTGTAGACAAATCGTATCTCTTTTACATAGTGTATAGTGGGGTCTTGACAAGCTCTGTTTTCATTGGAATGTTTCCATTTAATGCAGTTATTCATATGGTTGGGTTTCAGTCTGTGTTGGTTTGCTAGGGCCGCCATAACAAAGTATCACATGGGCGGCTTCAACAACAGAAATTTATTTTCTCACAGTTTTGGAAGCTAGAAGTCTGAGACCAATGTGTTGACAGCATTGCTTCTTTCTGAGGGCTGTGAGAAAGGGATCCATTCCAGGCCTCTCTCCTTGGCTTGTAGACAGCCAACTTATTCCCTGTGTCTTCATGTTGTTTTCCTTCTGTACATGTCTGTATCCACATCTCTTCTTTTTAAGATTCTATTTGCTTATTTGAGAGAGCAAGTGAGCGAGCGAGCACATGAGTTGGGGGGAGGAGCAGAGGGAGAGGGAGAAGCAGGCTCCCTGCTGAGGGAGCTCCATCCCTCCATCCCGATGAGGGGCTCCATCCCAGGAGCCCAAGATCATGACCTTAGTCAAAGGCAGATGCTTAACCGACGAGCCACCCAGGCGCCCCATCTCCTCTTCTTATAAAGACACCAGTCGGGGCGCCTGGGTGGCTCAGTGGGTTAAAGCCTCTGCCTTCAGCTCAGGTTATGATCTCAGGGTCCTGGGATCGAGCCCCGCATCGGGCTCTCTGCTCAGCAGGGAGCCTGCTTCCCCCCTCTCTCTGCCTGCCTGTCTGCCTACTTGTGATCTCTCTCTGTCAAATAAATAAATAAAATCTTAAAAAAAAAAAAAAAAGACACCAGTCATTCTGGATTAGGGTCCAGCCTAATGACCTCATTTTAACTTAGTACCTATGTAAGGGCTCTATCTCCAAGTACAGTCACATTCTGAGGTGCTGGGGGGTGAGGATTTCAACAGATCAATAGTAGAAAAGTCTATCATCTTGCTACATTTTTAAAATCTGTCTCCTATGTTCTTTTGTTCCTAGTTCTCCTTTTTCTGCCTTCTTCTGAGGAACTGAATATAATTAATATAATTAATTATAATTAATATTATGATGATTATATGATTGTATATATGATTGTATATTATGATTGTATATATGATACATGATTGTATAATATTGATTGTATAATATATTGTTATATTGATTATATATGATTGTATAATAATTATATAATTATTGTATGATTGTATAATATGATTTTATGATATATGATTGTATAATAATTATATAATTAATAATTATTATTGATAATATAATTAATATTATGTTATTATATTTACATATTAGAATTTGATAGTCAAGATGTTAAGTATCATTAATGTTATATTTTACTTCCTTTCTATGCTTTGCAGCTATACCTCTTTTTATTATTTTTTAATGGTTGCCTTAGAAATTATAGTATGCAAGGTGCCTGGGTGGCTCAGTGGGTTAAGTGTCTGACTCTTGGTTTTGGCTCAAGTCTTGATCTCAGGGCTGTGAGATCGAGCCTGGCGCCCACTCCGTGGGGAGTCTGCTTGAGATTCTCTCCCTCTCTGCCCCTTTGCCTACTTGTATGCGTGTTCTCTCTTTCTCTAAAATAAAATCTTAAAAAAAAAAATTACCGTATGTATCACTAATTGATCACAGTCTAACTGAACTTCTTCACATTTTGCAAATATAAGGATGTTACAACAATAACTGCTCTCCCATTCTTTGTGCTGTTATATTTCTACATATGTCATAAACCATATCTTATCATAACGTTACTCCTGCTGCAAAGAGACATTTGTCTTTTACAGAAATTAAGAAAAGAAGAAAGCAGTGCTTTTAAGTTTACCCAGATATTATCTTTTCTGTGGGGCTTCATTCCTTCCTGTGGATCCAAGTTGCCAAATTCCCTTTCCGCCTGAAGAACGCCCCTTTGCGTCTCTCATAGTGCAGGCCTGCCAGCAGCCAATTCTCTCCTCTGTCATTTTCTTAAAATGTCGTTACTTCTCCCTCCTACTGCCAGGTATTTTCATTGGCTACAGAATTCTAGATTGAAAGTCTTCTGTGTCGGCGCTGTAGAGGTGTGACCCCACTGTCTTGCGTCCTCCGCTCTTGCACACCACTGCCCCCTGGTAGGGGACCCACCTGCTTTCAAAATGTTCTCTTTACTTCTGGTTGTCAGCAGTTTGGCTATGATGTGCCCGCTCCAGGTGTGATTTTCTTTGTGCGCATCCTATTTGTGTCTTGCCAAGTTTCTTGAATCTGCGAGTGAATGTTTCTCATCAAATTTCAGATTTTTTTTTTTTTTTTGGTCTTTACCTCTTCAAATATTTTTTTCTGTCCCATACTCTGTCTCCTCTCCTTCTGGAACTCCAGACATATATGTCAGACTGTTTGATATCATTCCACAGATCACTAGGCACTGTTAATTTCTATTCAACACTTTTGTCTCTGGTTTTCAGAAGAGATCATTTCTCTGGACCTGTCCTTAAACTCATGGCCTTTTCTTCTTCCAAGCCTTCTTCAATCTTCTCTTAAGCCCCTCCAGTAGACTTTTCAGTCTGTTTGGTCCTTTTTTACAGTTTTAATTATTCTGCTAAGACTCCCCATTAAGACCACCATATATTCCAGGGGGGCCTGGGTGGCTCAGTCGGCTAAGCACCTGCCTTCAGCTCAGATCATGATCTTGGGGGCCTGAGACTGAGCCCCACCTTGGGCTCCCTGCTTGGCTGGGAGTGTGCTTCTCCCTCTGCCCCTCCCCTCACTCTCTGTCGCTCTCGCTCATAAGTAAATAAAATATTTAAAAACCAAAATGAAATAAATAATTTAGGCCAAGATCATTACTTGATACTAAAACCAATGACTGACAGGCTGCTGGGGACAGGGTATTCACACAGCTTCAACTTACCACAGGGTTCATGACTGTGAAGGGAAAAGGACAATGGAAAGAAACAGCAGGTGGCGTCTTAACCAGCGCTTGGATTCAGAGTCAGCAGTAATGAGATAGAGCAACATTAAGTGGCTAAAGTAATGAAGCAGAAAGAACACAGCACTCATATTGCTCATTTGCAAGTATTCTTGCAAATAGGTTTCACCTGAATCTAACTGCAAGGAAACATTCAAACAAATCCAAACTGGGGAATGTTCTACAAGAAAACCGTTGTAGATTCTTCAAAAATGTCAGTGTCATGAAAAACAAACAGGCAGAAGGACTATTCTAGATTAAAGAAGAATCAAAAGGGGTGCCGGGGTGGCTCAGTCAGTCAAGCGTCTGGCTTCGGCTCGGGTCATGATCCTGGGGTCCCGAGATTGAGCCCCGCGTCCAACTCCCTGGTCCTCAGGAAGTCTGCTTCTTGCTCTCCCCTCCCCCTGTTTGTGCCCCCTCCCCCAATAAATAAATAAATAAAATCTTAAATTAAAAAAGAAGAATCAAGAGACACAACAACTAAAACCAGTCTGTCATCCCTGACTGGGTCTTGAATCTTTCTTTTTAAAAAAAAAACCAAACAGACGCTGTAATGGAAAATTTAGGGCTATTTGGAGAAATGTAATTATGGTAGGCAATCTAGATAATAATATTGCATCATTGTGAAGTTTCTTGGTCGCTATGAAAACAGTTTGGCCATTCCTCAGAAAGTTAAACACAGACTTACCATATGATCACCAGGCTAGCTTTTAGGCACCTGCCCTCAAGAACTGAAGCAGGGACACAAACGGACGCTGTACGCCCACAGTCACGGAATCATTCGCAGTCGCCAAAAGATGGAAACAATCCACGTGTCCATCAACAGATGAATGGCTAAACGAAATGTGGTCTATCCATGTAGTGGAATGTTATTCAGCCTTGAGAAGGAATGAAATTCTGGCACATGCTAGAAGCACAGATGAATCTTGAAGATTTTATGCTAAGTGAGATAAGCCAGACACAACATGACAAACAGTGAATGATTCCACTTACAGGAGGCACCTAGCATAATCAAATCTACGGAGATAGAAAGGAGAATCAAGGAGCGCCTGGGTGGCTCAGTCGGCTGAGCATTGGACTCTTTACTTTGGTTCCAAGCCCCAGGCAGGTTCCATGCTTAGCAGAGAATCTGTTTTTTTCTCTCTCTCTTTCCCTCCTTCTGCCCCTCCCCTCACTCACATGTGTTCTCTCCCTCTCTCTCTCTAAAATAATAAGTAAGTCTTTTTTTTTTTTTAAGATTTTATTTATTTATTTGACAGAGAGAGATCACAAGTAGGCAGAGAGGCAGAGAGAGAGGGGGAAGCAGGTCCCTGCTGAGCAGAGAGCCCGATACAGGGCTCCATCCCAGGACCCTGAGATCATGACCTGAGCCGAAGGCAGAGGCTTTAACCCACTGAGCCACTCAGGTGCCCCAATAATAAGTAAATCTTTAGAAAGAAGGGAGGATGGAAGGGAGGGAGGGAGGAAGGAACGAATGAAGGAAGGAAGGAAGAAAGGAAGGAGGAAAGAAACTAGAGATTACCAGGGGGGATGGAATGTTTGATGAAAAAGTTCTGGAAAAGGAGAGTGGTGGTGGCGCACAACCTTATCAATATAGTCCATGCCACAGCTGTGAAGCTCCCCCGAGGCCCTCGGCAGATGGGAGAAAGTCCACCAAACCCAGAAATGAGCGGCGCAGCTGTGAGTGCTGCTGAGGTGGACCGTCAGCTGTGCCCCGAGCACCCTCGCCCAGTTCCACGCCTTTCCAGACCACATATGCTGTGTGGGGTCCATACAATCAGCTCTGTCTCTCCGGCCTCGAGAAGCACCCTCCTTTCCCCACCCTGCTGCCCCCACGATTACATCTGACGTGACCTAGGCCAGCCTACGGGGCCTTGCTTGCACCCAGCCTTGTTCCGTGTGCCCCTTCCTGCCCCAGCTCCCTCTCCATCTTTACCTCTGAGGCTCACGGAGCGGTGGCCAGGCATGCCATCCTGCGTCCACCCCTAGAGCGTCCCAGTGACCCGGGGTGGCTGCCTGGAAGCAGGCATATCTGGCAGAGGAGGGGGCAGAGCGCCAGCTCCCTGCTGCGACATGTGGCCATGGGAACAAGTCAGTGTCTAGAGAGGCCGTGACAGTGAGAGACTGGCCAAGTACGTCTGGTGACAGACAGCAGCTGGGCCAGGCTGGAAAACTGAGGAAAATGGGTAGGGAACTCTGGCTGAAATGGGAAGGAAGCGGAGTACAGGTCTACTTTCAGGTTAGTCCATGACTGTGACCTTACCAGGAGGCAGACGACACCCTTTCAGTGACAGCCAAGGCAGTGGAAAGATGGATGGTCTCAATGTCACCATTTGGCTCTTAGGTCTATAACCTAAAAACTCAGATCCCGCAGGGGGAAAAGGGGAAGTCCTACCGTAAGCCGCGGTGGCCGCTGTCAATTGTAAAGGACCAGCGTGCCCCTGAAGCGGGCTGGGGGAGGCCTCCACGGCCGGCACTGAGCACCACCTCCTCTCGAGCACTGGGTTCTAGACTTATTAAAGCTTTAGGTGGCACTTGGCAATGCAGGGGTCCTGGTACACCCAGCAGGCACTTACCTGCGGCCAGTGGAGGGGGAGCAAACCAGAGGGGCAGGATGGAGAGGAACAACAGGACTCCAGGCTGGGCGCGCAGGCTGCCAGGGAGATGAGGTAAGGAGTCGCTCTGGGCCCCCTGTTCAGGAAGAGGAACCTTCAGGAATCCTGCGCCATCCCACATCTGGGGACAAAACAGTCAGTCAGTGCCCCATCCCTTCTTCTGTTGAACCCACTTAAACTTTCCCCACCTTCCTCATTCTGAGGATAACTTCACCCTTGGTGAGCAATGGAGGACCCCAGAGGGGAGTCTAAATAGGCTGTGGAATCAGCCTTTAAAACCATCCTGCCTAGGAGAATGGATTTGCCATCAATAGAGGAAGTGACTCCAAAATTTAGGAAAAGGTCTCAATGTAGCAAAGAAATGTTTTTTAGAGTATCGGAAATGATGGCTAGGATTTGGGACAACGCTCACTAGATGCGGGCCTAGGGTTGAAAACTTACACACATTATCTCATTTAATCTTCAAACGCCTGAGGCGGCACTATCATCACCCCCAGTTTTGCAACGGAAAAAACTGAGGCTCAAGAGATGTAATAACTTTGCACAAAGTCACAAACCCAAGTTTCTCTGATTCCAGATCCTGAGCGAAAATTATTGCTCAAACCATCCAGTTCCCTTTCCTCCTCCTTCTTGCACGCGGTGTGCAATGAGGGGGTAATGATCATCCCACATCCTCTAGAAGAAACCATAAAGATCATCTGCTCCAGCCTCCTCACGTTACAGAGGAGGAAACGGGCTCGGAGAGAGAAAGGGACTTGTTCCCCGGGTCGCGCAGAGCTGGAGGCTGCTCTGCAACGCGATCGCAGGGTGCCCAGAACTCCAGCCCAAGCCGCGCTGACCGAGAGGGCACCGAAGCCCCGGGCGGCGAGCCCCGAGCTCCGGGGCCGTGAGAGGCAGAGCCCCAGCCCGCCCCGGGCGCGCTCGCGGTCCTGCGCGGCTAGCGCTCCTCCGCGTCCACCTGCGGCGCCAACCGGCCCGCGCCCCGGGGGTGCCTGTCGGCCGCACGCAGGCTCTCGGCCGGGGACCGGGCGCTGGAGCGAAGCGAGCGGGGCCGCGCGGGCCGGAGGCCGACACTGGCCTCCCCACCCCGGGCCTCCCGGGGCCACTTCGCCTCAGAACGCCGAGGCCCCCGGAGCGCGCGGCCGGCCGGACGCCGAGAATTTGGGAGCGCTGGACCCGGGAGGCAGAGCCGCCTGCCTTTCTCCCCTCAAGCCCCCTACTCTGCCCCTCAACTGTCTGCAGACCCCGTCCTAGCTTGAGGGCACCTGAGCGGGAGCCACGGCCACGCGGTCCTCAGAGTCTAGCAGCTGAGACCCTCGGGGGCGAGGTTCCCATGGAAACGAGAGAGGCTCTTTGCGCCTGCGCGGATGCGCTAGGCACGGTGGGAAATGTAGTTTCCGGGCTGCTACTTGGCGGCCAAAAGAACGGACGCAAGATGGCGCCCGAGCGTCGCGGCGGGTTCCGAGTTTCTGGGTTCTTCCCCCACCGCCCCCATCCCTAAGCCCCTCGGGTGCTGGCGCTGCGGGAGTAGGAGAGGCCGCGAGAGCCTGAAAGGTAGTTTCTCTTGGCAGCCAGGCTCTGAGGCGTCTAGGGTGCAGGGTGAAGCGGCGGGGGCACGCTCTCTTCGGCGCGTACGGTTTTGCCATTTGAAACCTAGTCCTGAGGAGGGGCCGCCCTGGCTCGGGGTCGTCCTAGCCCGGCCGTCCGGGGCCTGGCAGAGGGAGGACCCAGTGAAGGTGGGAGCTGGCCTAGGAGGCACCTGCTGTCCGAAGGACGCGAGGGTTCACGTCTGGGCTGGGCGACTGGCCCAGCGCTTGCCAGGCTCCTGCCCGGGCTGGGGACCGACTTGGGATTCCCCGGGCAGGGGTCCTCCCGCCCCTCCCTCCCGCCGGCCTCCGCCAGAACGGGGGAATCTGGGGGAGCCGCCCTGTCCCCTCCGAGTTAGGCCTCCGGGCTGAGATCTAGAAACTTAGGCTCTGTTTCAGGCCTTATCAGAGTCCCAGTGACTTCTCTGGGCCTCACTTTCCTGCTTCCAAAAAGGTGGTAATTATCATGCCTGCTCTTTCTCCTGGGAGTGTGTGGTTAGGTTGGATGGAGATGGCATTGGAGTGTTGTAGGCTGGACAGTCCTTCAAGGACATAAACAGGCATTCCCTCTTGCTGTACATTGGTGCAACTTCTTGGAAGGAAATGAGGCAACTCCTTTCAAAATTAAATGCAAATAGGCTTTGCTTCAGCAGTTTTAGAAATATGTTCTACACGTTTCGTGGCCATGTGTGCACAAGAAAGTATATACAGGAGTACTTTAGCATTACTTGGAATGAAAATTCATAAACAACCTAAATTTTCTTCAGTAGGTGACCACTTAAATAAGTAGCGGAGTCCATAGAACAGAATATGTTTTGGAGCGCCTGAGTGGCTCGGTCCGATAAGCGTCTGCCTTTGGCTCAGGTATTGATCTCAGGGTCCTGAATTAGGGCTCCAGGTCAAGCTCTCTGCTCAATGGGGAGTCTGCTTCTCCCTCTCACTCTTTGTGCTCCTGCCCCCCAAAAATAAAATCTTAAAAAAAAAAGAATATGTATGATTATTTTAGAAATTAGACAGAGCTTCCTGAACCAATATGCAAAAAATTTTCAAAGTGCAGAATGTTAATAGGCTATAATTTGTTTTTAAAGGAATAGATAAGTATATTTGATGACATAAGCATGAAATGTCTTTGGAGGGACTCAGAATAAGCTATAACAGTGGTTTCCTATGATGGATTGGAAAATAAGATCAAAGGGACACACATTTATTTTTTTTTTTGCCCCTTTAGCAATGTGTATGAGCTGTGTGTGTGTGTTTCTTAATAATTAGTCTGCATTTTTTTCCAAGTGATCTCTACATCCAATATGGGGCTTGAACTTACCACCCTGAGATCAAGAGTCAGATACTCTCGGGACTGAGCTAGCCAGGTGCCCCGTCTGCATTTTCGATCCAGTTTCCCCTCCAGCTTTTGTTTTCCTGGATACTGAATTCTTTTTTTTTTTTTTTAAGATTTTATTTATTTATCTGACAGCGAGAGAGAGATCACAAGTAGGCAGAGAGGCAGGCAGAGAGGGGGGGGGAAGCAGGCTCCCCGCCGAGCAGAGAGCCCGACGCGGGGCTCGATTCCAGGACCCTGAGATCATGACCTGAGCTGAAGGCAGAGGCCTTAACCCACTGAGCCACCCAGGCGCCCCCTGGATGCTGAATTCTTATTTCTCAGACTCTTCCATAGATTCTGGTCAGCGCCGAAGCTCAGAATTCATGATAGGACCCTCATTCCCAGCTGTAGAGGCTGTAGGAGAACAGGGCCTGACCTTGACTTCCCTCCTGACACTGTCACCCTACCTGCCCCTAGTGTGGATTAGGACCACTGAAAGGGCAGTCTGTGTGGCACTCATAGCTGGCCATAGGATGGCAGGCAGCCCCCACTGTTTGTTCAGAAGGGTGGACCAGCCAAGTGGACCAAGAATCAGACAGGCTTCTCTGAAGCCCACCTGTGACCGTGGGCATGTCACCCACAGATAGATCCAAATGCTTCCTTTTCTACAGGGTGAATTCTATCACAATGAGGGTGAATTCTATCAATATATAGAGGACATATATTGTTAAAATATCAAAGCGGGAAGGGGGGCAGGGCACTTCGGGATTTCCTGGCCTAATCCCTTTGTTTTACAGAAAGAAACAGAGACTGCAGATGGAGTAACCTAAGTGGCAAAGCCAGGGCTAGAACCCAGGATCCCTGCCCCTGGGTACTCCAGGGCTAGAGCAGTGCTGGGGTCCCGCTGGGTCTGGATGAGAAATGCCTTTAAAATGGGGCATGAGTTCTCCAACAATGAGAACATTTGGTGCCAACTCCTCCCTCCGAGTGGGCTTTGCAGGAAGGAGTTGCCTACCCACCCCCAAATCCAAACAAAGTAGTGTGTTACAGGACAAAGAAAATGATCTTGGGAAGAGAGGACGGAAGTGACAAAGATAGAACCACTTACTCTTGAACACTAAACCTGACCCAAAGGAATTCGTACCTGGAAGGGGAGGGCCTGTCGAGGGGACTTCTTCCTTGGCAGTGATGGGCTGGTTTGCAACCAGGTTCTGTTGCATTGTGGCAGGGGGAAGATTCTTGGGACCCAAAATGTGCTCAAGAACTATCATCAAGGGGCTCCTTGGTGGCTTAGTTGGTTGGGCATCTGCCTTTGGCTCAGGTCATACTCCTGGGGTCCTGGGATCGAGCTCCGCATTGGGCTCTCTGCTCAATGGGGAGCCTGCATCCCCTTCTCTCTCTGCCTGTCTCTCTGCCTACTTGTGATATCTTTCTGTCAAATAAATAAAATCTTAAAAAGAAATAACAAACTATCATCAAGTGTCCAAAACGAGCCTTAGCTTCTGGAACAGGCTTGGTCCTGTCCAGATAGGCGTCGGCAGCTCCCACTTCCTCCTGGGTTACCTCCTGGGTAACTCCCTCCAGCTGTCCCAACAGAGTCAAGCACCTGCTGCGCAGTGTAGGCTTGTCCCCCCCGCCCCCTGCCAACCTGCCTGAGGGGCACGTGGGAAGCTGCCATTTACCCAGGCCCTGCCCTAGGAGAGGAGGGAGATAGCACCGATCTCCCCTCTTCTCTTCCCCATTCTTCCTCCCACTCCACCCCAAACCCACCACTCCCCCAGACAGGCCTGTCACAAGACACCTGGGAGCTGGGAGGAGACCCAAAGGGCTAGGAGAGACCAGACTCCTCGTGTAACCAGAGAAGGATCAGGCTCACACGCAGACGGCTTTATCATAAAAGTGAAAATAATATGAAAATGTTTTTTTATTTCTAAGTATAAAGCCAGATACTATTAAGACTGTGAAAAACTGGCCAGAGGCCGTAAAGGACAAAAAGAAGACTCTCTTTGGCCTGGTGTCCTGTGACCCAGCGCAGTGCCGTGGGGGAGTGGGGGGAGGGTGGGGGGCAGCAGCAAAAGGCCGGTTGTGGAGTGGGGGGGGAGGCCGGCCCGCCAGCCCCACCGGCGGCCCAGCTCCCCGCTCCTCAGAGCCTCCGGGCCTGGGGACTGAGGTGACTCTCTGTCTTTAAGGGCCACTGGTTCTCTGGCCTAGCGGCCCCCAGGAATAAACAGGGCAGGGGTGAGGCAGACAGGAGTGGGTGAAGGAGGGAGCAGGAGCCTTTCTGCACTGGGAAGCTCCGTTTTCATTCCGTGGCTGCAAGTGAATGTTTCAGGCAGCGACTGAGAATGAAGCAAGGTGTTCTGCCCCCCAAAGATATCTTCGGTCTCTCTGTCACATCCCCATTATAGACAAAGAAGGTCTTGAGCCCTTGGAAAAGAGGACACGTCTGAGACTTAAGGCTGTAGCCGCCGAGGCTGTAGTGATGATGGAGTCTCGGGGTTACCTGGGGGGGAGCTAAAAGGAATGTGGACAAGTTGGCAGGAGTGAAGGGTGCTCATCCCAGGAGCTGTGTGTGGGCCCCTCGATCTGTGTCTGGGGGCCATGGGCATGTGTGAGGGCTCAGGCCTCGCCCTCCTCCCCACTGCCGTCCACGCTGGCCTGCCTCACCACCTTCCCCCGGGGCCTGGGTGTGGAGGCACAGCCCGCCTCCCCCTGCTCCTGGAAGGCCTGGGTCCGGCTGGCCACCAGGGCGGCGCTGTTGAGGGCGACCACAGACTGGCGGGACTTCAGGGCTGGCCAAGGCCCCTTGTGACCCCGCCTGCCTCCCTTGGCCTTTGAGCGCTGAGGGAAGGGCTCTGGGGGGTCGTCCTCTGAAGACTCATTTGAAGAAAACACCTGGCAGGGTCAGAGTAGAAGAAGTACCACTGAGAAGTCTTCCCAAGGCAGGGGCACTGAGCACACAGCCTGGAAAGGGGCGGGTGTGGGATGGTGAGTGGATACAGAGAAACTGGGCCACTCGAGGGTCACATTTCCACAGGCGAGAAGACAGCACCCCAGCCCACGGTCCCTGCTCCTCGGCCTTCACCTGTCTACAACCTCCTGGCCCCACAAGCCCTCCTGAGCTTCCCCAGACCTGCCACATCCTTGAGGCGCCCTCCCCCTCCTCCTCTTGCCCCCTCTGCCTTTGTGCAGCCAGTCCTGAGAGCCTTCAGGTGCCGGGCTCTGAGCCAGGCGCCAGGAGAAGACACTCTGCCTTTAGGAACATCCCCCTCACCCATCAACCATCCATATCCAGGGCCACCTCCTCCAGGAAGCCTCTCCCACATGTTCCCGCCCCCTGTGATGAGCTCTCCTGCCTTGGCTCCCAAAGGCAAAGACCAGCCTCTGCTCTTCTACCCCTTCCACTCACGACGCCCCACTGCAGAGGCCAGGACTTGGTTGTGTGGGTGCCATGACCCCCTGCACCCCATCCTCTGGTGGGTTGACTGCCCCTCACATTTGCGAGGGGCTGCCGAGACCGGCTCGTCCACCTCATCTGGGGTCAGCAGCTGTTGTCCAGCTCCCGGCCTGCGGAGGGTGGCTGGGCAGCGCCGCCCCTTAGGGAGCCCCTTCATCAGGCCGAGAGCGCCCACAGCCTCCAGCATAGGGCTGGCTTGACCCAGAAGCCCCCGCGGATGCTCCGGCCCCACGACCGCTCTCCAGCTCCCGTGGGTCCCCTTGGCTGTTTGAGGGGATGAGACAGAGCCCCCCAGGGGGGGAGTGCTCCCCATGGGAATCTGAGCCCCAGTCCCGGTCTCTCTCCTTCCTCCCCCCACCTGCCCCTCCTACTCTTGTTCCCCACTGGGCCTCAGCCTGGGCTCCTTCCCTGGCCCCAGCCTCACCTCTGGCAGGTCACTGGCCCCTGAGGCACTTTCCGGCTCCAAGGAAGGCTCCAGGAGGCTGATGGACCGCATGACCCCTCGGAGGTTGATACGGGGCCGTGGCCCAGGCTCTTCTTTCGGGGCTGCCAGACTCTCCTCCAGACCTATAGCCTTGACCTCCCCACCGCCCCCTGGCTCTGGCGGAAGAGGCGGGAAGGGCGCAGAGACATCGGGGGCGAGGGGCTCCTCTGGGGAGGCTCCACCAGCTTTCTGCTCCCAGAGATGGCTCTGCCGGCTGCAGGGAGGTAGCTCTGAGTCAGCTCTGAGAGACCCAGCGGCCACCCGAGCCTTGACACCCACCTACTCGTGTCCCCCGGTCTCCCCCTCGAACCTGGCGGTCAGGATGCCCTGGTAGGTCTGTAGCTGGCGCAGAAAGCCAGGGTTGGGGCGGGCGATGGGCCGGAGTTCCTGAACGTGGCGCAGGGCCTGCTCCAGGCTCCAGCCATACTGCTTCATGGCATAAGCGACCACCGTGGCAGCCGAGCGGCTGACGCCCATCTTGCAGTGGACGAGCACCCGGGTGCCCTGTGCCCTGTGGGGCGGGGCACGGTAGGTGTTGGGGAGGGGCGGGGCGGGGGGCAAGGGGTGGGGCACGGCGAGGCCCTGCCGGCCAGCAGGAGTTGAAGGCCCCGGGGACCTCTTGGAGCTGGGTTGGGGGGCCGGGGGGGTCTCCACCTTGCGGCCTCCACGAAGCGGTGGGTCTCCTTCCAGTGCGGCAGCAGCTGGGCTGATTCCTCATCCCAGAGGCGCACGTTGTGGTAGGTGAAGCGCTCGGGGTAGAAATTGTCAATCTCGCGGGCCATGTTCAAGATGTGGCTGACCCTGGGGCAGAGAGTGGAGAACATGAAGCTTGGGTGACGGGCCCCGGGGTGGCGGGGGCTTGGGGGGACGGACATGAGGCCCATCGGTTCTGAAAGTCAGGTGGGGAGGAGACGGCCGTGGCCCTGAGCGAACCCTGCCACCCTGCCGGGCTGGAGTTTCCCCCTCTGGTCCCACCAGCGGCTGGGCTGACCGCAGCGCTAAGCCTTCTGGTGTCAGTGGGTCAGAGAGCAGCTTTGAGCAAAGCTGAGACCGCGTGGACCTTCCCGGAAGCCCACCGTGCACAGATGGCAGAAACCTAGGAGGGCAGGTGGCCAGGTCCCCCCGGAGAGGTCCAGGCGCTCCTCCCTTGAGTCGTGGTGGTCCGTGGAGAGGCATTTTCCTGCTTAGGAAAGGCCGTCAGGATGCCGGCGGCCGCCCCTCTTCTCTGTGGGACTGAGGCCCTGGGTCTGGGGCTGTCTTTGCGGTATGCGGAGGGCGCGTGGGCCCAGGGAGCCGCCAGCAGGCCCTTCTGGGCTGGAGGCCTCGAGGGGGCAGCAGTCCCCGATGGGGGAGGGGGGTAGCAGGCAGTGGAGCTGGCAGCTCCTGGGTGGGGGGGCTGGGGGCTTCTGGCCAGGCTGCCCCTTGCGGGGAGGCCAAGTGAAGTGCGGGGACAGAGGGTGGGCCGTCCCGGGGCTCGGAGCCCTACCTGTTTCTCTGCAGCTCCTCCAGGTTCGCGGCATTCCACTCGGAGCCCTGCGCAGGGAGAGCAGTGTTGTCCTCCGGGCCCTGCCTCGGGCCTCTCCCCCACCTCCCCCACCCCGCCCGCTGCTGCTCACCAGGTAGAGATGCGGGAAGATGCGGGAGGCGCGGTCCTGCTGGGCCATGAGCAGCAGCATCTGGTTGTCGATGAAGTCGCGGTACTGTTGCAGCGGCTGACCCAGGCGCAGCTCCAGGGCCTGGCGGATCTGCCGGCACAGCCACAGGGCCGCTGAGGCTCAGGGGGTCCCTTGCAAGATCCCTGATGCCCCACCCGGGCCTCTGGGGCCTCAGACGAGGAACTGTCCCATCTAGACAGAGCTGAGGCCAGGTGTGGGGGACTGGCTCAGGACAGGAGGAAAGCGAGGTGGGAAGGAAGACAGGAGCCCTCTGCCCAGTTGGAGGATGCCCCCCTCCATCAGACGCCTCCTCCCCCTGCCCTGCTGGGGGGGGGGGGGGCCTCACCTCCCTCCTCCTGGCCTTTGCTCCTCCCCAGCACCAGCCCGCCTCTTTGGGTTTTCTGCTGTTTTTTTTTTTTTAAAGCTCTACGCCCAAAGTGGGGCTTGAACTCATGACCCCGAGAAC
>CM053613.1:3323620-3361921 GCA_028646535.1 Procyon lotor
CAGTGGACGAAGCCCGGAGCTGTCACGCTGGCCACCCCCACCAGCGCCCAGCCGGGCCGGGCCTGCCCGCGTCCCACCTGCTCGGCCTCCGCGCCCGCCTCCAGCAGGCTCTGCCGGATGGCAAACTGGAGCAGATCGTCGTCCTCATCGCGGAGGGGCTCACTGCGCTCCGCACCCAGCACACTGTACCCCTCGGGCACCTCAAACACGGCAGGGTCCACCTCACACGGGAAAGGGCTCCCTGCACAGGAGGAGGGCTGCGCTCAGCCCCCAGGCTCCGGGACCAGGGGAGCGGGGCGGCCTCCCTGCCGCGCAGGTACCTGATCCCGGGCCACCGGAGCCAGGGGCCGGCACCCACACCGAGCTCAGGGGCTCGTCACAGCCACACAGGTTGCTGAAGGTGATGCGGGCGTTGAGCACGTGGAAGAGGGGAATCTCTGTGAGGAGGCAGTGAGCCTGAGCCACTGGGGCCAGCAGCCGCCCCCCCCCCGCCCCCCGCCACCGACCCTGGTGCCCCAGGCCACCCCTCACCAATCTTGACTGGGAAGCCAGGGGGGAGGCGCAGAGTGATGAAGTCACGCAGCTTGGCAAAGTGAGCATTGCTGATGGCCATCAGGTCAATGATTGGTGTCACCTGGTCACCCAGGGAGAGCGGGTGCTCCTCACTCAGCCACAGCGTGGCCTTGAACCTGCACAGGATGTCAAGGAACCTCTGGTGGCCCGTCTGCTAAGACTCAGCCACCCTGGACAGCTGCCCTGACTCACGCCCTCTGCCGAGCCTGAGCTGCCCTCCCATCCGCTCGGCTGTCCCCACCTGCCTCCCCGGGGAGCTTATGTCCTTCGGGCCCTACTGCCCGAGCCACCCCCCAGACCCCGGGTCCAGGCTGGGGCCTGGGAGCCTCAGCTCGTCTGGATGTGGCGGACAGGGCTGGGCTGCTGGCTTCAGTCAGGGCCTTACCCACAGCCCCGTCCACCTCCTCGGCCCACAGCCGGCCAGCGCCGCCAACGAAGCCCAGAGGTCAGAACTATCGGGGTCTGAATCTCTGCTCCGCCACCCAGTGGCTGAGCCTACTTGCGGTCCCGGGGACAGTGCTGGGCCCCTCAGACCCACCCTGTGCCCTGGTGAGCAGGTGGCCAAGTGTGAATGTTATTTTACTGAGGAGGAGAACAGACTCTCGGAGGGGAAGACATTTCCTGGGGCCACAGAGTCAGGAGACGGCAAAGCTATGAGCCCTTCCCCTCCGCCCCAAGCTGGCCTCTGGCAGGTGCTCATTCAATTGAACAGAAAACCACAAATAGGGGGCGGTGCTGCCCATTCATCTCATTCATTCATTCATTCACCAAAGAAGAGGTACTAGTACTCAGCCCAGCCTTGAGCTGGGTGCCAACAACCACGGATACGACAGACCTGGCCCCTGGCCCCAAGGAGGAGAATCTAGCAGGAAGCCAGCTGGGTGACTGGGTCCCCCCACTCTGCTGGGCCCCATGTGTGACAGGAGTCTGCAAGGGCTCAGGGGAACCCTGAGGTCCCCATCCCCGAGGGAAGTCCCCAAGCCAGCTGCAAGACCTCACCTCTGTACTTTGCTGGACATCTCAATGGGGCGGCCGATGTTCCTCGACTCCAGGCTAAAGTTGGGATCGAAGTATTCGCTGGGGGAAATGGCTGTGGGGTTGGTGGGGCTGGCGGCCTGTTGCACAGAAGCCTGGGAGGGCCCCGAGACCAGACTCAGTGTTCAGGAGGGCGCCTGCCTGGCCCGCCCAGTGGCCCCCTGCCCGTGGCCCTTCCAGCCCCCCGGGCCTGGCTCACCCCGCTGTGGGAGGAGTGCTGCTGGGCCATCCCGAGGAAGGACTGGAATGGAGTCTTCCCTCCTGAGGAGGAAGGGTGGGAGCCCATGAGGAGACTGTGGGCCACCGCCCCCAGACCGTCCCCTCCCTCGCCCCCCATCCACTCCGGGAGCCTCCTGTCGGGTGGGAGACAGAGCACATGGGCAGGAGCGCAGGCCTCCCAGCTTGTCCCAGACGTTGTGGCCCCGACCCCAGACCGGTGACCCCAGCATACGGCGTGACTGGGCAGCAAGGCAGGCGCACCTGGGTTTACCTTTGCTCCTCGACTTGTCCTGATCAGAGAGGTGCTCCGTGCGAGTGCGTGTCACCAGCTCCACGTTGGTGGCACTGTATACCTGGGGGGTGGGGGGTGAACACGGGGGGGGGGGCAGCTGAGGGCTCGGCGCCTGTCCCCCACACTCGGCCTCACCAGCACAGGACCCACGTCCTCCTCTCTGCAGGGACAGACAGGATCTCGCCCCCCACCGTGGAGGAGGTGGAGGGCTCTGAACCCTGGGGGCTTGGTCTAGGGGGCAAGCGCTCCTTGTGCCATCTCGGTAACCTGGGTCGGGGCCCGTGCCGGGGTGGGGGGATCCCTAACGTGCTTGGCGGGGCCTGGGCACTTGGGTCCCCCTGAGTTCCCATGGCCACACAGGGCTTCCAGAGCCCGCAGGCTAAGCTGTCTCCCCTCCACGTGGGTGGATGTAGAGAAGTGGTGGCGTTCCTGGGCCTCGTCTCCTACCCCAGCCCCCACCACTAGCCTCTCCTGCCTTGGCCTCGTAGCCGCTAACGGTTTCCATCTTCTCAGACCGCCAGCCCCAGATACCACATTTGCTCCTGAAACAGACCAAACAGGAGCTCGTGAGGACCCGCGCCCCTCGACCCTAGCCGGAGCCTTCCCTTCTAGAGACCCCTTCCGATCCGCCTTCCCACTGTGAGATGCAAGGGCCTTGAAGAGAAGGCCTGGACAGCTGGGGACAATCAGACAGGGACTGGGAACGAGCGGGTACCGAGGCACCATCACGAACTTTGGTAGCTGTGATAGGGGGGCTGGTTTTAGCAACGCCGCGATCTGTGAGCATCGCGTGCAGAAGCGCTGATGGTTCAAGTGATGTGACATCTGGGAGGTGCTTTAAAAGGAGTCCAGGGAAGGGGCGCCTGGGTGGCTCAGTTGGTCAAGCGTCTGACTCCGGCTCAGGTCATGATCCTGGGGTCCTGGGATCGAGCCCTGCTCAGCGGGGGTCTACTTGTCCCTCTCCCCCTGCCACTCCCCCCACTTGTGCACTCGCTCTCTATCTCTCATTCTCTCTCTCAAATAAATAAAACCTTAAAAAAAAAGTCTGTGGGGGGGGAGGAAGTCCAGGGAAGGGGCGCCTGTCGGGGGGGTGGGGGCTCCATCAGTTAAGCGTCCGACTCTTGATTTGGCTCCGGTCATGATCTCAGGGTCATGAGACTGAGCCCCGTATCGGGCTCCACGGTGGGCACGAAGCCCGCTTAAGATTCTCTCTCGCCCTCTGCCCCTCCCCTACCTTTCTCTCCCTCTCTAAAAAGAAAATAAAGTAGTCCAAAGAAAAAAGGAAAAAAGCCAGGAGGGATGGATTCAACAAGATTGACAGAATGCCCATAAGTGTTAAAGTTGGGCGATGAGGACATTCTAACTAGTCTTTCTTCTTTCACACGTGTTTGAAATTTTCCAGAATAAAAAGTGAAAAATAAAAGTGTGTCTGAATCAACAATAATAGTTGCAAGACATCAATACCCCACTTTTGATAATGGTTAGGACAAGGAACCAAAGATCAACAAGGAAACGGAAGACTTGAACAACCCTATAAACCCCAGACTTAGCAGACTTTCTTAGAATACTCCTCCCAACAACCAGAACGCGCATTCTTTTCAGGTGCACGTGGAACATTCTTCAGGATGGACCATATGCTAGGCCATAAAAGAAGCCTCAACAAAACCGAAAGGAGAAAAGTCATACAAAGTATGTTCTCCAACCACAAGGAAATAAGAAACCAAGAAAAGAATCAAGATTTGGGAAACTCACAAATATGTGGAAAGCAAACGCACTCCTAAAAAACACCAAGGGTCAATGAATAAACCAAAAGAGAAATCAGAAAATGCTTTGAGGTAAGTGGAAATAAAGATACAACACTCAAAACTTAGGAGATGCAGCGAAAGCAGTGGTTAGAGGGAAATTCAGAACTCTGAAAGACAACATTAGGAAAAAAAATGAAACACCTAAGTAAGTGGGATATGATCACACGGTCATGGGAGAGGACACTCAACATTGCCAAGAGGGCAGCACGCCCCCAACTGAGTCACAGATTCAGCACAAACCCTGTTGGAAT
Organism: Procyon lotor; assembly: GCA_028646535.1. Taxonomy (NCBI): domain Eukaryota; kingdom Metazoa; phylum Chordata; class Mammalia; order Carnivora; family Procyonidae; genus Procyon; species Procyon lotor. The sequence goes on from CM053613.1 coordinate 3,327,796, forward strand.
CCCACCTGGCAACTTCTTTGTAGAAACGGACAAACTGGATCTGGAATTCCTAGGAAACTGCAAGGGACCCAGAATACCCAAAATAATCCCGAGCAAGAAGAACAAAGTCAAAAGGCTCACACTTTCCGATTTCAAAACTTACCATAAGGCAACACTTACTAAGACAGTGTGGTACTGGCACAGAGATCTCAATGGACTAGATCTGAGAGTCCAGAAATAAACCCATACATCTGTGGTCAACTGATTTTCCACAAGCACGCCAAGACCATTCAGTGAAAAAGAGCAGTCTTTTGCACACACGGTGCTGGGACAAGTGAGTCATCACTCACAAAACAATGAAGTCGGACCCCTTCCTCACACCATACACACATATTAATTCAAAATGGATCAAACACCGGAATGTAAGAGCTAAACCTATAAAACTCTCAGAAGAAAACACAGAGGAAATCTTTGTGACTTTGGATTTGACAAAATATTGACAGATAGGATGTGGGAGAATAGGCGACGGGAGAGAAAAAAAATGCATAAATTGTATTTCATGAAAATTAAAAACATGTGTTTAAAGGACACGGTCAATAGAGTGAAAAGTCAGCCCACAGAACAGGAGGAAATATTTGCAAATCATATACCTGAGAAGGGACTTAGATCTAGAATATACAAAGAACTCTTGCAACTCAATGACAAAAAGAGAACCCAATTTTTTAAATGCGCAAAGGATTGGAACAGACACGTCCCCCCAAAAGAGCTATAAATGGCCAATGATCACACGAAAAGGCGCTCCACATCGTTCATCATGAAGGAAATGCAAATCACAACACAGACAAAATATCCCTTTTCACACCCACTAGGGTGGTTGTCATCCAAAAATAAATAAATGAATACCAATGCTAGTGAGGACGTGAAGGAACTGGAACCCTTGCGCTTGGGGGGGAGGTGGGTGGAAAATGCTGCAGCCCCCTTGGTAAACAGTCTGACAATTCTTCAAGCAATTAAACATCTGGTTACCAGATGACCTAGCAATTCTGCTCTCAAGCATATACCTGAGAAAAATGAAAACTATGTCCACACAAAACCTCGTACACTGACGTTTACAGAAACGTTCATAAAGGTGAAAGGTGGAAGCGATCCTAATGTCCGTCGGTAGGTGAGTGAATAAACAAGACGTGAGCTAGGCCTACAGAGGACAGCAGTCCAAGGAACGAAGCAGTTACACACTACAACCTGGAAGGAGTCTGAGAATGTGCTCAGGGAAAGAAGTCACATTAAGACCACATATCGCGTGATTCCATTCATGGGAGAGTCTAGAATAAGGAAATCTATAGAGAAAGTAAATCAGTGGTTGCCTAGGGCTGGGGAAGGGGGTGAGGGCAGGGGAGCTGGTAGCTACAGGATTTCTTTTTGGGGTGATGACAATGTTCTAAAATTGGCTGGTGATAGACACCCTTGTCACCAAAGGGGCCCCTATCAATGCCCCTATCACTCTGCAAACACACTAAGAACCACTGAATTGCACACTTTCAATAGGCGAACTGTGCGGTATACAAAATTATATTCCGATAAAGCTGTTTGTTTCTTTGTTTGTTTTTTTCAAAAAGGTATTTCTGAAGTCTGTTCCAGGAACCGGGACATAGGTTGTCAGAGCACAGCCTGGCCGGTAGGGTCAGATTCCAAGGCTACCCACAAAGGACTCTGGCCCAGAAACTGCCAGGCTACTGAGAAACCCACACTGGGGCAAAGAGCTGCCCTGAACCGCAGCCTAAATCCCTGTTGTGATGGGAAGACACGCAAGGGCAGAAGTCAAGACGCTGGGGCCCCCTGACCTGGCCTCTTCCCCAGGAAGACAGCTGCCCTCAGACAGACACGCAGGGGCCCGAAGGGACGTGCGGGCAGTCTGGGTGGGACGCTGGGCCTGGCCCCGACCTGAGCAGCCTGTGAGCCCGCTCACCCTCCCAGAAGCCTGAACCGGGCCCACGGTGTGGCCGGGCCCCAACTGACCTCTCGAAGGCCACGTTGCGCGTGTCCAGGTGGGTGGAGACGATGGGAGAGGTGAGCCGGCTGGCCACGTGCTCTTCACTGGGCCGCATGGCGGCCAGCAGCGCTTCCGGCTCGAGCAGGGCGAGCCCCAGCGTCTCGGTGTGCACCACCTGCCGGTCGTGGTCCACTTCCATCACCAAGGCTCCTGCCTCTGCCGCCGGCACGGGTGCGTGAGGGGCTCAAGTCAGTGCCAGGCCCCAGACGGTGGGGAAAGGGCCACCGTGGTGCCCACGGCCACTGGCTGCTAAGCAGGCAAGGCCCCTGGGTCCCCTCCACCCTCCACCTCCACCTCCACAGAGCAGAGGAAAAGAACAGCACCGTCCTCATAGGTCACGGAGAGTCTAGGGGGGTTGGCGGCCCGCCTCACGCCCGCAGCGAAGTCCCCCAGAGCTCACCCCGGCCCTTGAAGATAAAGCTCCTCCTGCCACGTTGCCAGGTCATGTGCTCGAAGCCCAGCAGACTGGTGTCCACCCGCAGGCTCTCCCCCCGCTTCCACACTCGGTACACGTCACTCGGGCACATCCTGGACACGAGGGGCACTGCCGGGAGGGCAGGGGTCACCACAGTTCTTTCCCATAGATTTCGACCTGCCCCCCCGCCCCGGGCCCCTGGAAGCCAAGAGGTGCTCACTCACCCCAGCTGGTGAACTCCCACTTCATCTCCACGTAGAAATCGGGGGCCTGAGACAGACCAGAGCAGCTGTGAGGACCACAGCCCGGCTCTGGGAGACCAGCCCCTCAGGAGGTCTCAAAGTGCCGCGTCCCAGCTACGCCCCCACTACAACCACATCCCACCCAGGAAAGGGTGGGCAAAGTGGGGCCCGAAAAAGGTCTCGGAAGAAACAGACTGAGTATCGGGAGCCTGGAGGTCAGGCTCCACCCGGCCACTAGCCTGCGGGGGGCACCTGGGGGATGTTCTTGCTCCCCCTGGGTCCCCGAGTCTGCATCTGTAAAGAGGGCACGTGATCCCTCTGGGGCTGCCCCCCATGCTTGAGGAGGACGGACGGGCACTCTGGGGCATCAGGCTGCAGCCAGAGTCAGATGAAACTCTCCCCCCAGGAAACAGGCATTCACCAGGAGGCCCACGTCTAAAGCTCTGTGGAGATTTCCGGCACGAGGGAACCCTGGTGCCCGCAACGGCTTTCCTCCTAAAGGGCCTCATCTCATCCATGTGGGCCGGGACTCCTCCTTCCTACATGACCCCGGACTGGGGTCGAGAGAGAGAGGGACGTTGTCGACAGTGACGGGAAAGCTTGCTGCGCAGACTGAGCGGGTAGCAGGTGACCAGAGGGACCCCGTGGGGTCTGTCACGGCCCCGTGACGTGGCTCCCCACCCCTGCTGGCCGGCCTCACCCCTGGACCCCGCCCTACCTGGCGGAGTTTGTTGAGCAGTTCCGGAATGCCGGCCAGCCTCTGTGTGGCCCTCTGGTAGTCCCGATACTGGAGCACCAGCTGCACCATCTCGGGGTCCCCAGTGCTGACTGCCTCCTGCAGGACTGGGGGCACCAGGCCGCTGAGGGCAGCTCCGCCGATGGCCCCAGGCCTGGCCACTCACTGCCACGCACCAACCCCACTGCCAGCCTCAAGGGGACCCCTCTGCCCTCTGCAGTACCTGCCCAGCCCTGGCAGCTCTCTTTGCCCACATTGGCATTGTGTCGAAGGAGGACTCTCACGGACTCCAGGTTCCCCAGGGACACAGCCAGCTCCAGGGGAGTGCGCCCCCGGGGGTCCTCCTGTTCAATGTCGTGCTGGGGAAGATGGGACACTCAGCACAGGGCAAGTCAAGAGAAGCAAGGAGGCCCCTAGGCTGAACATGGTTGGGGGTCATTGTGGGAAATAAAGACAGCAAACAGGCCATGGAAATGGCTGAGGGTGGCCGGCGTGTCCTCCTGGGGGGTGGAGGGAGGGAGCAGGTGGGAAGGACCTGCCCACCTCTCCTGCCTTCCCAGGAAGAGAGCTGGGGGTCAGGCGGTGGGGCCTGGTCAAGCAGCCTGGTCAGGGAGAGGTGCAGCCCAGATGTGAAGAGTTCGGAGGGGCCTGGGGACCAGAACCAGGTTGCCCGTCCTCGGCCCGGCTCAGGGGTGGTGTGGCGCGAATTCGGGGGCTGGATGCAGTGTGAAGCGGGCAGACGGGCGGGGCAAGGCGAGAGGGGCAGGTGACCCGGGCTTCGGCCTCCAGGATGGAGACCGCGGCTTTGAGCCGGCTGCGCGGAGAACAGCCCGGGTGCCCGGCGGGTCTCACCTGGCGGCTGTGCAGCGCGGCCTCCAGTTCGCGGTGCCGGTTCGCCCAGACGAGCCGGTGCAGCGGGAAGGTGGGGCCCGGGCCGGCCATGCTGGGCCTCAGCGCCGCATCGCGGGACGGAGGGCGGGCGCGGCGGGGGCAACCCGGCCCCGCCTCGGCTTCAGGCCTGGCGCGCCGCCCTCGCCTCCGTCCGCGCCGCGCCGCGCCGCGCCGAGGTGCGCCCCCCGCAGCCCCCACGCCCGGCGGCAGTAGCGGCGGCGGCTGCGGCGAAAGCGGCGCAGGCGGCGCAGGCGGCGCAGGCGGCGTGGGGGGCGGGCCGGGCGGGCGGGGCTCTTCGGGGAGGGGCGGGGCGTCGGGCCGCGCGCCCCCTCGCCTCCCGCAGCCATGGCAACCGCAGCTGGGCCCGCGCCCGCGGGGAGGAGGTGAGGGGCGCTGCTCGGTCGCCTTGGCAACCACGCGCGCCGGGGAAGGCGCCAGGGGCCGCTTCTCGCGGACCCCGGCCTCAGCAGGGCCCTGGTCTGCGGGGAGCGGTCTGGCGGGCGGGGCCTGGCTACGGCTCCGCCCGCAGCCTGCAGGGGGCGCCCCAGGCCCAGCGCAGACCCCTGCTTGCGGGTCCGGAAAAAGGAAGGAGGGAGGGAGTCCGGGGGGCGGGGCGGTTCGGCCAGGGGCGGGGCCCGGGCCCCCGGGACGTGCGCGCGCGTGTGCGCGTGCGTGCCCCGCGGGCCGCGGTCCTGCAGTCCCTGGGTTATCCGCGTTTCCCTAGCGGCCACCCACGCATGCCCCGGCCTTCCTGCCCCAGCCTTTCGACCCTGGGCCCCGCGGGTACCAACTGTGCCTGTGAGGGCGGCTGAGGCGGGAGACCCTGACTCCCATTCCCATCACCTCCGAGATGTCCCTAAATGGTGGCTAGCTTCGCATAAAGCACCTTCCCCAGGGACCTGGGCCAGTGTCTAGTGGTCGCCTCATGACGGGCTGGGCCCAGCCGTGCGGAGAGACGGCCCCGCCAGGTCACTGGAGTCAGGGATGGGAGCCCTGGGGAATAGGGGCAGTGGGCCTGCCTGGAGTCAGACCTCTCCCGGGGGACCGTCCACCGTGAATGGTTGCCTTCTCCACTGCGAGGATCCCTTCCGCAGAGGCCGCACTTGGCTGCCAGTGTCAGGAAAGGAAGGAGAGTTTCGAAATGGGGTGGCCCCTCCACCCACACCGGAACTAGGGTGCAGGCCTCAGCGCCTGAGCTCTGTTGTTGTTACCCCCAACCTCAGCCTGGAGTCTGGTGTTGGTGGCTGTCGGGCAGCGTCCGACTGGGCCAGGGCTGACCCTCTGGTCTCAGGCTCCCTATTGGTAAATATTTATTTTGATCTAGTAGTTTGAGCCGAGTTGGTGCTGGGAGGGCCTGGTTGCCATTTTCAGCCGGCCCTCTCACTGTGGGCAGGTGGCTCCCTTGCTGTCTGGGATCCCTCTGCCACTCCGCCCCCTGGTGTCATCAGGTTACTGTGAAGTCCTTGGCTCTAGAGCAGCTCGAAGGCCTCTGAATGTCCAGAGCTGGACACCAGACCACCCTCCCCCACGGCAGCCCACTCTAGCCTCCACCTTCCTTGAAAAGGGCTCTCCCCTTCCCCAGTTTCTTCAACCCAAATCTAAGGGCATGTTCTCTGGCCGGGCCCCTCCTGACTTCTGCAGTCGAATACAACTCTCTACCGATGGGAATCCTAATTCCACTGTCTTCTCAACCCTCTTCCAGGACCCCTTCTCCCTCCCCAACCCCTAAGTGGGGCTTTGCCGTTGCTGAAAGCCTGTTTCTGCCATCACCCTGACGCCATCCCCAGAACTGTACTTTGGCTCCCTCTGGGACATCTCTGTCCCATGCTATCCCACTAGCAATTACCTAAGACCAGATCTGGTCACGTTCCCCTCTCCCCCAGGCTGCATTCCCTCGCTGTCCGCGGAATGTGCCACAGACCTCCCCATGGGCCCTCCCTGCAGACTCCTACCTCTCTCTTGTCCCCAAGGGAGGCTCATTCCTGGTGGGCTGTGTTCTTCCTCTCTTTGCATTTCCTCCCTGGACAAGCAGTGGCTCCTAGCCTGTCTCCATGCCTCCTATCCCGTGCCTCCCTCCCTGGATCACGGGCGTCCCTCGGCCCTCCTTCTACAGCCCGCCCTCATCACCGGGCCTGTCCAGAGCCTCCAGGGACTTCCCAGAGCCTATCCAAGTTCAGAACCCACGTCCATTCGCATCTTCATCACTAAGTGCACCCCGGGCTCTGGGCCAGGTTTAGCCTGGTTTTCAGGGCCTCCCAGGCTGGCTCCTTCCCACAGTGCTCCTAACCTAAGCCACTCCTGACTGCCTGGCCATTCCCTGCATCAGGAACATGCTCCCCCAACTCCCCGCCCCAATGCTGCGAGCGGGCCCAGCCCAAAGGCCTTTCCCTCCCAAGACTCAGCCTCTACCTCCAGAGCTTCCCACCCCCAGCAGACTTCCTTCTCTGCCTACCTTGCTGTGCTCCGCCTGTAGGCCCCTCAGCCCTGCCCCGCAGAGCCCTGCATGGAGTGGACAGCAACAGACATCCCCAGAGGGGCCTGAAGGGCCAGGACGCAGGGGAACCGGACTTGAGCAGAGCCTCTGGGGAAAGGCCCAATGCTGAGGCACCCCTTGGGCCTCGGGGACCCCAACACGGGGCAGCGCAGCAAGACAAGAGGAGGCTGAAGCCAGGCAGGTCCAAGGGCCTGGAGGCCGCCGTGTGACCCCAAGGGCAGAAGCGCTTGTCTGACTGCCCGGAGGGTGTCCTCAGCACAGTGCCTGGAGAGCCAGGGTGCTCAGCCAGCCCACATGGGACACCGAGCACTGAACCGCAGACACGTCTTCCTTCTTCCCTGGACAGCGAGGCAGAAGACCCCTTCTGCTCCCCTAGGGTGGGAGGATGAGCTGGGGGCAGGGGTGGGAGAGCAGTGGAGCCCCCTGCCCCACCCCGGAGAGGGGCTGGGCCCGGGCCGCCTGGCCCCGGATGCCTGCGTGGCAGTGGAGGGGACTCAGCCACCAAGACCCTCTCCCCTCGGGCCCCGGCCCAGTGGTGGCTGGAAACTGGGCACAAAAGAATCAGACACAGCCAAGTCAGGCACCATTTTTTATAAAAACGCATAGTCTCATTTTCCACTCTTTAAAATCACATTCAAAAATCGGCAAAGGAACGCCCCGGGGAGTGAGTAGATGGGGGGGAGGGCGCGCCGACCCAGCCCCAGGGGGAGAGGGCGCGACACCACACACGGCAGCGCGACTGGCACAAGGGGGCATGCGGTGGGCGGGGTGGCGCCCTGTGGGCAGTGGCACTGACGGGACGTGGGGCCACGGGGCCGGACGGCCCACGGGGAGCGCACTGACCGACCGGGGGTGGCGAGGGCTGGCCCCACCCGGCCCCTCTCGCTATGCTGCCCGGCCTGTCCACGCTGCTCCCCTCCGGTCCCGGGGGGCGGGGCAGGGGACCTCGGGGCCAAGCAAGGCCAGTGTACCACACCCACAGCTGCCTTTCTGTGGTCCCTGAGCCCGGGCGCTTGGGGTGGAAGGAAGGGGGGACCCCAGGGAAGGCAGCGGGACCTGCTGCCGATGCCCACCCTCCTGACCAAGCCCCTCAGTGTCCGTGGACTGTGGGGACGGAGGCAGCCAGTGTCACCGGGGTTCTTCCCGGGCAGCGGCACACGAGCTCAAGTCGCTGTGGCGAGGCCCCGGGGAGATCACGGGCCCCTCCTCCCCCAACCAGCGGGAGGACAGGACAGTGCAGGGCTGTGCCCCCGGCACAGGAGCGGTTGCGGTGGGAAAATTCAAGTAGTGCCCTGTTCTGGGCCTCCGCTGGGGTGGGGGACGCGGGGCCACCCTCAGGGCACAGCCCAGAGCCTGAGGGGGCACAGCCTGCTGTGGCATTGTCCCCGGGGGAAGGGCCGGGGGGGGGGGGGCAGCCCCAGCCCCCGCAGGAAGACACTGGGAGGGGAGGCCCCTGGAGGGTCACGGCTGAGGGTGGCTGGACAGTGGCTGGGTTGGTGGCGGCAGGAGCCAAGGCAAGCGGGGCCCCCCCTGGGGGCTGGGCCAGGCTGGGGCCACAGGAAATCACAATAATTACAAAATAAAACCTTTTCCGCTTGGCGGGAAAACAAATAATAAAAATTCGACAAAATAAATTAGAGGTTTATAAAAGGCGGGCGGGTCAGAGGCCGTTGGCACTGCCGCGCTGGACCAGCGGCACCTTGCTCAGCTCCACGACCGGCGAGCGCGGCTTGTTCTTCATCTTGGGCACGCGCTGCACCAGCTGCTGGGCCTCGCGGTACGCGTCGCGCAGCTCCTTCTTCCACTGCACCAGCTCGGGGTCGCTCTGCGGGCACGGGGGAGGGGTCAGGTTGGGGGGCGGGGAGCAGGGACCCCCCCCACCCCAGCCCCTGGCTGCACTCACGTCGCACTGCAGCACAAACTGCTTGCCGCCGCGGATCTTGAGAAGGAGGCACTTCCGCTCCTTGATCTGCGTCTCCTCCACGGACTGGATCTCCTCCATGGTCAGCAGGCTCTGCTGCAGGGCGGGGAGGGTGGGAGGGGCGGTGAGGACGGTGGGATGGGGCCAGCCGCCGGGCTCTCTCGGGGAGGCCCCCCCAGCCCGCTGCTTACCGGGGCCTCGCCCTCGCCCCGCCACTCCAGCCGGTTGGGGAACAGGTAGAAGTACCGCCGCTGCCACTGGGTCAGGAAGGGGTTGCCCATCTTGGACATGTAGCCGTGCATGATGCAGTCCTTGCCCAGGGCATAGTCTGACGCGGGACAGTGAGAGGCGGACTCAGCCAGGCCCGCCTGGGGCGGGGTCCCCACTGGGCCGCAGGGGCTGTGACCACAGGCGGCTTCCCGCAACCTGGGCCTCGGCCTCATCTCTACAATGAGCAGGGGGTGCCCCCCCAGCCGCGGTGAACCCTCACCTTCTTCATGGCCCAGCTGCTTGTTTTTGGTTTTCTTGCGAGCCTCCATTCGGTCCGTCTCGGCGTTGATGGTGTCGAAGACCGTCTCGGCCACCTCCTGCTGCCACCGCTCGGAGATGGTGAGGGGAAAGTTGCGGTAGAGCTCCTGGTCACTGTCCAGCAACTTCAGGGAGCAGACGGGGCAGGGACACCCGTCAGCCACGGGCCTGCCCAGCCCCCGGGCTCCCAGGCAGGGTGGCCGGGTCTGGTCGGTCTGACAGCCCCCCAGGCCCACGCCAGGCACGTGTGGGGAGGAGGGGCCCGAGGCCCAGCCGCCGATGGAGCCCGGCAGGCTGGGATCAAGGCTCCGGTGGGAGCAGCAGGGGTGAGCTTGGTACCTTGATTCCTTTTGTGTCCTCCTCGTCGAATGAGCCAATGTCGAAGGCGTCAGCAGCGTTCACTTCCCCCCGAGGGGGGATCAGCGGAGGAGGGTACTGTGGCAGAACCAGAGCTGGGCGTCAGCATGGGACGGGGGCTCCTGAGGACCCGCCCGGCCCCAACCCGGGCTCGTACCTTCTGTAAGAAGACCATCTGCCAGTCCAGGGAGCGGAAGAAGGGGCTCTCTTTCACCTCCTGGGCCCTGTGGGGGAGATACGGGGCATCAGGCCGGGGGCCGCATCTGGGCGCTGCAGCAGGTGGCCCCGGCTAACTCCCGGGCCAGCCCGTCTCTGGCTCGTCCTCTTGGGCAAGTCCCTCAACTCTAAAATGGGGACAGCAACAGTTCCCACACCACAGGGCCGTGTGAGTTTTCACATCTGTAAACCTTGAGACATGACGCCCAGCACTTAGTAAATGTTTAATAAACACCAGAGGTTCTTGTCATCATCGTTATCGTCACCGTCCTTGTTCCCGGGGCCCCTTCCGCAAGCCGGTCCCCAGCCAGCTCCGGCAGCTGCGACCCCAGACAGCCCTGCCCCCTGAGACCGCCGGATGGACGGGGCTGGTCACGCCCCACCCCGAGAGCTCCTCAGGGGAGGCTGGCCCCAGGAGGGGGCTCCGGTGGTGGGACACAGGCCTCACCCTCAGGCCGGCCTAGCGGCATCCCTGGCAGGGAAGGCGGGCCCGGGATGGGAGCCCCGGCCCCGGGCACTCACCCTCGGCCCAAGCAGCCCAGCCTCCGGTTGACATCCCTCTGCAGCAGCCCCTCTAGCAGGGAACGGAGCTCAGGGGAGAAGGAGTCGGGCAGCTCCACGGCCTGCAGGGAGGAGCGGACGTTGGCAGGGGCCGAAGAGGCGTCCTGGCCCCCGGCAGAGAGAGAGACAGCGCTCGGCTTCCTCACTCACCCCAGCAGGCGTGTTTGCTCTGACAACACAGGGATGGGGAGCCTCTGGGGCAGGAGGCCAGAGTAAGGATGAGTGGCCCGCGTTTGTTGGTCGTTGGTGAGAACCGAGAGTCCACGGCCCAGATGGGCACAGGAGACCCCAGCCCCACCGTGGCCCCCCGTGGACTCCACCCAGCCTCCCCACACTCACCATTGTCAATGTCATGCGGTCAATCTCATGCTTATCTTTGGTCTTGTGCTGCCGGAAGGGACTGTGCCTGGACAAGAGGCACCAGGTCAGAGAACAGGAATGGGGAACCTGAGGCAGGCGGCAGCACGGATCCTCATCTAACGTCAGGGCCGGTGCCACCCTAACCCCCAGGCAGCTGGCGGCGCCCCTCCTCTAGGCCGCCCCCGTCCCCCCCCCCCCCGCCGCTGTCCCCCTGGGGTAGCCCACTCACCCCCGCAGCAACTTGAAAAGCATGCAGCCCAGGGAGAACCAGTCAGCACTGCTATCGTAGGCCACGCCCTTCTGCAGGACCTCGGGGGCCATGTACCCGTGGGTGCCCCTGTGGAGGCAGGGGGGCTGTGAGGGGTCGGGCCGCGACCGCAGGAAGGGGGAGCGGGGGCCGGGCACTCACACGCTGGCGTGGGGCTTCTTCTTGGAGAAGTCGCAGGCCAGGCCCAGGTCCGAGATGCGCACGTGGCCGTGCTCGTCCAGAAGGATGTTGGCTGGCTGTGGGGGAAGCCTAGTGAGTGGCCTCCGGGGCGGCCCAGGCCCGGCTGCAGCCAGCTCTCGCGAGAGGGCTCCTCGTCCAGGGACGAGGTCCCCGGCGGGGTCCTCTCCTTCCCCCCAGTGGCCCTGAATCTGGAAGATGGCTCTGCGGGGGAGGAAGGGAGCAGCCGGCCAGCCTGTCCCCGCAGGCCCTGTGCCAGTCGTGCTGTGGGGCCGGGGGGCCCGAGCCTCACCTTCAGGTCCCGGTAGACGACGAAGCGGTTATGCATGTGCTCCAGGCCCAGGATGATCTCGGCCGCGTAGAAGCGCATGTCGGCCTCGGAGAAGACCCCGTGCTGGGACAGGTGGTAGTGCAGGTCCCCGCCTGAGGGAGGCAGCCCCGCGGGGTGTGGGGGAGACACGCTCAGCTCCCCGGTCGGCCCCCAGCCCCGGGGCGGGGGTTGGGGGTTGTGCCCCTGGGCCCAGGCCCCGCACTCACCGTTCATGAGATCAAGGATGAAGCTGAGCTTATCCGGCGTGTGGAAGGCATACGACATGCAGACAATGAAGGGGCAGTCCTAGGGGGGCGCGGGAGGGGAGGTGAGCGGGGGGCCGCGCCCGGCTCCGGAACCACGGCCGCTGCGGTGACCGGCCCAGGCCCTCCCGGCTCACCCCAGTGCTGACGAGGGACAGCATGATGCGCTCGTTCAGGGCCAGGGTCTCCCCCTGCTTCATCTTGATGCGCTTCTTATCCAGACACTTCATGGCATACCTGCGGGGGGAGGGGGCGCCGGGCGGTCAATCAGTCCACACGCACCTCCGGTGCGGAGCCCAGGGCTGCCTCTGGGGTCGGCAGGGGCTGGGGGGCAGTCCTCGGGGCTCTTGCAGGGAAGACTAGACCCCGCGACAAGTGGAAGACACATCGGATGAAGACCGCGATGGCAGGACAAAGTGCTGGTGAGTCAGGGGCTCCGGGGGCCTGTGCGGCGAGGAGCCGCACCCCAGGACAGGGGGAGACAGGAGCCCTCCGCAGCGAGCCCCACGGACATCCCCAGGGGCCCTCCCTTCCCGCAGGCGTCCCGCTCGACCCCGACTCCAAGCCGGCGCTCACATCTTGCCCGTGTCAGCCTTCCGGCACCCGTACACCTCGCCGAAGCCGCCCCGCCCGATGATGCGGTGCACGCTGAAATCGTTCATGGTCAGCTGTGGAGGTGGCGACAGCAGGGGTCACTGCCGGCTGCCCGGGCCTTGCCTCGGGCAAAGATACCCAGGCAGCAGGGGGCCAATCCAGTGCGGGGGGGGGGGGGGCTATGCAGAGCTCCCCTTCACCACGCACTTACCTGCCCCGAGTCACCCCCACTGGGACCCCGGCACAGACCCCCCAGCCACCGCCCTCCGGGCTGAAGGGCAGACCTCCCCGCCTCGCCCTCCAGCCCTGACCAAGCCTGGGGAGGACAGCAGGGAGGGAGGGAGCACAATCCCCCACGGTTGCCACCCCACTCACATGGATGTTGAGCTCCACGTTCTTCCACTGGCAAAACCGTGTAAATTTATCACTGTAAGGGAAGAACCCAGGGTTCCGATGAGCTTTAGAAAGTGGGCAAAATGATGCCGGGTGCAAGCCTGCCCCTTATCATGGCCACTGCCTACGGTCCTGAGCCTCAGTGTCCCCTCCCGGACTCCCTAGGCATAACACTGGCCCAGGCAGGGCCTGGCCACCTGCCGTCGGGTTTCAGGTAAGCTCGGAGAAGAGGTCCTCTGGTCTGATCCAGACCTTCTGCTGCCATAGCTCTGACAATGCTCAGCTCGTCCCTGCTTGCATGCCTCCAGCGATGCAGCACTCACTCCCTCGAGGTTCCCACTCCACGTCTGGGCAGCTGGGACCCTCAGAGAGCTGTTCTTTCCAGTTGGCCTACAGCTCCCACCCACCAGGCCAGCTCCGGCCATGACGGCCACAGTGGAGGACAGTATGTCCTTTGGTGCCCACCCCTACTGTCACCCTGATGCTTCTCAGCCTAGATAGGCCCAGCAAGGTGCTAAACAGTCCATGAGAAGGAAAGACACTTAGGTGGTCCCTCGCTCCCTGGAGAGTCGCCTGGGACAGGCTCGGAGGTGCCTGGTGCCAAGAAGGGCAGGGCAGGAGCACACAGGACATGACGGCTGGGAGCCTGTCCAACCTCTGAGGGTGTCTTCACAGGGCCCCGGGCCCGAAGTTCTCTGGCACATGATCCACACCCTCTCGGAGTAGCCTCTTCCTCTCCTTCCCCTTCCCCTCCCGCACGTGCCCGGCTCTCACCTCTCGATGAATTTCTGGAACACATCCCCACGGAGGTTCTGGCAAATCTCTTCAATGTATGGCTAAGGGAGGAAGCTGGAGGTTGGTGACGGAGCCAGACTAGGGGCTGACCGGGTTCCGTGACCTCAGCCGCCCAAGGGGCACCTGGCTGGGCCGGGAGGCAGCGGGCCAGAGGCCCAGTACACACCTGGAAGAGATCCGGAGGCACCTGTTTCTTCACCAGGTGGCCCTGGACGTGCTCAGTGGCACTTTTCGAGAAGGGCTAGGGAAGACAGAGGTGGCTGTGAGTCCTCCGCAGGGGCCTTTCACTCCATCCCAGCGCCCAGGCCGCCGAGGGCCGGCGGGGGGTCCAGGCTGAGGACAAGTGGGGCACTCACGTGCGAGCAGGCCAGCAGCTCCTTCATGATGTAGGTGTCGAAGACCTCCCGGCTGCGAGCCAAGCGCTCTTCCTCTGTCTCCAGCTTCTCGTATTTCTTGATCTAGACGACGAGATCCCCACAGGTGACATAGAGGCACCAGCAGCAGGCATCTTGCAGGTTCAAACAAAAGCCGCCCAACCCCCTCCCCCCTCTTCAGGCCCCAGGAGCCTCACCTCCTCATAGAACTCCACCAAGGGCTTGGCCTCCTCTAGGTGTTTCAGGCAGAAGTCTCGGAAGAGCAGGTACCCTGAAAAGCAAGGGTGTCAGGTCCCGCACAACCGCACCCCTCAGAGGCCTTCCCATCCCGGTGGGCGGCGTGGGCAGAACCGGCCGAGGACGGCCCTAGACAGGGACTGGGCAAGGTGGCCTCCAAAGCTGCCACCCACTGAAGATTCTCAGTGCCAGGGTGAGGGAGGCCTGCATCTCTACCGCCCCCCAGAATCTGCTTCCTCGGGGGATGGCTAGAAAGTGATGAGCCCTCTGGGGAGGCAGAGGCTGGGGGCTGGCTCTGGCCGCCCTACTCTTGCTGCAGCCCAGGCCCTGCACCTGCTGCTGGAGGGCAACACGCCCCCTAGGCAGGCCGTGGGGGGTGCTGATCCACCTGAGTCGGGCGAGCCACAGCAGCGGGGAGGCAGTCTCCCAGGGGAGCCGCTCCCTGGAACCCCCCCACCCCGATATCTGGCTGACTTTCACAGCAGCCCTGAGAAACAGTTACGGAAACAGACTTCCGGGAGGCCTGTCAGGTGGGCGTGAGTAGAACCTGCGGCTCTTCTACCCGATGGGAGGTCCCGAGAAAGACAGGCTGGGGGGACTGGGGAGGTTAAGAAGTGGGCAAGCTCCGAGAAGGGCTCCCAGGAGGCCTCCCCCTTCCCTGGGCAGGCCAGGCCTCACCCCTCCCAGGGAATGGGGGCCTGAGGACCTAAAGATTCAAAGCAGAAGTAAGGGCAGTGCCCACTCCCTCCAGCCTGACACGGGGGACCAGGCTTGCACTGGTGGCTTCCAGGGACACTGCCTGAGGACCTCTGCCAGAGCACAGCCGTCACCTCCGGTAAGAGTGGCCTGGCCTTCGAGTAATTTGTGACCTGGGTTTCCCAGTGGGCAAGGGGCTTTCACTGAGGCCGCTCATCCGGCCCTCCATCCGAGATGCGAAGCAATGTGCCTGAGGTCACACAGAACAGGCCGGGGACCCGCACTGTGCTTCTTGATAGACTGACTCCCCAAGACTGACCTCCAGGGCCTGATCTGGCCAAGTCAGGTCAGGCCAGGCCAGGCCACTCCCCGTCCAGAGCTGAGATCCTGCTCTCTGGAAGGCCAGATCAGAGCCGAGCTTCCCTGCAACCCACCCCACCCCACCCCTGCCCCGTCTGCAGCGGGCGGCTGGTGAAACAAGGGCACCGGAGGGGGAGGTGGAGGATCTCAGGGGCCGGCCAGAGCAGGTTGCTCACAAAGAGGGCCCATGGGGGCGGGGGCGGCGACCACAGCTCGCCAGGCGCCACAGGAAGGGCCCCGCCCCTTCCTGTCAGCTCTACCAACGGCCCGGAGCAGCTGTGCCTGCGCCAAGGGGAAGCTGCAACTCTCAAAAACAAAAACCCCAAGGAGGAACTTCCCCGGCAGCCCTGGAAGACTGCTGGGCCCCCACCCCCTTCACGGGGCTCCCGGGGCCGACAGCCAGGGGCTGGGAGGCACAACGGGTCCCAGGCCCTGAACAGCCCTGCTGCCAGCCTGGGAGATGGGGTGCTCATTGCTGCCCTGCCCCATCACAGAGGAGGCCAACCCTCCGGGGAGCAGGGAGCAGAGGCCGGCCAGCTGAGGGGGGTAGGAAAGCGGACTCGGGGGTCCTCCTGCCACCACACCCCAGGGCCGGGTCAGCTGGACAGTTGGGGGAAGTCCTCGGGGCCGGCAGAGCTCCTCATGTACTCACCCAGCTTCTGGGAGAAGATCTTCTCGAAGGTCACCTCGCCCCGGTCCTCGAGGTACTTCTGCATGACACTGCGGATACTGAGAGACAGGGGGGCCTTGGTGAGCCAGAGCCCCCATGGCTCCCGCCAGGCCCCCTGGCCCTGCTGGCCTGAAGTCCATGGCTTCCTCTCGCAGAATGCACGCTGTCACCGCTCCCTCCAGGGAGGCCACCTCGAGCCTGGGCCGGCTCACCACACTCTGTGCCTCAAAGCCAGGGCGGCCAGCAGGTGGCTGCTCAGAAGTCGGGTCCCAGCACCGCCTTGTGTCGGCTTCAGGGACCCGGCCGCACTCCAAAGCCAGGCCTCACCGTCAGCAGACGCTGGGTACCCAAGATGGGGCCTGACCTGGCCGTCTGATCCCGCTGGGCCATCAAGTGGGCCGGGGCGCTGATACACAGAAATGCTACAGCCCGGATGAAGCTCAGCGTGCTAAGGGAAACGAGAGACTCACAAGAGGCCCCACGTTCTAGGATTCCACTTCTCTCACATGTCCAGAACAGGCAAATCTACGGAGGTGGAAAGCAGACTAGTGGGTGCCCAGGGGGCTGGGGGAGAGAGGAGAGGAGGGACTGCTAATAGGTGTGGGGTTTCTCACAGATGTACTAAAGTCCACTGGATTGTACGCTTTAAAATGATGAATTTGATGTTGCATGAATTGTTATCTCCAAGTTTTTACATAGGAAAAACACAACAAAAGCCAAGCCTCGGCTCCTGTGTCCCCAACATCTGAATTCAACCTGTGCCTCCTCCCGCTGGGCTGCCCGGGAGGCCAGCAGGGGAGAGACTGGCGGTCGTGACCATTAGAGCCCAACCCAGCACTCCCCGCCCCCTGAGAGCTCATGCTCAACACGGAGGGCCGTCTGGGTAGGTGACATGGGGCTATGCCTCTTGTCTCGGTGGTGCCCTGCTGTCCCCTCCCCCACTCTCCCGGGCCACCTGCAGTCCAGCGTGGCCAGCCTGCCTGTCATGCTGGCCAGCTGTAAGCACTCTGGCCTTCCCGAGCCCAGGCTCTCCAGCCCCGTACTGGGGACCGAGCTGGGCAGGCACACTGAGCCCACATCATGCTCACAGCCCTGAGGCTATGTGGGGTCACTGGCAGGCCACTGAGACAAGAGATGACAGCTGGTGAGGACCAGGATGAGAGTCCAGGCTCTGCGCCCCCACCTCACCGCACCCCTCCTGGAGCCCAGCGCGGGTTACCAGGGCCTGCTCCACATCCTCTGCTAGAAGGGTCCACGCACCCCTGCTGTCCAGACAGCCCCTCCCAGGGAGCAAGTTCTGCTTCAGTGGCTCTGGGACGTTAGATGGTGTGTGACGAAGCCTAATAGGGGCCACACGGGAAGGGAAGAGTGTTCTGGGCCGTCAGGAGAGGCTGCGTGGAGGAGGAACCTCACTGGGTTCCTCCGAGCAAACAGGATGTGAACAGGTGGCAAAGCCCGGGGCAGATGGGGGGATGTGGGGACAAGCAGGGGAAGACCCAGCCAGGGGTGAGCAAGAGGCTACCAGGCAGGAGGGGGCTCGGTCCAGGGCAGACAGAGTTCTCTGGAGGCACCCACAGGAGGAAGCCCAGGTGGGGAAGACCCAAGAGGGAAGACCCGTAAGGAGGGCAAGAAACAGCGGGGGTGGGAGCAGGCTCGGGCCATCGGGCGGGCAGGAGAGCTGACTGGGCCAGCGGGCCGGCAGGCCGCCTGCCAGGATTCCGCCCCTGAAGGGGTGCCTGAGGTGAGAGCGCTCCGGGCAGGGCCGGTGCGGCCCAGGGACGCCGCCCAGCCTCTGGGCCGGGGCTAGAAGGCAGGGGTCCCCCTCTCTCTGCAGCACCCTCCTTCTCCTTCAACCCAGACCCCAGCCCACCCAGACTCTGCTCCAGTTTGGGCCACACACAGTAAGA
The DNA here is from genome assembly GCA_028646535.1 of Procyon lotor. Lineage (NCBI taxonomy): Eukaryota > Metazoa > Chordata > Mammalia > Carnivora > Procyonidae > Procyon > Procyon lotor. The sequence continues at coordinate 3,345,590 of CM053613.1, forward strand.
GGAGCGTTCGGAGCTGTCGTAAGCACAGTCCTTAAGCAGGGCCTCCCTCCCCTGCCTCCCCTGCCTCCCCGCCCTCGGAGGCCGGAGGATGCTGGGACGGCCTCCGAAAGTGTCTCCAGCAGCAGGAAGAAGGCTGCCGACGACCAGGAGGGCCACTCTGTGTCCCCGTCCTCCGACTCCAGCCAACAAGGGGAGAGCTCCCAGCCGAGGGCCAGTGGCTCGGGGGCCCCACACTGCCTCAGAGCTGGTTCCCCTGGGGAAAGCAGGGAGGCCCTCTGCCACGTGCAGGGCCGGGAGGCGGCCCTCGCCAGTACTCCCCCTACAGCCTCGGACCAGAACACATCTCAGCCCCGCAGGACTCATAGGGCCGGGCAGACGCTCAGGAGGCCCACTCTGTGCTTCACACACAGCAGGGGGCTTCAAACCCCTGCCCTGGGGCCCGCAGATCAGAGACTGGAGCCCTGCGGGTCCTCGCCCCGTGAGGGAGGGGTAGGACCTCCTTGTGGGAGGACAGTGGGACCAGCCTCGGGGGCGCGGGGGGGCAGCAGAGCAGCAAGGGCCCAGGGCAAGGCAGAGAAGGCCCGGCAGGGTCCTGAGACCGCGCAGCCAGGAGTCAGGGTCCGAGCTCAGAGCCCCGGGAGCCCCGCCAGGGCCCAGGGCCTGACGTCTACCTGTGAAGTGGACCAGGGAGGCGGAGTCCTCCCCACCCCTTGGCTCAGCGCTTGGCACTGCACATCTGCCCCCAATCCTGGGTTTGGGGACATTCTGGCCTACGGGAGTGGATGAACAAAATAATGAAGTGGGACAAAAACATCACAAAACCATCAGGCGGTGGGCAGGTGCGGTCAGGTGGGATGCCCAGACAAGGGGATGCACACGACAGGCCCAGGGACTCTAGTCGCACCAGCCCTCGGGGCACGGCCCCTGCGGGGGGCACTGGGAAGCCCGCCTGGCTTCCCGGGAGCCAGCGAGACGGGCACCCGCTTAGCGAAGACAATGCAATGGCAATGCCCACCGCTTCCCGCCACGGGAGCTGGCGGCCCCAAGAGCAACCGGGGACTGGACTCGCCAGGGAAACGCACTCTTCACAAGGGCCTGCAGACGCAGGAGCCGGGACAGTCGTCTCTCAGAGAGCCTGCCTCTGGCACAGCCTTCTCCCTCCCCAGTGGCTCTGCTTTGGGCTCAGCCCAGCAAAGAGCAGAAAGTGGGGCCCCGGGGGGGGAACCCCGCCCCACCCCCAAAGCTGCATGGGGTGGCCGCACTCTCCTCCAGCCCACAGCACTTCACTTTCTTCCTTAAAAAGAAAAAACTGTTTTCTAAATAAACAACCCCCCTCACCCCGACCCAAACACAAGATCAGACTGAGCAGAGCCCTTGCATGGAAGGCCCCCAGAGTGACAACATTATGGCTTCCTGTCCGTTCTTATGGGGCTGGCAGGTTAGTAAACTGTGTTATGGGACACACTCCTGCCAGGGCGGCAAGTACAGGCCGGCACGGGAGGCGGTGGCGGCCTCCTGCGCTAGGTCACCTCGGTCTCCAACACCCGCTCCCTGGTACTGGGGGAGTCGAGGGGGGCGACGAGTCCGGGGCAGCATTCCTGCCCCCATCCAGGCCCGCGACTCTGAGAGCCAGGAGCACGCGGCTGCCGGGTCAGCTCTGGGGGGTCGGGAGGGCCAAAGGCCCGCCTCTGCCCGCCTCTTCCCCCGCCAGGACCCAGAGGCTGCCGGGCTCTCTGGGGACGGGCTGAGGCCTGAGCTCCCAATGGCTCCCCCCAACCTCCCGCCCCCGGGGCCAGGCCTCGTCGTCACGGACTTTAAACACCCAGTTTCCCCATTTGTGAAATGACGATGTCAACAAAAGCCTGAATTTGCTGCCACCACGCTGGCCACTTAAAAAGCCTGCGAGGACACAGCAGCGGAACTGTCTCAGGAAGCCAGCCTTGCTGGGGGAGCTGTTGGCTCGCGTCCCCTCCTGCAGGCCGCCCTCCTCCTGGGAGCCCAGAGCCTGTGCTTCTAGGACGTCATCCCGAGCTACTCGGTCTCGCTCGAGTCTCTGTTCCCCAGCTCCGCGTCCTAGGGCCGCACTGGCGTGCTCTGCCCAGGGCTGGGGTCAGGTGCGGGGCTTGAGGCCCCTCCGCTCACAGACCAGCCTCACACACTCGTGCGGCTCCGCCTCGGGGGCTGGGGGGGGATGTGCCCCAGCAAAGTAGCAAAGGCCCCTGGGCGGGAGGGCCCTGCCAGACCCGCTGCCCACGGCCAGGGCTGCTCGGAGGAGCAGGCCAAGCCCGACGCTCAGGGAGAGAGCACATCCTCCCTCCCAGCCCGGAGTGCGGGCAAGGGCGACAGGACGGCAGGCAGGAAGGCAGTGAGGGCTGTGGGGGAGAACTTCCGGTAGCTTCTGGAACCACGTGGTTCAGAAGAAAAGCAAGGTCCCTCGCTCGGTGGCACAGAGGCCTGGTGAGCTGATCTGGGCCCTCCCAGGTGACTCCCACACGGGGTCGTGTGTGGGCGGGGAGGGACAGCAAGGGGCAGAAGCAAATACACTCGTTTTGCTGGTGAAGAGATCTCGGCCAAAAGCTGAGCGGCCGGCCCCCCGCATCCCACACCGAGTCAGCGGCCAGAAAACGAGACCGTGTCCAACTCTCCCTGGGAAACGGCGTCCCACCGGGCAGGGGTCTCCCGTCAACCTCTGCAGAAGGGCTGGGGGCAGGGTCCCCGACGACCCCAGACTCGTGCCCAGGCTGCCTCTCCCTCTGTCCCCTCGCCAGTGCCGCGGGCAGCGTCGCTCCCGGCAGGCTCTGGGCGGCTCTGGCCGGCACATGGCAGGCCGGGGCCATGGTGGCCATGCTCCTGTGTGGCAGGGACGCCGGGTCGTGAGAGCCCAGGACGGCGCAGGCTGGCACGGCGGGTCCGGAGCGGCCACCCTCTGGGACAAGCCGGTGAACGAGCCGCCGAGCAGAGACTCTGGCTGCGGCTCCTCTGTGGCATTTCCAGGAAACCTGGCACCGAGGTGGCAGCAGTAGGAGGAAGTCCCCTGGGGCTTCTTATTAATATTTCTCAATGACTCTCCCTGGGGCTCACAGCGTCCTCAGAGCTCGGAGCTCGAGAACAGGGCCACGGACAAAATGGGGAAGACCGAGCCCCGGGCCCGGGGAAGAGATGCCGACAGCCCAGGCGGCACCCACGCAGGCCCCCTGCAGATGCCTGAAGGAACATCCCAGGCTCCCACCGGTGCCGGGGCCCCAGAGCGGCTCCTGGCGGGACGTGCGGAAGGGGACACGTGTGCTGGCAGCCCGGTCACACGTCGCGGCTTCCGTGATAATGTGCCGTCAGCGCCACAGCCTGCGATTTGCTGCTGTTATGTGAAAACGCACCGAGACCAAAGTTCCAGCTTCCCTGGCCCGCAGTTCCCAGGAAGGGACTGTCCCCAAGCCCAACCCCTACCTGGGCGGCCTCCGGGGTCCGAGAACGCCCCACTCAGACACAGCGCTACTGACACTTGAACACCAGAAGGCTCACTTGTGAAACCTCGCCCCTCTGCCCACACAGAGGCCACCCGTCGGGGCAGCAGCGACATCGAGAAGGAAGGTTACTGCTGGGGAAGAAACTGCAGCCAAATGGGTCATTTTTAGGGTCTCTTGCTTGAGACAGATCAGCGATAACTCGAACGCAAGTCTGTCTTACAGAGAGGGACGGTGGCCCCTGGGGGCCACAGGAAGAAGGGGGCAGGTGTGACGGAGGCTGTGCGCTCCCTAGAGCCTCTCACGAGCTCCTGGCTTCTGCTGTTTGCTCCGAGGCAGGAGCAGAATATCCTGGAAGCAGCAGGCGCGCGCAGCCCCGGGGTGCCCGGGGCGGGGAGGAACCGCCGGCTGCACAGCGCCTACACCTGACGTCACCGGGAATTTACTACTAGGAATTGATCGTGCATTAATAGGACACATTATTCCTGGTTTGACAGAGCCCAGATTCCCCTGCCAGAATCCAACCTGTGATGCTCACGCTCCCTTCAAATCTACTTCCTGAGGGAACGGCGGGCGGGCGGGCGAGCAACGTAATGGCAAAAATGTGAAGCCCCGTGCTCTGGAAAAGAGAACAGATGGGAACAGACGTCCCAGGGCCCCATTCCCGAGGAAGGCAGGGGCTTCAAAGGCCCAGGGGGAAACGGCAGCCGACAGCCAGAAAGATCACCTTGCTCTGGGGATGGGGAATTGAGGTGGAGAGCTACCGGTGGGGTGGGAAGTTCTCGCTGAGGGATAAGGCTGGGAACAACAGGGTTCCGCTGGTGATGGAGAAGTGGAGGAAGAAGGGAGGAAACCTTCCCCTGCACCCCTTCTCCTCCCCGCCCCCTCCACCCACAAATCAAGGACAGGAAGTCCTGGAGGCAAAGAGTTAACAGGAAAGAAGGAGAAGCAGAGGAAGAGTGGTCCGGTCTGGGAGACAGGGAAGCCAGAGAGGGGCAGGAAGGAGGAAATCCATGGTGGGGGAGGGACCAGGAAAGAGCCAAGAAAGCGGGAGGCTGCAAGAGGCACCCGGGCTCCGCAAGCTGCTCCTGGGGCTGCCGCTGTCACCGGGGAGGGCAGGGGCATCTCCTGGGACCGCCCAAGCTGGGCTCCTCAGCCAGGAGCCCAGAGATTAATTACACATGGCCTCCGTGGTCGTATTAAGCAAATGACAGTAATTACAGGACCGCCGTTGGTGGAGGGAGACGGCAGCTCCTTCGGGGAGAAGCACAGACCACAGGCCTGCGAGCAGAGGGAGCACGGCCAGGGCATCAGGGCAGGGCCGTCCCCTGGCTTTCCCCGAGCTGGGAACGGAGGCAGGCACACGCAGGAAAGGGGACAGGCCGGTACTGCAGGGGGCTCGGAAGCCGGGTCTCCCGTCTCCCAGCTACACAACACCGCCTCCTTCCATGAGAAGGCCGAGCAATGGGGCTGTTTCCTCGGATCCTCTAGGGTGACAGAAGGGGAGGACCCCGTGCCAGCTCGAAGTGGCACCGTGCCTGCCCAGCAGCTCCTGCTCCTAGCCCTGGGAAGTCAGAGCTGATGCCAGCCCCAGCTCCGGGCCAAGCCACAACCGGGGCACCGGCGGCAGGGAGGCTGCCAACACGGGCCACCCCAAGGTGGCAACGGCTCCAAATGGCACCTTGTCATGGACAAACCCAGGCCTTTCTCCCCGACCCTGACCTTGTGGGTGGGGGGAAGCCGTGCTTCCTCTCCGCTCTAGCTTTGCTCCACTGTCCCAGACGGCGGGGTGGGGGCTGAGCCCTGCGAACCAGGGCAGCTGACGGCCTAGGGGGCTGAGATCACGGCCCCCTGGGCAAGGGGTGCCGGAGGGAAGAGCAGACGTGCGCAGGGGTGTGGGGAGGAGATGAAGCATCGCAGGGCGTCCAGAGGCCTGAGTTCAAGTTCCAGCTCACCTCTGGGACTGTCTCCACCCCTCCCCGAGCCTCAGTGCCTTCAGGCATTAAATGGGAGAACACTGCCTCCCAGGCCTGCTTCCCACAGTTGTGAGAAGAATAAAACGGAGTAGAAACCGCTTTGCCAACCGGGAAGAGCCAGGCAAACGTGAGACACAGTCATCGTGACCTTCCAGGGCAGGAGGCCTCTGACCCACTGGGCGTGCGAAGCACAAAGGAAAAGGTGGCAAGGCCGCAGCCGCAGCAGAGGCCCGGCCTTAGCTCACTGAGCGGCACTGTCAGGGCCACTATCCATCTCACAGACGTGGCAATCTGTCCCACGGTGCGCTGCTCAATGGTGGCCCCATATGAGAACCCATGGCACCTGGCTCTTGGTCTCCTTCTGTTCCCTGAAAACTCACAGCCTGCTTCTAGGCGTCACCTAGTCCTGACGTTTCTTGAGCAACTACTACATGCAAGGCATGGCCTCGCCAACTTCACAGGTTGGCTTTTGGATTAACTGCGATGACAAATGCCAAAATGAATAATTAATTATTATAATTTCCATCATCCTTCCTATCAGCACCATCACTACCACAGATGGGAAAGAGGACAGGAAAAGAAGAACAGCTCGTTTCTCAGGGTTCTAATACCTGCAGAGCCAACCCAAGGCGGGGCCCCATCGGGAGCAATGCATTCTGGGGAGAGATTACCCAAACACAGAGAGTTCCAGAAAAGGCTCTGCCTGACACTTTGCAGAACTCCAACCTGCAGGAGGGTCTCAAGGCCGCAGTCACCAAGGAGAGCCGTTGTGAGCCCCAGAAGTTGACTCCCCCTCCTCCCCGCTTCCTCCCTCGTGGCTTTGTCATTTCTGAACACATTTTTGTTCTAACTGTCGCTGCTCCCTGGACAGCCCCCAGCTGACAGTCAGCCTGGTTCCTGTTTTGAGAAATCTGATTGCAAATGTCTCAGAAAAAAAGGGCCCTAACGGCCTTTGCAAAATGCAGACCAATTTTCCTCTCCCAGGGCTGGTGTTCAGTCAATCCGAAACCGAGTGAACAGGGCACAGAGAAGGGCGCCGGAGAGGTAGGCACGGCACTCCCTGCAGCTCTGAGCTCAGCTTCAAGCACTCAGGGTGCCATAGGGTCCCAGCCCCCGTTTCACGCTATCCACAGATGAGAAAACTCATCTATTTCACAGATGAGAAAACCGAGGCCCAGAAACAGGAAGGGACTTGCCCTGAGTCACATGATAAGACCACGACAGCCAGGACAGGCCCAGGCTCCCAGGATGCCAGCTCCCAGGCACGAGCCATCACGGGGGGCACACAGCCCCCGCAGAGGCAGAACGGCCGGGCCCCCGTGCCGGCCTGCGTGGAAGTAGGAGTCAGAAGCCCTGATCTGGTGACCAGGCACCACCCCGGATCGCCTGTGACACTGGGCAAGCCATGCACATCTGGGGCTTCGGCTTCCCCACCTGTTCCATGGAGACAAAACCATACCTGTCCTACCTGTTCACGAGCTGCCGCAAGGCTCAAACAATATGAAAATACTCGAGAAGCCATAAAATGCTGGCCAAGCCTCAGCCATGGTCCATATCCTGAACAGAACGTGCCTACATCCTGAGCAGTTTAAACTTTGATACCAGGTGCAGTGACATCGGTTGTCTCGTGGAGAGGTGGCAGCTGTAGTCCAGCTGCTGCAGACATGCGGGGATGTCCTCTGGCAAACAGCACCCACAGGGCACCACAGGGAGGGCCCTCGCCAGAGGAGGAATCAGAGGAGAGAGGGGCAGTGGGGGTCTGCCCCCCACCAGCCGGGGCCCACCCCACACCTTGCTCCTCACCACCACCCTGGCCCCCAAAGCAGTCTCGAACCCGACCCCAAGCCTGTGACCCACAAGAAGGCGGGGGAAGACTTGCTGTCCCCCCTCAAGCCCCACTCAAGTGTCGACCAGAGGGGGCCAACAGTGAGGGTAGTGGAAGCCAAGGCGGGGTGCTGGGAGTCGGGAAAGCAAAGGGATGGGTGACGGAGTCAGGCCAGCTGGACGGTGGCAGGCGGAGGTGGGGACCGCACGAGGACCGAGGGCCACCGAGAGGGGCACGGAGGGCAGCACGAGGCCCCGTGGGAGAGAGCAGGGGCGCGGGGCCGCCGGAGGCGAGGGCAGGCGGCGCGTGCGAAGGGAAGGGAAGGGAGGAAGCGGGGCAGGGGGCACTGCGCGGCTCCGGGGCCGCTCCGGGTTCAGGTGCACGGGGCCCGGGGCCGGAGGGGTCCGGTCGGGGCGGCCGGGCCCCGAGCGGAGGCTGGGGCACGGGGTGGGGGGGCGGGGGGGTCAGGGGCCGCGGGCTCGGGGTTCGGGGAGCGGGCCGGGCCGGCGGCCGCCTCACCTGGGCTCGGGCAGCAGGATCTTCTTGCTGGCGCGCGCGGCCGGCGTGGCCTTGCTCTTCTCCATGGCCATCAGGTAGCTCACGTCGGCCAGCACCGCCTCCAGGTCCGCCATCTTGGCGGCGGCGGCGGCCTCTCCCGCCGCTCGGCTCGGCTCCGCTCCGCTCGGCGCGCTCGGCCCGGCCCGGCCGCTCCGTCGGCCTCGGGCGCCGCCGCCCGCCTGGCCCCGCTCGGCGCCCGCGGCTCCGCTCGCCGCGGCTCACAGGCGGCGCCGCCCCATGGCGCCGGCTCGGGCCCGGCCCCGGCTCGCTCCGCTCCCGCCGGGACTGCAGTCGGGCCGCCGCCGCCGCCGCCGCCACCGCCGCCGCCGCCCGCGCCCCGGAGCCGCCGCCGCCTCCGGCCCCGCCTGCCGCGCACAGCGCCAGCGAGCCCGCGAGGGGCCGGGCGCGCGGGCGGGCGGGCGGGCGGGCGGCGGCGCCCCCTGGAGGCCGCGCGGGCTGGCCCGAGCCTGACCCCCCGCGGCCGGCGCGGACCCTTTCTCAGACCTGACCCCGACCCCGACCCCGACCTGACTCCAGATTCGGAACTCCCCGAGGACCCGGGATCGAAGACGACCCTGGACCCAGATCTTGACCACAACTCAGATCCCAACTCGGATCCAAGGTCCCACCGTGGACCCCGGGTCCTCACTCCAGACTTGACACTTCAGGATATGATCTCCAGGACTTGGACCTCAGACCTTGGACATAACCCCTGACTTCTGGACCTTGGTCGAAGTCCACGACCTGACATTAGACCTGGATAACATTCCTGACCCCCCAGCCTCCAAACGGGACCCCAAGCCCAGACCTCGGACCACTGTCTTAGACTCTGTGACCTGAGATCACAACCTTTTGTCCTGCCCTCACTCCATACCCAGACCTTGACACTCACCTCAGACCCCCAACAGGACCCCGGATCTAGTTTTTGGACCACGACCTCAAACACTGATTCCATCCTGGTTACTAACCCCAACTTTGATTCCCACCCCAGACCCAGACCAGGATCATGACCCTAAACCCTGGACTTGGAGACAAGGACTAGACCTGATCTTGAACCATCAACCCTGGACCAGAGTTCCAGACCCAACATCAAGAAGTCTGAACACAGACCCAGGAGCAGAATATCCAACCAGGGGCCCAGTCTGGACCTAGAACACTTAACAGGTCTGAGATCAGCACGAGAGCACCTCAGAAATAATCAGGTCCCTTCTCAGTGGGCAACACTGCCATCCCCCCGCCCCCCAGATACCCACCTCAGAACTCCGGGCATCATCCTCCGTAACAGACAATGTCCCCGCCCCCTGGCCTACTCTCTCACCACGCTCTCCCCTCTGGCCTGAGAATCTTCTTAAACCTGTCCATTTCTCAGGATCCCCACAGTTGCTGCCCCGACGCAAGCCCTGACCAGAGACACCTTTCCCAAATCCAGACCTGATGGAGTTACTGAGGACTTTGGGAGCTGCTGAGGGGGGTGGAGGGGGAGTGTGCAGGGGGCTCTGGGTTCCCACCCACTCTGCTCAGAGCTGATCAGGTGAGCAAGTTCCTTAAGTGAAGGGACTCGGATGACCGGATCCTGCTCCTCTCTCCTGCTTGTGCGGCCACTATTCTCCGCACCTGGGAGCCCATCCATCCTTCTCACCTCTGCTCCTTTGTTTTTTCCTGAGCAAGCGGTGCTCCAGTTCTGCACTTAGCAGCTGCTTCCTTGATTTGAAACCAACATCAGTTACAAAATGTATCATTTCAAGTTTTGGGGGGGTGGGGAGCGGGGTGGTTGAAGTTTTGTTAAATGTATCAACTGGAAATTACATCTTGATGTTGGGAATGCTGATCTAAAAAGAAAACAAAAAGGTATATATTATATCCAACAGTAACTGATGCTCCCAGTACCCCCCCCCCACTTGCCCCAGCGCCCACCCCGGTATCCACACAGTTGGTGTTTGATGAATGAACAAGTGACTGAATGAATGAGCTCCTCAGTGCAAGAATAGAGTCTTCCGCAGAACAGAGCTGGAGGAGGCACACAAGGATGCCAGGGCTGGAGGCCTCTAACCTCCCCTCCGCCTGCCCCACCCAACTCTCCAACTCTTAGGGACTGACTCCAGCCACACACTGGCCCCGGTTTTCTGGAGCAGCCTCTATTTTTAAAATTCATCCTGAGGGCGCCTGGCTGGCTCAGTTGGTAGAGCATTCCACTCTTGATCTCAGGGTTGTAAATTCAAGCCCCACATTGAGTGTAGGGGTTACTTAAATAATAATGAGGGGCACCTGGGCAGCACAGTCAGGTGTCTGACTCTTGGTTTCAGCTCAGGTTGTGATCTCAGGGTCATGGGATCGAGCCCCGCAGCCCTTCAGGCTCCGTGCTCAGCGGGGAGTCTGCTTAAGGTAAGGCTACTTCTCCCGCTTCCTTTGCCCCTCCCCCGCACCGTGAGCTGGTGTGCACACATGCTCTCTTCCTCTCAAATAAATAAACATGCAAATCTTTAAAAATATAAACGAACAATCAAATGAAATTCTTCTTCATCAACTTGCCCTTTGGGTTCTGAAAGGCCAGCCATCGTGGTCCAGAACATGGTTCTTCCTTCCCCTTCACCCCCTGAAAACCTCACCCCAGCCCTGCCCGGGGCCCCAGCAGGCCTGCAGCCCAGGTCCTTAGAGAGGGAGCCAGTCTTCTCCAGGGCAGCCCTCACTGTTTCCGTGGACCCCGGAGAGCGGCTGATGGAGCCCTGGCTGGGAAGAGGTTGAGGTGAGTCCCTGGCCTGGGGGAGGCTGTTTTGGGGGATGGTGCTGCCCCCTGGTGGTCGAGGGAAGGCCGATTGTAAACTCGTCTCTGCGGGTAGCTTCAGACATTGCTTCTCTTAACAAACCTTTGTCAGGTGCCCAGGCCTTGTTGGCCTCCGGCTGGGATGCTGGGAGGGAAGGAAAAATGGAATTGCATCTTTGCCCAGCTGGCTGGCCCGCAGACACACCACTACCTGGCATCCCTCTCTCTCAGATGACTAATAGGTGTTGCAGACTTCACGCATCCCACACAGAGCTCCGGCTCCCACCACCCAGCCCGTCCAACCTGCTCCTCTCTCCCACCTACCCATCCCAGTCGTGGTTCCTTCTTCTTCCAAAAACCTAGGAGTCACCCTTGAATCCTCTCCTCCCTCATCTGCCGCTGCCCCCACTCATATTCCTGCTGGTTTGTCTGCCTTCCAAGTATTACCCTGAGTCCTTCCACGGAGCCCTGCTGAGCCCGACCCAAGTCCCACCACCCAGCCTAGGGCTGATACCTGCACCAGCCTCCTCTCTGGGCTCCTTGCCCCTCCTCTATCCAGTTTCTACAGGCCTAAAACAAACCCCACCTCCAGTGACTGCCTCTGCACTAAGGAAAGACACCTCCCGCCGCCTCCATGACCTATAAGACCTACACGGTCTGGCCCCTGCCTGCTGAACTCAACTCCATCTTCCCTTCCTCCAACCCTCTCCAAGGCCAAGTTCATTTCCACTTCTGGGGTTTTGACTTTATAATTCCCCTTGCTGGCCAGAAAGGCTCCTGCTCACTCCGTATCTCTTCGGCTGAGAGGTTCCTGCTCAGGGGGCTCTCCCTTGGTGCCCCTGTTTGCTGTGGTCACTGCATCATGCCTCACACCCAGCATGGTGCCTGGCACAAAGTTAGGCTTAGGGGCTTCCCTGACCTCACCAGGGTTGTCCGGATTGACAGGGAGAAACTCCTGCCTAACATGGACAGCTACCTCTCTGATGTCTAGGGCTCAGACGGTGCCAGGTTTTCCTGGGATGGCAGAAGTTCACTTCGTCCACTCGCTCACTCATCCAACAATATTTGTTGAGCTCCTAGTACGTGCTAGGCACTGGTCCTTGGCCTTGAGGATCCAACCCAGGGAGAAACAAACAGTGAACTTACAGGCAAAATACACATAATAATAACCACTGACATTTATCGTGTTCTCAGTCTGTGCAGAGCACTGTTGCTAGAGCCCAGATGATCTCATTTAGTGCTCAAAACATCCTTACAAAGCAGGTGACAAGTTATTACAAGAGCCAAGAGGGGCGCCTGGGTAGTTCAGTTGGTTAAGCTGGGAGCAGGGTGGGGTGGAGGGGACACTTTTGGTTTCCACTCGGGTTGTGGGATCCAGGCCCAGGATGGGCTCCAGGCCCAGGATGGGTTCCATGGTCCTCTGTGATCTGTTTGTCCCTCTCCCTCCTCCTCTGCTGCTCCCGCTGCTTATGCACACACTCTCTCTAAATAAATGAAATCTTAAAAAAAAAAAAAAAAAAAAAAAGCCAGGAGCCTTCTCAGGTGAATCAGGGATACCCCCAAGGAAGGGCTTTTTGCCAGAGCCAGAAGGATGGGAGGGACACAGCTTTGTTCCAGGGCAGGGAAAAGAGCCTTTCGGGCCTGTGGAACCGGAAGTTAAGTGCGAAGGCCCTGAGAGAGGAAAGGTCTCTGGTATCCAGTAGGTTCGACTCTCCAGGACGCTGGTCCTAGGCTCCCATCTGCACAGTCCAAGGCCCTTCCTGGCCCCTTGGCTCCCGGGCACCGGCCCACGATTCCGGGCCGGGATTCCAGACAGGGGCTCCCCCCGACCCGCTTTCCGGAGCAGCGCCTCTCCGTGGAACCCTCCCGAAGGTCACGCAGTCCCCGCACTGCCTCGGTGCCCCCGTCTCCCCTTCCGCCTCAGAGAGAGCCTTAGTCCGGCCTGGGCTCCCCCACCTGTGGCCCTGCGCGAGCCTGGCCCCGCCCCCGGCCCCGCCCCGGCCCCGCCCCCGCCTCCGTGGCGCCCCGCACCCGGCGGTCTCTAGCGCGCGTGCGCCCCGCCCAGGCGCCCCCAGCTCCGCCCGGCGCTGGGATCATCTGTGATCCTCTGTGCTCGCAGAGAGAGCGTTTGTTTCTTGGCGCCTCAGGCCCTCCTGTGAGTGTCCGAAGCGTGGTCTCGTAGCCTCCACGGGCCTCATGCTGTGGCCAGTGGTACTTGCTGTGTCGGGGAGGATGTGTGTGGAGAAGACCTGGGGTCAAATGCCAGGGCCACTTCCTACTGCCCAGGCTGGGTGCCCCACTTACTTACCTAACCTTTCTGAGACTTGCGGTTCTCTTCCTTGCCCTCCAGCCTGCCCGCGCGGGATTGCTTTGAGAGTTAACCAGGAGGCTGTGCGTGCAGTGGTGGGCTGGGAGAGACGGCTTGCTGGGTGGCCACTGTCACACGTGGAGTAATTGGGCCTCACTTGTATCTCCCTCTCGGCATCCTCTATGGCCTCTTTTCTCCCCTCGCCCTTTCTCTCCCTTTCCTTTCCTGGATCTTTTGGGGGGTTTTCTGCTTCTGCCCTTCTGTCTCGCCATCCTAGCACTCTCAGGACACCCCCCGGGGGAAAGGCAGCTGGACCGTCCAGCCCCCTGTAACTCCCTGGAATGAGCAGGTGACGGACGCATAAGCAGAGCGACGCGCCAGGCTGAGAACAAACCCAGGTGCGCCCGACTTCCGGGGCCTGCTGTCACTGTTTCCTGGCCACTTGGGTGTCAATGCTGAGCTTTCCTTCTGGGCCTGGGTACCCGGAAAGGTGGAGGTAGGATGGGTCTCCCCAGCCAGGAAGTGCCAGGCCTGCCCTGCTGCTGGACTCCCAAGTGGCACTTAGCATAGAGCTGGCCTGGGAGGGAGGGGGGAGAGCTGTGTGTACATAGACTGCAAATGAAATGTGCCGGCTCCTTGTTTAAAAAAAGAGAAGAACAGGGGCGCCTGGGTGGCTCAGTCCTTAAGCGTCTGCCTTCGGCTCAGGTCATGATCCCAGGGTTCTGGGATCAAGCCCCGCATCAGGCTCTCTACACAGCAGGGAGCCTGCTTCTCCCGCTACCATTCCCTCTGCTTGTGTTCCCTCTCTCGCTGTGTTTCTCTCTGTCAAATAAATAATAAAAAAAATAAAATAAAAAAAGAGAAGAACATTTGAAGATGGCGATAGCAGAGCGTTAAGCTGAGTGTGGGGTCCTTCTGAGTGCAGGGCCCTGTAACGGCATGGGTCACTTTCCTCTGAGTTGGGTCCCGCCTCCCCCTCCCATAACACCCACCTTTCATTCTGCTCCGTAAATGTCCTCATCCCACCACTCCTGGAACAGATGAAGAGGGAGGTTGAGCTAGCTAAGGCTAGCCCCACCCTCGAGGCGTTGGAGGAGCCACGGGAGGAGGGTGGCTGCTCAGCGGGGCTCAGGAGAGCTGGGGTCCAGGCTATAGGCCCCAGCCTAGTGTTCGCATGCATCCCAGCTCGGCCACTGACTCTAGAGCCCGTGCTTCACCTCTCCGAACCGTGGCTCGGTCATCTCTAGAATGCAGGCACCTGCTCCCTGGGCTGGGCTGTGAATGAAATGTCCTACGTGTACAGAGAGAGCCTAGGGAGCCAGGTGGTTAGGACTGACTCCGGGGCCAGCCTTAAGGCTGGTTTTATTATAGCCAAGACACTAAAGCTAGTTGCTCAATATTCATAATTCCGTTCCTCGCCTTTATTTTTTTTAAGATTTTATTTATTCGAGAGAGCAAGAGAGGGGGTGGGTGGGGGGAGGGGCAGAGGGACAAGCAGACTCCCTGCCCACCCCAGTGCCTCACGTGCCAGGTGTTTTTACTACACTGTTGATGCCGACAAAAGGCACAGAATGTCCAGATTAATCTGCTTGGGGGGTGGGGATGGGAATGGCTTTTGGAGGAAGAGGTTTGAAGGAAAATGTTCATAGGTTTAGTGAGGGTAGCATATCCTAAACCCAGCAAGCCTGGGGCGTCTGGGTGGCTCAGTCATTAAGCGTCTGCCTTCAGCTCAAGTCATGATCCCCGGGTCCTGGGATGGAGTCCCGCATCGAGCTCCCTGCTCAGCGGGGAGTCTGCTTCTCCCTCTGTCCCTCACCCCACTCGTGCTGTCTCTCTCAAATACTTAAAACCCAAAAAGAACCACAGCAAGCCTGGGGACCACAAATGTCATTCAAGGGCTCATAGAAGCACCTGCCTTGTGCCATTTTACAGATGCCATTTTACAGGATGAGTTTGCTGAGTTTGGATATGACCCTGGAGGATTACTTAAGATTTTTGAGTGCGCCTTGGGAAGATTAATTCATAGCTGAATGCAGGTGAGATTGGAGAGTCCCTACCCCACCCCCGAAGAGGCTGATAGCAGGACCACAAGAAAGAAGTGTAAAGTTGTATGAGGTATTGGAAAAAGTGAGTTTTGAGAAGGTGGCAACAGACAGCACTGGGGAGGGTTGGGCCTCTGGGGATCCGAGCTACTGGGCACATCACCTATCAGGTGTCAAGCTCTGCGCCAGCTGCTGGGGATGATGTGGGGAGCAACACAGACTGATCTCTGTCCTCATGGAGCTTCCCAGCCAGCTGGAGAGATGACCTTAGTCATCTAAGTATAGATGATATAGACAACATCAGATATATATAGATGATATATATAGATACTAGTATCCTGCTAGTTTTTAGGACACTTTTACTACTGTGGGAGCATGAGACTAGTCTTGAACATGGTGGGAGATGCCTTCCCAGAGTAAAGTAACAGGTAAGTTGAGGCAGGTGTACCAGCATAGGAAATAGCAAAGGCCCAGAGAGGGTGAGACTGAAAAAACTTAGGTATGGGTGGAGAGTAGAAGGGCCATATGATGAGTGAGGAAGGTTGAGGCCTTTGCCCTGAGGAACATACTAACAGTTTTAAGCAAAGGAGTCAAATCTAAGAAAAATGTTCTGGCTGCCAACATGGAGGATAAGGGTTGGACTGGAGGCTGGGAGGCACTCAGAGCTCTTGCTTTGGTCAAAGTTCCAGACAATGGTGGCTTTGAATAGGGTGGCAGAGATGAAGTAACCTAGAGGCAGATGGTTTTCTGAGATAGTGAAGATGCAAACCTGACACTCTTCCTTCCCTGGCAACATCTGAACACCACCACATCCATATCCATCCTCAAGAAACCAAAACGAAATCTGCTAACTCTTTGTCCAAGACCCTGTCCTTTTCTACAATGTGCAGAGCTGGAGCTTGGGGAGTAGGATGGGCAGGGATTCCCCACTCCTCTGAGAATAGTGGTGGAAGCCTACTCACGACCTCCCAGATGGGAGTTCAGCCCTCTGGAGATGCTGCCATCAGGGGTGGGGTGGTAGTCGGCTGGCAGCACCTAGCACACTGATCTAGAGGCTGCAAGCTTGTACTCAACAAGCCAAGTAACGAGAAGCAGCAAGACGTGGTGGGACCAATACTGACTGGAGCCTGTCTGGTCCAGACCTTGCTCAGTGACCTTGAGCAGGCACTGTCAATGGGCCTGCTCTGCAGCTTCGTGGATGGAGCTTGATTGGCCTTGGATCTCCAGGGATGGCAAGATTAGAAATCCCCAGACCACTCAGCACAGCCTCACGGGAGGGGGAGGGGGACTACAGGGAATCAGGTAATCACATTTGCACATTCATTAAAAAGTTTACTTTGATGAAATAAAATTAGCATGGTGTTTCTAGAAACAAGTAATGCTTTTTGACATTAAAAAAAA
>CM053613.1:3362021-3432648 GCA_028646535.1 Procyon lotor
GAAAACAAAAGTCCAACCAGCTTCCCTCCTTCCCTGGCCCAAAATAACCCCAATGTGTAATTGAGATAGCAGGACTTGCCCCCTTAATGCTTACATTTAATTTAAAATTTTTAGCACAACATTGGAGATTGACTCTAAATCAGCAACAAAAAATATATATTTACAATATTTCTCCGAAAAACAAAACAAAACAAAAAACACAACCAAACCCTTTAAACATAGTGACTTTAGGAGTTTTATTTATGGAGCAGTTATTTTTTTAATCACCAAGTGATTTTATATTATATATATATAAATTTTCTTCCTTTCCTTTGTGGTTTTTCGCCCCGGTGCTTGGAAAGATGGAGGCGGGGTGTCTGGCCCTGCGGTCTGAGGAGGGCAGGCTCTCCTGGCAAGGCCACATCTCAGAGCAGATTGCAGGAAATGCGATGGGGCTCCCGGGATCCTCTGTCCCCAGAGACATTTCTTTCCTCCACGCGGACCAACCCTCACCTCTAAAAACCATTTCCCCCCTCACAGTCCTAGAGAAAAAGGAAACCCAGCAAGGGCATAGGTCCATCTGCTGCCACTCCTGGGCTCCCTTTCCTGCTGACCGATTTACGTGCACGGTAAAAATGCTTGTTTTTCCAAACCAAAAACAAACAAAAATAAAAACCAACCCCCTCCCCCCCAAACCAAACCATCAGCTTGGAAATTTCTGTGGATGAAATGTCCCAAAGTCAGAGGCACTCTCCCGGCACAATCCCTGCTCTGAAGGGGTCTCTCCACCTCCCCTTTTATAAAAAGACAACAAAACGAAACAATCTTTTCAGTACTTTCCACAGGAGCAACCAAAAAAAGGCAGGAAGCTTCCAATTATAGGTCATTAACAATAATATTAATAAGGTTTTTGCTCAATACCCAGGGTTCTTTACAGAGAAGTTCCCCTAACTGAGGCACTCTGGAATAAGTCACTGGCATTTCCTCAAAGTTTCAGCCCCAGGGCGCTGGGGCCTGGAGACCAATGGAAGGGGCAGAGGGTCACGGGAGCAGACTGCTGCTTTTAAGGTGCAGCCAAGAGAATCAGCAGATTGGAAGAAACAGACACAATGCCACCCCTTACCAGGACCCAGTTTTCTCTTAGGAGGCCAGTCAATGCCAGGGTCAAAGCTGGGCTAGGTGGCAAAGAGGGGGCCCCTCTGCCTCTATTGCTTTGGAAGTGGCAAGTGTGCAGTTGGCGTCTCTCCTCAGGGTGGCTCACACTTCAGACCCCTGGTGCCTGGGCTCCTTCTCCTCCCCCGTAGGGTTTCAGGAGGAGGAGAGCCTGAGACTGGGCTGCAGGAAAGGGGCCAGGAAGGGAGGGGGGCTGGAGGACGAGAAGGCGGGGCAAGGTTGTGCTATCGCTATCCTCACAGATGGGGAGCAGAGTGCAAATCCGCGTCTATCATGTATAAGCTCTTGCCACAGGCTGCTGCTATTGAGCATCTCCTCACACACTTAAATATTGACCCAAAAGAAATTCCGACCTTTCTTTCCTTTTTTTTTCTTCTTTTTTTAAAGTGCAAAAAGCTCTCTGCTGCCCTAGAGAGAGGATCTTTGGACAGGCCGTTCAATGCAAAGTAAAAGGGGGCAGCTGATGGGGCTCGACATAGGGCGGTGGAGTGGGAGACACCATGCTCCCCTCCCTCCCTCCCTCCACACACACGTGTAATACACTCAGCCACACACACAGAGGCACATGCACACCCCCTTCCACGGCTACAGGCAGAGGGCAGGTGACTGGCTTCAAAGCAGGACCCCCCCCCCCACGACCCTGCCACAAGGTGCCAGATCAGTGAGCCACTGGGGCTAAACACAGGCCTGGGCTCGGGGGGCTACGCTACACCAGAGGCCCAGAGCCTGCTGGGAAGCAGGTGGGGACCTAGCCAAGTTCTCTGCTCTCCCCAACTCGGGGAGATAGGCTGCTCCCTCTGAGGACACACATCCTGGGAAAGCCCTGTCTAGGCAGGAAGGAGGAACATGTGGAAAGGGAAGTGGGAAGCTAAGAGGGAGGGGAACAAGGAGACGGTGCCTGTCTCAGGATCTGCCTAGGAAATAATAAAATGGGGGTGTCCCTGGGGTACACAGTTCCAGCTCCTCTGAAGAGCTTCAACCCCAATAAGTGCAACAAGGACCTCATAGAGACTAGCAGGCAAGTCTGGGGTGGGGTAACCTCATTACGTGAACTACCATGAGCATCGGACAGGATCAAGCTAAAGGAAGGGGGAGAGCATGGACACGGATGAGAGGTTTTAGACACCTCAACAGCACCAGTATGATCGGCACGGGTCTGGCCTTCCTGGGGCTGCTGGCCCCTCCTGCCTTATAAGCCGGGAGAGTGTGGTGGAGGAGAGACACGCACTGGACACCACAAGGAGAACCTGGCCACGGAGACAGGGCCACTTTCTTCCCTGGAAATTTGCTCAGAACCGGGCACGGCTGGGGACCACAGATGGGGAGAAGGGCCCCAGGGCCCAGCACAGATGATGGTTGCACAGACATCCCAAACTGAGAGCCCGGCCTCCTGGCCGGTGAGCGAGCAGGCGGGCGGGCAGGTGAGCAAGCAAGCAGGCACCTTGACAACACACAGCCTGTGCTTTCCCCTCGGATTCGGATCAATCTGCTACTCCTTTCTCCTCGGGAGGGAGAGGAGCGGGCAGGTAAGCCTGGCGTCTACCACCCTCTCTGCCCCGCCTGTAGAGGAAGGGCTCAAGGGACAGGAGAGCAGAGAGGGAGTGTGACGCTGGCCTCAGAGCCCGTGCAGGGTCGGGGAGAGAGGCTCTCCTGGCTGGGGAGTCAGGGGAAGATCGGTTTCCTGTTCAGTCTGGGCTGCGTGTGTTTTAGCTGATCTTCTGTATCAGCTTCTCGTCAGACAGGCAGTAGAGACTGTTGATGGACAAGTCTGAGATGAAGTGCTCGCAGGCTTTTCGAGTGATCTGCTTGCATCCTCGAAGGTCAATCAAGGTGACATTGGCAATTCGCCGTAGGTAGATCAGGGTCTGGTCTGTCAATTTATTGCAACCTATGAGGAAAGGGACCGTGAGGACAATGCTGTGTACGTACACACAGCGACGGAAGCCTACCTCTGCCACTCAGTTCCCCAGCTCTTTCCTTTCAAATGCTAAGCAAAAGCCCTCTTTGTCTCCTAACTACCTGGCTCAGAGACCAGACGTGCCCCCCGATGCCTCCCCACACTGCAAGGCGGACCAAACCGCAGCTGGCAATGGCTATGCCCTTAAGCACCTGACAACTACCTGAGGCCTCCATCCCCCAATCAGTTAAAAGAGAGGGAAATCCATGTCCTTGTCCAGATATGAGGGAACAACTTAATTCAGTACAAAAAGACCCAGGTTCTCTGTTTTACTGGTCAAGCTCCAGGGAGGGCTGAGCCCTTCAGGAGGCAAGGGGCACTGCCTGTCAGGAAAAGCCACAGCAGCGTACCTGCCATGTTGAGCTCTGTGAGGGAGTAGCGAGTGGAAGACCCGACAGCGGTGAGCAGATTGGAGGACTGATCTGTCAGGTGGCTGCAGTGACTGAGGTCTAGTCGAGACAGGAGGGGCATGTGGCGAATGATGAGGCGAAGCGTGGCGTCCGTGATGTCCAGGCCTGCCAGCCGGAAGTCAGTCATGTTCCGGAGCTTGCTTCGATTGTCCTGACCTGCACAGGCACGGAAAGAGCCTCCGTCAGAACTCTGACCTCGAGTCCGGCTCCAAAGCTGCAGGCGGCTTCAGCTCCTTCCCAGCCAGGCCTCCTTGCAGGGTTAAGCAGAACTGCGCATACCCAGCCCTGCCTGCAGGGAGTGAGTGGGGTGTGGGGGCAGTTTCTAGGAAACCAGACGTTTTCTTTCTTCCCAGCTGCTAGATTGTGCCTCACTTACACAGTGAAAGGATATGTGTGGAACGTTCCACCCCTCTCCACACTCCCACAGTTTTCTAGACCATCATGCAAACAGCTTTTAATGTCCCACCCAACCATGAAGACTTCCCAGACTTCCCCAGGATTATACTGCCTGGGTCCCAAACTCCAGTACCCCTCAGACGGATTCCCTCCTTCGCCTGCAGGCAGGTAGATGGCTGTAAATAGCTAACCTGCACTTACACACAGCCCATCCCTCCGTTCTCCATTTGCACTCATCCACAGCATCATTTTGGACACTTCTTTAGTTTGAGACAACGTCTGTCCAAAGACAAAGCTACCCTAAGATGAACACAGAGAAGTCAGGCCCAGAGCATACCTGGTTTATCAGCCGGTGGAGTCAGCAAGTCCCGAATTTGAGGGTCCTTGATTCCTACTGCCCACCGAAGATCAAGGGTCCTGAGAAGGGGGCAGCTGGAGGTGCTGAGGGCAGATACTGCAGACCAGGAACAGCCTGCTAGAAGGAGGTCTTTCAGTCCTACAATGGGAAGAAATAGACAACCATATACTCAAATTACATTTTCTAGCTTTGGTGGTAAAACCAAATTGCTTAGTTCCTACCAGAGTACTGTAGTGAGTGTGAGTGACTTCCTGTCTTCCTAAGACCTCAAAATGCTGAAGGGAAGAAGGCATTCTAAGGGGCCAATCATGGCAGTAACCTACTCAAATCCTGTGAGTGGCTTGGCCAAGAAGACCCATTGTCTTTGCTGTCCAGGATGATGACTGACTAGTCCAGTTAGTCTGGAGTGCTGCCTTGGGGACTGGCAGTTAGGAGGCCCTGGGTGAAACCCTTGTAATAAGCAGAAGATGACAATGGCATAGGACTGCTGCCCGATATTGCTCTAAAGCAATTTCATTTTATTTTTATTTATTTAAGATTTTACTTATTTGACAGAGAGAGAGAAAAGGAGAGCAGGCCCCCCGCTGAGCAGGGAGCCTGACGTGGGACTCGATCCCAGGACCCCAGAATCATGACCTGAGCCGAAGGCAGAGGCTTAACCAACTGAGCCACCCAGGTGCCCTGTCCTAAAGCAATTTTAAGCAGCACTGCCTATAGCCAGCCTTCCCTGCCTGCTCACCTGGCAGCCTGTTGACGAGCCACGTCAGTTGTTTCTTGGAGATGTTGGTCCAACTGAGGTCAAGGCTGACTGGCTGCCTCTTGATGATGCCACTGAGAGCCTGGGGTACAATAGCCTTACACCTACTCAAGTCAATTTTTGTCCAAAGTCTCTTGTCGCAGCACCTGTGATAGAAAGAGAGAGAACTGGCCATCAATAACCCAGTCCCCCTCGTTGGAAGAGCTCCCATCAAAGGGTGCTGCAGGCTTCTGGGAAAAGCAGAGCACGTGGAGAGCCACCCTGCCTGGTTAGGCTATTCTATAAGCAAACAGGTACCACATTCTGTTTTTATTTTTTTTATTGTTTTTGGTTTGGGTTTTTGGTTGTTTTTTTTTTTTTTTTTGCCTCAGAGAAAAGGGCTCGTCCTTTACAGCAACCATATAGGTTAAGCAGTGAACTCGACCAATTCACCAATTTACCAATTTACTCTGAGAGGGCTGAGAACAGTTATTAGGAACACACAGCAAACAATGTGTTTGCTATACTATATAACCACTATAGCCCCTCATTTGCATTAAAATGATATGGTTCCCACCAAAGCTTACAGAAGGACGTGTTAAAAAATATTACTTCTTACTGCCTGAAGCCTTAGACTCGCCTCGAATTCTCTCCCTTGTCAGTCATACCCAGATGCCTGGGATGCAAGGTGTTCCTCAGCACAACTACAATCCATCCTGCTTCAAGCTCTACAAAGAGCCCATTCCTGTATCAGGCCGAAAGAGGCTCTTTATCATCAGGCCAGGAGAGTCTCCTCCCTGTCTTGGGTTTCTGCTTCAGTGCTGTCTTTTTATTTTCTGCTCCAGTCCAGACCAGAACTGGAAGGGAAAGGCCTGCCTTCCCACTGCAATCTATAGTTCACAGGCCATAAATAGCACTGCAACATGCAGACTTCTGTTTAATATTTTATAGCCCCTGCCCCCAAGCCCGGCTCAGAGTCTGGTCAGCAGGGGAAGGGGAGACAGCACATAATACGAGTCTTATGTGACTTGGCCTGGAAACAAGGACAAAGTCAAGCAGGCCCACTAGTCCTACAAAGAGAAAATATTAGGACAATTTGGGTAGATCACATATGAATTCAGATTTGGGAAATAAACTCACGTTTGCAAAGAATGAGGTCTTTATTTAAAGACTGAAAATATTTTACCAATGGACATGAGACTTGTATGGCAAAAACAAGCTGCTTATGATAGAGCAGTTGAGTCTCAGACTTTAATATGTATCAGGAGCCCCTGGAAAACGTGTTAAAAACAGACTGCCTGGCCCCACTCCCAAAGGTTCTGACTCAGAAGTACTGAAACGGGCACTGAGAATCTGCATTTCTAACATGATCCCACGTAATGCCAGTGGTCCACCAGTGATCTGAGCATCACATTTTGGAAACTACTGTAAGTGGGTTTGGCCCAGATACAAAGTATGTTATGTCCTAGGGTCTAGGAGCAAAAGGAAAAATAATACCCTATGGAAACATTTGTTCATCATCTTGGGGGACTTTTTCTCCCCCCTAAGTGTCTTACTGTTGAGCTTGAGAAGAAACAGTAGGTCTCATTAGGAAGGATGAGTAAGTCTCAGGAAGCTCAATATTGGATTCTGTTTCCCAAAGAAAGGAATTCTGGTCCAGACTTGGGGGGTAAGAACAAAAACTGGAACACTGTGAAACACTGACATTTTTTGAAAAGCAAGTCCACCTCTTTTAGTACATGGAGAGGTAACTGAGGTAGGGGCTTGAGAGCAGTCATCTGTGGCACCAGCAACAGGAGTGACTGACAAAGCACAGGCTCTTCACAAATGTGTGATGAGGACAGGTTACGTGATGGGCGAAAACTGATGACTAAAGTTTTTGCACAAACTGTACAAATCCATCCCCCAAAGCAGTTTCATACGTCCAGTAGAGGGAAATGGGAAAGTTTAGAGCAAGGAGAGGAAGCAAAGGGCCAAATTTCCCCAAGGATATCTGTGGGCACAAATGGCCACATCTTTAACAGGACCCAATGTCTAGGGAACAGAGTTGATTCAATCCTTGGGGACCCAGCAAGCCTCCAGATGCCAAGATGCATGCAGTTCTCATATGGAAAATCTGCCACCTACTCCCGTACCCCTATTCCTGATCCCTGTATCCCTGCTCACCATTTATACCACGTCTTGCACACTCGCATACATTCACAAAGTTCTCTGCGGCTGAGGTAGCGGAAGACAGACATCCAGACCTCCCGCTGCATCCAGCTTTCGTCTCCATCCTGAGCCCAACTGCCCCGGCCATTCAGCCTGGCTGCACCCCCCTCCTCTGCACTGTCATCTTCCTCCTCCTCCTCCTCCTCTTCCTCCTCCTCTCCCCCCAGCCCCTCCTCATCCCCACGCTGGGGGGTTCGGGCTGGGCAGTGCTGCACTAGCACACGGGGGGAATGGCGAAGGTTGGCAGAGGAGGCCGTGATGGCCTGCAGCTTGGGCACAATGGATGTCCCGTGGAGCTCTTTGGTGGGCCTCTGCAGCGTGACAGTGAGGTACGATCCCCGGATCTTGGCTTTCTCAACTTCAGACAGCTCCTTTTTGCCGCTGGGATTGTTCTCCTTTTCCCGTACCATGGTGCGCTCTGTGGCCTGCAGCCGCAGCAACTGCCGCCGTTTGAAGCGCTCATCGCGGCTGGCACTGTGGTGGTCGCTGGGGCCAGCCCCAGGGGAGGACCGAGTCACCATACCCCGGGGGGAGACCGGGTCATGGATGAGCTGCAGCATGGAGGTGGGTGAGTGAGGCGGGGGCGTGAGGGGCTCGTCGCAGCTCCGCAGGGGCCGCAGGACTTTGGCTTGCACGGCTTCTTCATCACTCTCTTCCATTTTCCGCTTCTGCAAAACAGGCCCCCAAAAAGCCCCATCAGCGCCTTTCTCTAAAACCCTCTAAATTTACAGTGAGCCTCACTGTTGCTCTCAGGAGACTAGAAAGAAGACAGATTGCTGCTCTTCTATGGAGAAAGGGGTACCTGCAGGCTACAGGGTGGTCACCTCCTCAGAGTCTGCAATCTGCCGAATCAGCAACTGACCTCAAGTCTGTGCTAGAGAAATCTGTTACAGAACAAATCCTTAAAATAGGTCACTTGGGAAATCTACCTGTGACACAAAGGTTTGTGTCCAAGTACAGAGGAGTGAGATCCAAATTGGGGCTGCACGATTCTACAGCCTACCTTATGCATCTCTTGCCCCAAATTTTGGGATTATAATTCCCTGGATAAAGATATCCTTTAAAAAGAATACAACTTTACCCCTATGCAATCTGACCTTTTTTTTTTTTTTAATTTATTTGACAGAGAAAGAGATCACAAGTAGGCAGAGAGGCAGGTGGGGGGTAGGGGTGGGGTGGGGAAGCAGGCTCCCCGCTGAACAGGAAGCCTGACGCGGGGCTCGATCCCAGGACCCTGAGATACGACCTGAGCCGAAGGCGGAGGCTTTAACCCACTGAGCCACCCAGGCGCCCCCAATCTGACCATTTTTAATTCTGTCTCTAATTTCGCTCCTTCACTCTGGAGAGGATTCTGATGGTAGATGCTTATGGTAGAAGAGAAGTAGCCTACATAAACCGTTTGAACTAGGGGCACAGAATCTGACAGCAGTAAACACCGCGCTTAGCTCCACAGTGTGAGCCGGACCCTACCAGGCTGCTTCCTCCGCTCCACACCCCACCCTACCCCTAGAGACCAACTGCACGGAAGATAAAGCAGAGAGTGAGAACCTCTGTGAGGAACTGCAGTGCTCCAGAGGCATGTGTGCTGGATGAAGAGGAGGAATTTGGGTTCAGTGAAGCCCATGTTCCACAAAAGTTCATAACTTCATCCTAGGGCACCTGTCTCTTCGTGGAGCCCACCGTGACTCTGCCACGATGACGCTGAACCAGTGTTCCACTAGGGATCAATTAGCAGTGGTTCATATTTTCCTCAAGGAGAGTTTCTGTCCCTCAGCAACAAGCCCCGCTCCCTTTCCTCTGTACTTTCTTAGAGCACCATGGTTGGAAGAGAATGACCACCTTTTGGGTGCCAGCTTTTACAACGCGAGAAGGTAACACTAAAACAAAGAATCTGTCAGCCCACCTGTTATAGGAGGGAGGCAAACGCCCACCACTACCCTGCTGCCACCAATGACAAAAAATGTAAAAGCTTCCAGTATAAGAACTCGAGGTAAGGAGAACTTCAACACTAGTCAACTCTAAATCCCCGCACTCCCAAGACACGGAAAACTCAACTACCTCAGTGTCCAAGTGGGAAGAAATAGAAAGAAGACAAGGAAACTTGTCTCTGCTCCTGTGCAATGAACCCGGAGGGGACCACCGGGGCCTGGATGGCTGCCACTAGGCCAGCTGCCTCCTCCGTATGTGCCCTCAACAGGTCTTGTTCTTGCTGGTCTGAGGAACCAGAGTCCTTTTGGTCCTTTAGCATTACCCACTGGGCCAGCAACCTTTACTAGTCCGGGCCAAGGTCACGGCACTGGTCCCCCTGCAGGGAGGGGCTACCTCCATAGGACATGTTTGGACACATGGGCAGGGCTTTCTGCAAGGCCACAAAGGTGAAGAGGACAAAAATGTGAGCCTGCTTAACTGGAAACTCCAGCACACCACTGTACTTACCCGCTGCCTCAGGTCACTGCCTTCCCTCTAGTTTCATTCCTCAGGAGCAACCATGCTCGCCTCACTGCCCTCCTCAAACAACTCAGCTGTGCTGCCTCTTTTTCTAGGGTCCTAGAGTATAAAAGGACCTCAGCAATTTGCAGACCCCAAGTGGAACAGTATTCAGTAATACAAAAAAACCAAACATTAAAAACTCAACCAAAAGAAGAAAAAATAACTAACCAAAGGGGGGGCGGGGGGGAGGTATACCCAGTACAAAATAATCTCTTTGGGTCAGAAAAACCATGTGAATAAAGTTGCAAAGGCAAATGTATTCTAGCCATCCTCCAAGCCTGGCGATTCCTCTCTTCTCCAAGTGCAGTCTGGAAAAAATTCACTTACCTGGGCTTTCTCTGAGCTGTCTTCCTGGTAGCACTTTGGACACTCCCAGCAATTTGGCAATTCCTCATTAAGCAGTCCTTCTCCATCCATCTAGAGTAAGACAGGGATATTAAAAATCTAGCACATTAAAAGCAAACAAACAAAAAACCAAAATAAAACAAATCTTTTTTTCTAAAGACTTTATTTATCTGAGAGAGAGTGAGAGAAATCGAGCACGCGTGCACAAGCAGGGGGAGCAGCAGGCAGAGGGGGAAGCAGGTCCCCTGCTGAGCAAGGAGCCTGATGAGGGGCTCTATCCCAGGACCCCGGGATCATGACCATAAGTGAAGGCAGCTGCTTAACCGACTGAGCCACCCAGGTGCCCCCACCCCAGCCTGTTTCTTAAGGCTCCTTTATCACACAATAACAGCCACATGGTTGGGAAGAACGTGGAAGTTACCTATTCGTAAACACGCTGGTGTTTGTGGAGATTCCCAAGAGTCTGGGTCAATGTGGGGTTCTCTCCTGACATACAGATGTATATATTTAACTCTCCTGACACATTTATTTCCCTGAAAGTTGCCTGCCACTTTGTGTAAGGAACTGACCACACAATTCAGAAGGTGTCAGACCTTACCTCGATAGTGGGGCATAGTAATTATGACTGCTTGGGTTCAGACACTAGTGGCCTAGTCTCTGTAACACTGTGTTCTCAACTATAAAGTGGGGATAAATAACAACCCCTATCTTACAGGGTTATAGTGAGGATTAAATGAATTATTACCTGTTAAGTGTTTAGGAAAATGCTTAGCATATAGTAAATACTTTATCGACATGGAGATGATACCCTATCTTACTGATCCTAAGATGCATATTTTTTCTCATTTGACTATTTTTAAAATTGGGCTGCTTCTCATAATTAACAGTATCTTAAAATCACAGCCAGGTGGCAGTCATGATACAGCTGTCACCTTTGGAAAAATCAACAAAATACCAGTACCAATGCCCTTTAGACTGAAAGAAATATGAAGAAATAGGGTAGACCTCACTTCACAGGGCCCTCTTCAAGATGTAAACAAGAGGGGTGCCTGCGTGGCTGAGTCAGTTAAGTGTGACTCTTGATTTCGGCTCAGGTCATAACCTCAGGGTTGTGGGATTGAGCCTCACACTGGGCTCCATGCTCAGCAGGCAGTCTGCTCGAGATTCTTTCTCCCGCTGTCCCTTCCCCTACTCAAGTGTTCTCACTCTCAAATAAATAAATAAATCTTTTTAAAAATTTTAATATATATTTTTTAAAGATTTTATTTATTTGACAGAAAGATATCACAAATAGGCAGAGAGGGGGGGGGAAGCAGGCTTCCTGCTGAGCAGAGAGCCTGATGTGGAGCTCAATCCCAGGACCCTGAGATCATGACCTGAGCTGGAGGCAGAGGCTTTAACCCACTGAGCCACCCAGGCGCCCCTAAAAAAATTTTAAAAGAAGATGTAAACAAGAAAATGCATGTAAAACAGTGGTTCCCCAGTGCCAGGGTGGCTCAGCTGGTTAAGGGTCAACTCTTGATTTTGGCTTGGGTCATGATCACAGGGTTGTGAGATGGAGCCCTGCATTAGGCTTGGAGCTGGTATTGTAGCCTGCTTAAGATTCTCTCTCCCTCTGCCCTTCCCCTCCTCCCTCTCAGAATCAATTAGTGGTTCTCTATCCCAGCTACACATTAGTATCATTTAAGGAGCTTCTGCACACACTTAGGCCCAGGGTCCATGCTTGAAAAGTGGACATGACCAGGGCACCTGGGTGGCTCAGTGGGTTAAAACCTCTGCCTTCAGGTTGGGTCATGATCTCAGGGTCCTGGGATTGAGCCCCACATCAGGCTCTCTGCTCAGCAGGAAGCCTGCTTCCCACCCCCTCTGCCTGCCTCTCTGCCTACTCGTGGTCGCTCTCCTGTCAAATAATTAAAAAAAAAAAAAAAAGAGTGGCCATGACCTCTTAAAGCCTGCAACAACTTCCCTATTACTTTCTTAGAGGCCCTCAAGTGCATATGGCATATGAAGTCTGATAGAGAATAACCACTCATTATATATTAGCTGACACTATTATTCTCACCATCTTTTAGGAACTCATATCCAGAGATATAATGAGATACACAGCACAGAAGCTTAAAGGCACTAGGCATTCCAGAATAGACCAGGCTGTTCCCCAATGGCCTGGGTACTCCAAATACACTCTTTGGAGGCTAGACTGCAAGCTCCAGAAGGACAGGAACTGGAACTAGTATTTTGTGTCCTGGGCTATCCTCAGGGTCTAACACAGTGGTTGACACACAGCAGAGGCATCTGAATCAAGGACAGATGTTAGACTATGACAAGACCCATAGCTGATGGTCCACATTAGGGATGCTGGTAGCCTCTTGTGACAGATTCCCACTCTCTGCTCCACCCAGTGCCTTCAGATACTGTACCAGCTGAGGCCTCAGGGGCCCCTTAGGCCTCTCCTCACCTGGAGGCAGCCAGGATGAACAATCTCATTGCAGATACAGCATTCCATGAGTTTCTTCTCAAAGTCCTGTGTCTCCTCATTTTGATCCACCTCTCCACAGAGGGAACATGTGACTGAGTGGGGCAGTCTGGGCTACAAGAGGACAAAGGCAGAAACCAAGAAAAGAGCAGACTTAGATCTTTATCAGTTCAGCTTCCCTTTAACTCAAGATGTGTGATTTGCTTCCTGTAATTCTCTTGGGAACACTCACGGAGCATGGAAACCGGGTAGAGGTTTCTGGGAGGGTAAATGGCGGAGAATATAGGGAGAACAAACCGGCTGAAAATAAAACTAAAGACAGAGACCAGTTTACTCTCACCAGTCTGTCCCAGGACTCACAGGTCCCTCCATTCTAATCCACTTAAAGAGGCACAGAGACAGCAGTGATTTGCCCTTGAAATACCGCTCTCTCATTTGAAAACTGGGAGAGCAAGGATGAAAAATTCAATAGGATCATTCCTGAACCCAGAGAGGAAAGGGAAAAACAAAGCAAGCCAAAAAGAGAAAGAAACTTCTTTCCATCTCTGAAGTCTCTAGAATTCTCACTACCTGTACTTCAGTCCCTATGGCACCACGTTGCCTCCCCCTGCCCCAAGTTCCTTACCCAGCAGGCCACTTACTGCCAAGCACTGCCGAAGAACACAGGACTGCTTCATGCGACCAGGCCCCCCAAACTTCTTCATGTCCCTGCAGTAGTGGCAGACACCACACTCTCCTTGCACACAGGCTTTGCATTTCCGACAGCGCACTCGTCTCCGCCTGGCTCCTGACACTATGGGGGAGGCGGCAGCTGGCCTCACAGGTGTTAACCGAGGAGCCGGTTTCATAGTGTGAGGTTTTGTGATGGGGATGGTAGGAACCCGCACCTTTGGCCGGGCGGGAAATTTAAGCTGGAAAGAGAAAGCAGTGAGGTCAAATATATCAAGTAACTTTAAGGACTGGAGAAGTAGGAGATTACACAGCTTGGCAAACGATGGCTCATGAGCAAATCTGCCCACTGCCTGTTTTTGTAAATGAAATTTGACCAGAACACAATGACGCTCATCTGTTTACATATTGTCTACGGTTGCTTTCACATGCAATAGCAGAGTTGAGAAGGTGCCACAGAGACTGTATGGCCTGCAAAACCAAAAACATTTATTGCCTTTATTATATTTATCACCTGTTAGTATTACCTTTATAGAAAAGGTTTGCCAATTTCGTCAGTCTTTTTACTTCAGTCACATCCCTCTCACTCTGCTGAGCTGTGACATTCCCCCCTCCCTGAAGCTTTCTATGTACCAAAGTCCCTCCAGGGGCCCTCTGGTATTTCCTTATCCTGAATATTACTACTTAGAAGATGCTCGTAAAGAAGACCGTAAACTACTTGAGAGTGAACTGGATCTTGCTCATTCTGAATCTGGTACATAACAAGACACTCCAATAGCCCTTAGGTGTAAAATACAGCTCTCAGGTATAAGTTTATAATTTTATTACTTGTATTCGTCCTAGTGATCTTTTCAAGAATGAGGACTGGGTCTTTTAGTTCTTCAAATTTCTAGGGTACCTTAAACACGTTTCTGACACAAAACATTCAACAGCCAGAAATGACTGAACTGTTTTTAGGCAGTCTCATGTAGTCAAGCATAGGCTAAGTGGGACTCCTCCACCTAGGAAGTGATTCTTTTAAGACATCTTTCATAGCTATACACCTAAACACTCCTGGAATGTGATGGCTCTGCAAATTTCAACTGGGGACACCAAAGAAGGGCCTATGTATTTGCTGAACTCATGGCCAAGATCAGAATGCTAGCCCTTACTTTTATTTAATAAATAACCATGACAAAGGACAATATGGGAAAAAAATTACACAGAACCTAATGAAAACTCATAACTGACAATTTATTAGCTAACAGGTAATTCCTTTCCTTTTTTCAATTTGATACTGAACAATCCAAATTAAGGAACTGAGTGTGCACTCACTCCATTACTGAAATATTCGGCCTATTTAAATATATGTGTAATTATTTTGACTAGTTTTAAAAAAATAACTGTGAAAATTACTCAATCACTCGGCCAGAAGGATAGGAACCAATCCATTCTGGTGAATAAATGCACACTTATGCATCTAAACCTGGAGGCAGGTTCCTAGTTTGATAGTTCTGTTAAGAGAGTCACCTCCAAAGATAGCCAATTATCCTGACCTAAGAGTTAAAATGAACAGAGTAATGATTTTCTGTCAGTTTATACTAATGCACCAAAAGCTGTCTGCCTCCAGTTGTTCTTTTTCTTCCTGGAATGGTGATGATCAGCCAGCAAAATGCTTCAAAGATCAAGAAGAATAGTTTCTTACCTTATCCCTTTTTGGCCACTGTACTATAGGAACTCCAGTGAGGGCTAACTTGGGATCGCTGCTGGCAAGCTCCTCCAGCAAAATCTAAGGGTAGGATAGGACAGAAGAGGGGGAAGAAAAACAGGGCACAGTGAACAAAGAGCCAACCACTCCCAACAGCATCTAGACTTAGCCCCAGTCCCTAAAAGCAACATGGGAAGGGTAAGCCGGCAACTGTTTTCCCTTCATTTATAGAGACTCACTGCAAAACAAACTGAAGAGGAAAGAGAAAATTCCGACTAGTGTGGTACTATCAAGACTTTGAATTTACCTTTGCTCCCAACCCCATACTTGCATACTCACTGGACTGTTAGTATGTACACTGAAGTAACGAACTACATGGCGACAAGTATTACTTGTCATATAGTCTATATATGGCAGTAAAACTTTATATTGCCCCTTTACTTTTCAGTACTGGTCATTGAATATTATCAAGAGGTAAGTACTGCCTTCATTTTGTAGATCTTAGCAAAGTCGCAAAGAAGATTGGCTAATACTGAATTAATAATATGAGCCTCGGAGTCTTAATGTCTTGATTCAACCCAGAGCTCTGTTCTTCTAAAGCTGATTACAGAAATCTCAACTTCAAATTAACCAATCTATTTATCAATCTCTCTCTCTCACACCACATAAAGTCAATTATTTGGCTTTATTCTTATACATGGAGCAGGAACAATCTTAGGGGCAACAGTTTTGATGGCTTTAACCAATCTAGTTTGAATGACTTGAGGACAATGTTATAGTAAGAAACTGCCACTTAAGTGGTTCATACTGGTTGAGTGTTATTTGGAAGCAAGTCTTTATGTTTTAGACAGAAACTTCTGAATCCCAAACCTTCTAGCAGAATGAAATCCCTCTTTCCCTGACCTCATAAGTCCTACTGCAAAGGTAACAGGAAAAAAACACAAATCCAAAAAATAAGTTATAAGATTCCTTTCAGGTTGCCCTAGTATATTAACTGTTTCAACAAAAACTAAACTTTGATCCTGGACTGTGAGCATGCCTGGGCCATCTTTAATAATCATCTCCATATTCCTGTGGGCTCTGTGCCTAGAGGAGGACCAGGACTTTTTGAAGCGTGAGGCACTTCTCTACCAAGCATTTTCATCCTAACCTAAGGATCATGATCCAAATCCCAGAGTTGGGACTCAGAAAGACCCTTTAAAACTCACACCCAGGAAGTTCCTCCACGAAGATCCCCTTTGCCAAGTCTCCAGATGCCTCTCACCCTCCCCCAAACTGATTTCATTTGCAGACGTTTTATTTACTTCAAGTTGCTATGGCATCCTATTCTGAAGCCTCCTGTTTAACACCGCCCAGCGTGGGGGTGAAGAGGCGGGGTGCGGTGCCACGTGGGACCAGGCTCTGGTATGGGCTCCTAATCTCCCGAGGGTGAAAAATTCAGGTCCATTCAACGTGTGTGCTAGGGAGTGCACAGTTCCCCTCCCCCACGTCATACCGAGGAGTAGGACTCTGCCCATTTCCTCTGCCGGAGAGCACTGAGCTGTCCACAAACAGGGACTTTCCACTTTCAGCAAAAACAGACCGCACAGAAAGATCTTCGATTGTTTAAGAGTAGGAAAGGAACCTAACTGTTCACCAAAAGCAAGATTTTTTGTGTGGGGGATAGGGAAAGGTAGGTGGAGAAACTGTCTCTGCGTTGGGGGGGGCAGCTGTTCACACATATACCACTCACTTACTGGGGTCTGTGTGGGTGTGGAGGGAAATGCAGATTTCCTTCCCAGCCTTATTTTGTTGGGGCCATGCAACCAAGCTCGCCCTGCTTCATCAAAAAAGGCAGACTCCAGCTGAGGCCCTCTAAGAAACCATATAAAGAAGCCACCACCCTTCACCAGAGGGGGTTTGGGACGGGGAGCAGAGAGCGGGGGTGGAGTGCGGAAAGGCTGACGCCTATCTAGGCTCCTGGCATTCGGGAGAACATTCAAACAGAAGCCCACACCCCGCACATCACAGTAAGGGGAAGAGAACAGCAGGCGTCTGGGCAGAGAAGGGAAAAGGATTCCCAAAAGCCAAGCAACCCAATTCAAAAGCATATCCCACCAGGAGAGGGAACAAGTGCAACGACGGCTCACGCAACACTAAGTAACCTGAGCATTGTCCTGGACTCGCCCGACAGGCTGTTCTTCTGCCTCTTCGCCGAGACAAAGTCCCTAGAGTTACACATACCCCGAGTCAGAAAGGGTTTGCCGCCCGCCCGCCTGACCTTGCGTTTCTCGTCGCTCTGGAGCTGCCGAGGCTCTTGGTTGAAGTTTCCCCAGCGTCTTTGTTTTGTTTTCTGTATTGGAAGTTGTGCTGAAGGAGTTAGGTTTTCTCCCTCTAGGAAAATACCAATTTACTTGAAAATTCTGGAATCTCCCAAAGTACATCAGGCAGGGCACTCCGGCTGTAACCCTTCAGGCTACCCAGAGGGAGCAGCGTGTCGTATTCTGAGCTCCTTCTCGAGCCCTTCAGCTCAGCCGCGGCTTCCTGTGCCTGCGAACAATGCTGCTGCGTCACCCACATGCAGCTCCCAGAAATGCTTTGCAACGGAAGATGGCAGGAGGGGGAGCTGAGCTCGAGTGAGCGAGCCAGGCAGAGGGCCCAGCCGTCCTGCTGCAGAGTCGGGAGGGGGTGTGCTCGGTGAGGGCTGTCGGCCCGGTGATTGGAGGAAAGGATGCCCCGGAGGCGAGCTGGGCCGCGCCCCCGCCTCCTCCCTCCCACCACCACTGCAATAGGAGAACCCAAGGCCGGCCCCAGAGGGCTCCCTCTGGCCGACTTCGGAAGGCGCCAGCAAAAGGAAAGGCTTTAACCCATTCTGCATCTGGGCCCTGAGTGTCCTTGCCTCCGTCCACACCCTTCCCCTCAGGGTCACCTCTTACTGTTCCAGCCAGTACTCTTTCCCGGGGACCACACACACACAATTGTCTCCCCTGCTCTTCAGGCAAACAGCAAGTCACCCGAAGTTCAGCCTGTGCAAGATCCAGGCACCAGAGCTGAGCTCCTCTGAGTTCCCTTTCTCCCGGCAGACCCGGCACACCCTGCACACCCACCTGCTTCACCTGCCCTCGCTGCTGCTCTCCCAAGCCCAGAATCCAGAAGGAACATACGTGTTTCCAGAAAAACTTTCAGGAATGACACATTTCAACCAATATTGAGATATTCAATACATATGTCTGTTTAACATCAACTATTTCTACAACAGATGCCTGCCGCTGGTTGCGACGGGGCATCCACCACCGTAGAAGTGCCTAGGCAGCTCTTCTAGCGGTTCCACCAGGACCCAGTCAAGTTAGCTGAGGCTCAAGCTCCAGTCAAGGTGCTTTACCCTCCTGCCTTGCAACCAGCACAAAGAGCCACTGAATTTGTGTCTGCCAACCCCACATCCACCAGTCTCCTTGGACTCTCCAGGACACCAGTACTCCTGCACATTTCCTCTTCTAGTCGTTTGTTTTGCCTGCCCCCTTCCTGATGTTCCCTGGATGAAGCAGGTGACCCTGGATCTTGTCAGACACCTCAACCGTGCCACTCTGAAAGGCCCTCGAGTGATGTGTGTCACACACTCTCCATGCACTGATCATGGCCAGGGTGAAGCTCAGACTGAACAAGCACTCTCTCAGGCTACGGTGTACTATATTTTTGGATCCAGATTTATATAATTTTTAGACTCTCATAAATGTAAGTTGGCTTTTTCAGGAATTACAGAAGCTGCTTTGACATACACATCACAGGCCACTAAGAACCTAGTTAGGAAACATTCTTATTTATTTCCAGGATAGTTGTTTCAATGAATTTCTGGTGCAGACAGAGTCAGTGGCCAATAGGCTTTATGGGGCCTAGGCTTTGCTGCCAGGGGCTACATATTTTAACTTTTACAGTAGTTTACCAAGGAAAGGTGGGAGTTCTGTGCTTTTTGGTTGAGCTCTTCCTGGAAAAGTTTCTATGATCATCCCAATCCTAAATCTCTAGTTTGCACTTTTTCTTAAGACTCAAAGACCAAGTGCAATCGGCCAATTATGTTTGAAAAACTTTCCTTAATTATGTGAGAGGTCTTCTTGGAAAATCCTTGTTTTGGTCTTAGTCCTATCTAACCTAGAGGGATGATAAAGAACAAATATTTAGGAAAAACATATTGTCAAGTTGTAGCAAGTGAAAACCCTAAATGTCACTAGGAAAGGACAAAAACCAGATAGAATACTAGGGAACTCACTCCAAGTAAGTTCCCAAATCACAAATTTAAACAAGGCCGATTTTTTTCCAATTAATTTAGAATAAAATATAGGCAACAAAGATCAGAATTAGTAAGAACCTGACATGTAATACAAGAATATAATAAAAACACTTTGAAGAATTATATGCATTTTAATCCAACTTTATATGTCTTATAGCTGTTAAATTATTTAAAACTTTCTATTTAAGGGCATCTGGCTGCTCAGTCAGTAGAGCATGAGACTCAATCTTGGAGTAGTGAGTTCGAGCCCCAGACGCCCCTAACTTTTTATTTTTATTTATTTATTTAAAGATTTTATTTGACACAGAGAGAGAGATCACAAGTAAGCAGAGAGGCAGGCAGAGGGAGGGGGAAGCAGGCTCCCGCTGAGCAGAGAGCCTGATACGGGGCTTGATCCCAGGACCCTGAGATCATGACCTGAGCCAAAGGCAGAGGCTTTAACCCACTGAGCCACCCAGGCGCCCCTTTATTTATTTATTTTTTAAAGTGGGTTCCATGCCCAGCATGAAGCTCAATGTGGGGCCTGAATTCATGATTCTGAGATCAAGAAGTCAGGATGCTTCACTGACTGAGCCACCTGGGTACCTCTTACCTCTTACTTACTTACTTATTTATTTATTTTTAAGTAATCTCTATACCCAATGTGGGGCACAAACTCACAACCCCAAGATCAAGAGTCACATGTTCTTTTGACTGAGCCAGCCAGGTGCCCCTTAACTCTTGAATTAATAAGACTGGCACTTCCTTCTGTGAGGATAGAATCCACCCACCCATACTCAGTGTTTACTCAGCACCCTACGACGTCATGCATGGTACCTGTAAACCTAGAATGCACTTACTTTCTCAGCCCATTTAAATGTCTGCTCCACCACTGACATGTAAGCCCTTTGAGGGCTTGATCCATAGCATGTGTGCACATTTACTCTAACACTCAGCCTGGTTCCTTGCACAGAGTAGGCAGGCATTATTCAGAATAGTGGAATAAATGAATTTCATAGATTGGTAACATCTAATTTTGTTTTCTGTAACAGTGATACGGCTTATTAAGTACTCTAACATTATCATTAATTTTCAGAATAGCTCCATCGAGGTAGATGCTATTTTACAGAAGAGAAAATAGGCTTTCATAGATCTAGTAGCTTGACCAAAAGTCACGTTTGCTAAGCTTATCAAAATAGCTTAAGGAAACCAAGCAAGTAAATATATAACACTGAATTTGTTTCACTGAGTTGGGCAGCCAAATACATTGATATATTAAAAGCTTCTTATTACTTATGTACGTACATTAAGAGCTCCTTTATGACCAAAACAAATACAAACAACACAATAAAATCTGATTAAAAACTCAGTCTTCCAGCTGACACCCACCACGTTGCTGTGACCCACTGGCAGCAGTTGGATGTCCCTCTCTCCAGAACCTCTACAATGCACATACAAAAGAGACTTTTCCTCACATTAATGGGATTGTACTATACACATTACTCTAGGTTTTGTCTCTAATCAACATCTATCAAGCACAAGACTTCCCGATTTCAGAGATGCGAAAGTACCTCACAGTGAGAGAGAACCTATCCTACTTTTTTTTTTTTTTTAAAGATTTTATTTATTTGACAGAGAGAAACACAGCGAGAGAGGGAGCACAAGCAGAGGGAATGGTAGCGGGAAAAGCAGGCCTCCTGCCGAGGAGGGAGCCCGATGCGGGGCTCGATCCCAGGACCCCGGGATCATGACCTGAGCCGAAGGCAGATGCTTAACGACTGAGCCACCCAGGCACCCCAGAACCCATCCTACTTTTAGTATACTTTTGGGAGAGTCAGTTACCATACCCTCCCAAACATACACACTACTGATTACTTTCCCCTGATCTTTACCAATAAGTCAACACTTTTTAATGCCCCTTTTTTTATCGAATTCTCTTCCAATTTTATATTCTATGATCTTTCTTCAATAATGTGGAATTTAACATTTAGAATCTTCAAAGCCCTTTCCCACCACCATCACTAGAATGGACTTTTCTTTCAGGGATACAGAATCATGGATCTTTCATCTCACCACTTCTACTCTCACCTCTTCTGCTAGTTCTTCACGAGAGCCACACAGGTTGCAAAAAGAAGCAATTCTTCTCTCTGCAGAAGAGTAAACTCTGGGTTTGCTGTTGTCCTCTGCAGCATAGGCTTCTATGCCACACGCACCAAGTTCTCTAGCACTGCAGCCTCCAGCTGCGCAGGAATGGCACCTACCCAATCCAGTGCTTCTTTTCTTTTGGGTGATGTTCAGATTCTCAAAGTATTCAAGCTCTAAATTCACTACTGTCTAAAGCTCAGAGTAAACATAAATGGTCAAATGCAGGAATAATTAATCCATACGATCTTAAGTGAAACTACGTGCAGGGGCACCTGGGTGGCTCAGTGGGTTAAAGCCTCTGCTTTCGGCTCAGGTCATGACCTCAGGGTCCTGGGATCGAGCCCTGCATGGGGCTCTCTGCTCAGCAGGGAGCCTGCTTCCCCCTCTCTCTCTGCCTGCCTCTCTGCCTACTTGTGATCTCTCTCTGTCAAATAAATAAATAAAATCTTAAAAAAAAAAAAGAAAGAAAGAAAGAAACTACCTGCAGAGCTGGGGTCTAAATCTGTTGTCCTCTGTTATCAGCTGCATTTTAACTATGGTATCGAGGCAAACAAGACAAGGTGTGGACAAGCCCCCGGAAGGAATAATCAAACACTGTCAGCCCCCTAGTCATCCTGGTGACCACTCCCTCCTCATGCTCTGGTCTCTATCATAGCCCGTGATGGCAGCCATGTTTTTCTTCATGATTCCTGACAAACACAAGGAAGCTCTCTCTAGACACTTTTCATAATGCGAAGAGCCTTCTTTAGAGATCTTTTTAACTCATTCCCTTTCTTGCTGCCTCCTTTTATTCTGCTTAGTATTTGACCCAAATTTTTCTACATTTCCCCCTACTACTCTGCCTCCTCAAATATCTTTATTTAACTACTTTAGTTAAGGGAGTTTCTGTATTTCTATCATGACACTTTGACTAGTGAAGTATAATATGGTTTCCTACAACTGGTTTTAATGGAGTCAAATCTCCTATTCTTTTTTATGATTCAGAAATATGGATATCCAGATCAAAAGAATGTCAGTGAGATATAAACTCAGACATCTTTGTTTTTAGGGATCTTATAGGCAAGTTAATTAGTGTTTCCTACATGTATCTATGATGGAACAGCTACATAAAAAAGAAACTTCTGAGGGAAAAAGGGAAAGATGCTATAATCAAACTCTCAGGCAAGTATAAATATATGTCCCACCACAATGGAAAAGAAAAAATGTAAATGTCCTTTTCTCACTCTAGGGTGGAAAGTGAATTTAGAATCTAGTTTATGAATCCAGAAAAGTATGGTTAAGTTTGTTCTGCAGTATATTAATCATTATAGAAATAGGACCACACCTACCTGGAACTTTGTCATTTCCTCCCCTAAATATAAACCACAATGATACCACCTGTCTCTTCTAGAACAAACCTTGTAAAACCAAACTATAAAACCAACTGTTCCAGGGTGCCTGGGTGGCTCAGTGGGTTAAAGCCTCTGCCTTTGGCTCAGGTCATGATCTCAGGGTCCTGGGATTGAGCCCCGGCATGGCTGGCTCTGCTCAGTAGGGAGCCTGCTTCCCCCTCCCTCTGTCTGCCTCTCTGCCTATTTGTTATCTCTCTCCTCTCTGTCAAATAAATAAATAAAATCTTAAAACAACAACAACAACAACAAAACAACTGTCCCATTTCTATCACTAATGGAGATGACCAACCTCACCAGGTT
Source organism: Procyon lotor (assembly GCA_028646535.1). Lineage (NCBI taxonomy): Eukaryota > Metazoa > Chordata > Mammalia > Carnivora > Procyonidae > Procyon > Procyon lotor. The sequence goes on from CM053613.1 coordinate 3,384,985, forward strand.
ACTACTCTTTTTTAATGTTCCTTTTTTTTTTTTTAAAGATTTTATTTATTTGACAGAAACACAGCAAGAGAGGGAACACAAGCAGAGGGAATGGTAGTGGGAGAAGCAGGCTTCCTGCCGAGCAGAGAGCCCGATGTGGGGCTCGATCCCAGGCCCCTGGGATCTGACCTGGGCCGAAGGCAGACGCTTAACAACTGAGCCACCCAGGCGCCCCTAAATTTTATTTTTTAAAAAGATTTTTCAAATTTATTTTTGCAAGAGAGAGCATGCACGAGCTGGGGATGGGGTGTGGGGAGGAAGGGCAGAGGGAGAAGCAGGCCTCCCGCTGAGCAAGGAGCCCGATGTGGGGCTCAATCCCAGGCCCCTGAGATCATGACCTGAGCCGAAGGCAGACGCTTAATGACTGAGCCACCCAGGCGACCCACTACTCTTTTTTAACCTCTAGTTTTTTACCCTTTCACTGATGCATAAACAGTAAGATACAATTAAAAAGTTTATCATAAAAAGAAAAAAAAAGGAGGAAAAAAAAAAAAGTTCAGGTCCTATCCCAGACATCTGAATTCTTTCCTGAGGTAGCTGGCAAAAGCGGCCAAGGAAATACGTGAATCAGGAAATCAGGAATGGAACAGACATACTGAGATATTAAGCCCATCTTCCTTAGGATCACATAAAATTATTCAATATAAATACTTCTGGGGCTTAAAATAATCTGTATGACAAATTTTGAAAATAAACACTTATTACCAACAATGAACCAGCTTTCTAATTCATATATCCATGCCCTGCATCCAAACTGTAGCTCCAAGTGATGATTTACAAAGAAAATTTATATTCTCAGCTTTATAGTTTTTGGTGTTCATGCTAATGGTTACTTGTGGGGAAAGACTTAAAAAGAACTTCCTCAGGGCGCCTGGGTGGCTCAGTTGTTAAGCGTCTGCCTTAGGCTCAGGTCATGATCCCGGGGTCCTGGGATCGAGCCCCACATCGGGCTCCTTGCTCGGCGGGAAGCCTTCTTCTCCTGCTACCATTCCTCTGCTTGTGTTCCCTCTCTCACTGTGTTTCTCTCTGTCAAATAAATAAAATCTTAAAAAAAAAAAAAGAACTTCCTCCAATTTAGGCAGCTGATATCAGGATTCCTGCTAAGTAAGCTCATTTCTATGAGACCAATACATGAAGGGTGGGACAGGCTCTGAAAATCACTAATACTGGTAGACTTCTTGAAAAAGTAGAAAAATATGTAACATGAAGAAACCTGATCTAGCAATCGGATAGGTTATGTGTTTGTTTTTTTTTTTAACCTCTATGCCCAACATGGGGATTGACCTCACTACTCTGAGATCAAGAGTCGCATGCTCCACTGACTGAGTCAGCCAGGCGCCACAGGACAGATTATGTTTATTTACAATGCCACTTTCTCAGAAGCTGTCTAAATGGTTTTTTAAAATTTAAATCTTAATAATAGATAAAAATGAAACTAAATATGTGAAAGCTACTCAACATCAACCAGTGTAGAAGAGTTTCTTTCTTCTCTGCTTGGGGTGAGATTGCTAGAGATTGTTATTGGCCACTTTTATTCTGAATCAGGCTTCTTTATCTGCGGGTAACTTGTTTAAATAATATTTCCTATAACGAATACTTAAAGTCTCCTTTATTTTTAGAATGAATCTCAAATCTGTGTTTTTAGGACTAAATTTAAGTCCTAACTGAACATATAAATGTCAGTATTTTCACACCAGGGACCTAACCGCACTTTAGAATTCAAACACTATACAGCACACAAATACAAGTAAATATTAACTTCTTTCTGAATGAACCAGATTATCCAGAATTCCTATATCTTGGAAGAAATGAGAAACTGCTTGCCTGAGCCAGATCAGTGGCTATCATGCAACATAACCAACCCTTACCTTCACGTCAGCAATAAGGGCATCTTCATCTTCTATCCCTGTGGGGACACATTTCTTGTGCAGTGGCAGAGACTCCAACTTATCTACAAGACAGCGGAGGCCTTCAAGCTCAAAATGAGTCAGATGCACCTGCCTGTCCTTTCGAGGACTGCACTGGGGATCCCACACTTGGCCATTGTGGGAGCCCCGGCTGGAATCTGAGGATGAGTCCCCTGACAAGGTTTTCTTCAGACTTGGAAGACTTCGGCAGGTTTTGCCCAGTCCATCATAATCCAGGTTGACCCCATTGGCTACAGGGCTAGTAAGGACAGAACGCCTATTGCTCAGGCGTCTTGGTTCTCGATCCACTGCTTCTTCATCTCCATTGCCAGATTCCAACCCATTTAACTCCAAATCTGTCAATAAGAAGAAAAAATTTAGTAAGAACATGCCACTTGACCACGTGATCAACAAGAGAAATATGTAGCATGGGAGGGTTATAAATGAGGTTATAAATGACAAAGCTGTGACCTTTTAAAATGGTCTCTCCTTATCCCAACCTACTGCCCACTGTTGAAAATCATAGTTACAGGTAAGAATAGGATCCTGAGTTAGGACAACTAAGGTAATGATCAGTTGATTTTTCAAAAGATTGAAGAGTCCATGAATTGAGTGCTAGTAAAGTCAGCTGAAAATGGCTATAAATTAATTCCAAGTCCAAACTGAAATTTGGGGTTATGATTTCATTAACTTTTTATTTCATTTTATTTATTTAACACAGAGAGAGAGAGAGAGAGAGAGAGAGAGAGAGAACACAAGCGGGGGAGCGGCAGGCAGAGGGAGAAGCAAGCTCCCTGCTAAGTAGAGAGCCCGACGTGGGACTCGATCCCAGAACTCTGGGATCATGACCTGAGCTGAAGGCAGACACTTAACCGAGCCACCGAGGCACCCCATCATTAACTTTTTTAAAAGCAGATAATATGAAGCACATATAGTTTTGTGAAAAGTTTTGGTCATAAAACTAAACTATGCAATGAAATCTCAACAATACAGCTAACAAAACAAAGCAAGTATTTTAAAAAAGATTTTGATAGGGGCGCCTTGGTGGCTCAGTGGGTTAAAGCCTCTGCTTTCAGCTCAGGTCATGATCTCAGGGTCCTGGGATCAAGCCCTGCATCGGGCTCTCTGCTCAGCAGGGAACCTGCTTCTTCCTCTCTGCCTGCTTGTGATCTCTCTCTCTCTCTCTGTCAAATAAATAAATAAAATCTTCAAAAAAAAAGATTTTGATAGTCAAAAGTTTTAATGAAAGAAAAATTGTTAAATGTTCACTGGTCCTTTATTATGAAAGTAATACAAGACTCTTAACTATACAGAACAAACTGATGGTTACGAGAGGGGTGGTGGGTGGGGGTATGGGTGAAATAGGTGATGGGAATTAAGGAGTATACTTGCTCTGAGGAGCACTGGGTGCTATATGGAAGAGCTGAATCACTATATTGTCCACCCGAAACTAATATTATACTGAATGTTAATCACACTCCATGCTAACACTGGAATTTGAACAAAAACTTAAAAAAAAAAAAGAAAAGAAAAGAAAAGAAAAGGGGTGCCTGGGTCTCTATCAGGGTCTCTCGCTCTGTGTATGTCAAATAGATATTTAAAAAAAATAAAGTATAAAAATTAATTAACCAATCCAAATGGGAAAACAAGTAATATGTTTATTAGTAATGATTTAGAAAATGTAGGATGATGCAAAGAAGCAAATAAGTCATCCCTTATCCCTTCAACCTTGGATAATAACTCAACAGCTGATATTTTCTTTCTTTCTTTTTTTTTTTAAGATTTTATTTATTTATTTGACAGATAGGAGAGAGATCACAAGTAGACAGAGGGGCAGGTGGGCGGGGGGAAGCAGGCTTCCCATTGAGCAGAGAGCCCGATGCAGGGCTCGATCTCAGCACCCTGGGATCATGACCTGAGCCGAAGGCAGAGGCTTTAACCCACTGAGCCATCCAGGCGCCCTGATCTTTTCTTTCCATCCTTTTTTCTTTCTTTTTTAAAGATTCTATTTATTTATTTGAGAGAAAGAGGGCATGAGTGGGACAAGGGGGAGAGGGGGAGAGAGAAGCAGAGTCCCTGCTGAGCAGGGAGCCCACTGTGGGGCTGGATCCTAGGACCCTGAGATCAGATCCCAGGACCTTGAAATCACAACCTGATCTAAAGGCAGATGCTTAACTGATTGAGCCACCCAGGTGCCCCTCCATCTTTTTCTATGCGTATGTGCATGTCTATGATTGCATTGGTATATTCTACACATACAATTAATTCTGTATCCTGCTTTCATGTATTGGGTGATCATTTTTTATTTTCAAACAAGGATATAAACTATCCTCAAAGGAAAATGCTGAAGCAAAAAAATATCTGGCTTAGATTAAAGATTCCATGAAAGATGTGACCACAGGACATTACAGTGTTGGCTCCTCCAAATCTTAGGGCATGAAACATGTAAACTAAAAATGCATAATTAATAAAGTATCTTATCATCCAATAAAATACTTTTCTTGGTATAAGTTGGGGAAACATTAAAGCATAGAGTTTGTTAAGGATACAGATTTTAGAGACTTACCAACTTGATTTAAACTGTAGCTTTCATACTTATTAACTATAAAAGCATGGACAAGTTTTTTAATCTCCTTGAAACTTAATGTCACCATTTGTAAAATGAGGATTATAATACCTACACTTTACAGGTAATAATTAGAACTTACTGCTTAGTAAAGTGCCTGGAATACAGTAAGAGTTAGCATGATGATTCTTAGTTTTGTTGGTTTTTTTTTTTAGGATTTTATTTATTTGACAGAGAGCAAGCGATCAAGGCAACACCAGTGAAATAGGCCCCCCACCAAGCAGGGAGTCTGATGTGGGGTTTGATCCCAGGACCCTCGGATCATGACCTGAGCTGAAGGCAGGCGCTTAATGACTGAGCCCCCTCAGGAGCCCCGATGTTTAGTTTTTATGGTGACAAAGACCATTCTTTAGATAATAAAATATAGTAGACAAGTGATCATCTTTCTTAAGAAGCTAAGTATTAACAAAGAGGAGATGCAGATATTTCATGTTGCCTAGTAATTCATGTCTGAGTAGATCAGCTGTAACCAATGTTCAACTCCAATGAATGAATTTAGTAGATCCAAGCAGGTAAATTCATGTTCATGCAGAACACTTACCCATACTGAGGGACTCTTTTTGAAATTCCTTAGTTAGGTGGGAGCGGTTTGTTATGCAGTACACATAGCGCTCCAACACGTACCAACACATCTCATAGTAGAATGGATAACGGAACTTATTTGGAACCTATGTGGGAACAAAATAATGGGAAAAACAAGCTGGTAACAATTTTCAAGGAAAGAGAGTAAGACAAACTGAATCACTGCAAAAATTAACCCAGGAAAAACACTCTAGTCAACACCTAGGGTGGCATTTGGAACAAGAACCTAAGTGGATCTGTCAATTGTCAGTCTTGGGAAACAATCACTAAAATAAAACGTTTATTTCAGAACCACCAAGAAGTTGTCTTGAGAAAGCATCAAAAAGTAAGGTTTGGGACAGAGGGTAAAATGTTAGAGTATGACACAATATACTTGAGAAAACTGTTTCACAGTTCTTAGGATACAAAGGCCTGCCAAACAGTCCTACCTTTACTACAGTTTTAACCTGAATTAGAAGGCCATGGAACAAAGAATCTAATGGACAACAGGACATGAGATGAAGTTATATGCTTTTATTATGTCCTTACCTATATTCGGAAAGTATGATTCGAGAGACTCATTCTTAAGCTATGTCTAGTCTAGGACACAAGATTACATATTTTCCCACCATCAGCTCTCAGCTGGTCTGTACGGTACTCTGCAGACTGCCCCAATGGCAGGTCCGCAAATTAGACTGCTGCTCCACATGGCCTAATCAGCCACTGCCTTTAGTTCCTTTCATTTTCTCCAGAAGCAGCATGAAATCATTCCAGCTGAATAATAACAAAAAGAACTGCCCTTCAGATCTAGCATAGTCGAAACAAAGGCAAATCAGCATGGATTAATCAGTGAGGAAGACCAACAATGGGGACTACCCCATATATATTTTGCTGTCTTCTTTTAGAGGATACCTTTCAAAAGAAGCCCAACAATACTTTTAAGATTGTTTTGAATATGCAACTGAGAACATTTTCATCTCCTTTTCAAAGCTCCATGCCAGGTAGTATTCCAGAATTAAGGAGATCTGGAGGGAAGGCTCTTTACAAAACCCTTCACCAGGTCACAGAGCATGACTGTGGAATGAGACTTTCCTCATTGCAAGCAGGAGAGGCATGTACTTTCCATTAGGTTTCCAATTCACATGAGCTGTGCTCTGAGTCTGGGTATCTTAAGTGATTACAGTTTTAATAACTAAAAGAGGTTTTTCCTCCTTTATTTTAAAGGGGCGCCTGGTTGGCTCAGTGGGTTAAAGCCTCTGCCTTCAGCTCAGGTCATGATCTCAGGGTCCTGGGATCAAGCCCCGCATCAGGCTCTCTGCTCAGCAGGGAGCCTGCTTCCCCCTCTTCCTCTACCTGCCTCTCTGCCTACTTGTGATCTTTCTCTCCATCAAATAAATAAATAAAATCTTAAAATAAAGTCAAATTAGGGGCGCCTGGCTGGCTTGGTTGGTAGAGCATGCAAATCTTGATCTCAGGGTCATGAATTCAAGCCCCACAATGGGCCTAGAGCCTACTTAAAAATACATAAATTAAAATTTACTTTTAAAAAGATCAAATTAATTTACTTTTGGTAAGGTGTGTGGGGGGAAGCACAACAATTAATAGATACTAGGTCCCCCCAAATTAAATATAATACACAGGCCTCTCTGCTCACCTTTTACACATATTAAATTAACACTTTTCTGGAAGGGTCTTGTTTTTTTTTTTTTCTTTTTAAAGATTTTATTTATTTATTGAAAGAAAGAGAGACAAAGCAGGAGGAACAGTGAGCAATGGGAGAGGGAGAAGTAGGCTCCCTGCTGAGCAGAGAGCCCAACGCGGGGCTCGATCCCAGGACCCTGAGGATCATGACCAGTGCCAAAAGCAGACACTTCACTGACTGAGCCACCCCAGTTCCCCATGGAAGGGTCTTTAATAAAAGTTCAGGACAACACAAAATTCTAAAGCCCTTTGGTACTGTGTTGAGAGCTGAGTAATATTGAAAGTTAAAAAAAAAAAAAAAAGGCATTTAACTTTTGATTTTTTACTTGGAACTCATCAGACTGCATTAATAGCAGCCAAGATATCACACACCCACCTAACTTGCCTCATTATGTTATCTATGCTGCCAGGCACTAGAGAACATACAAATTTTTAAGACTGGGTTAGAATTTTTTGGTGGAGGAAATTTTTTTTAATCCTCCTTACAAATTATGAAGCTTTTAAGTGCTCTTAGTAGAATAATCACCAACACTCAGTTTAAATAGTATGGTATTTCCACACTGGCATGGCAAAAAAAACCAAACCATCGTCTTAAATTTACAACACACTTTATTTTTGTCAAGTAACATATTAAATGAATGCCAGATTGGTATTGGCATATAAAAGGTTGGTGTAGAAAGCAATAATAATAACAATATCACTATGTGTACATATGCAGGGGACTCAACGAAATTTTATAAAAACACCAAAGAGTTCCTTATTTAGAATGAAAGAATTAAGCTATACTTAGGGAAAATGGAATAATACGGTGGTCAGACTGAAATTTGACATTTTTTGATAAAGTCTAGGAATATTAGTTACATCAAGATCAGTTATTACAAGTTTAACAGTCTGCAAGAAACTTCTAGCAGAGATAAGGTAGCTCATTTCACCCATGCAACTAAATACATTCTCCTTTTCTTCCCTCAAACTGAGCAACTTATCAATTAAGTCAATAACTCAAACACATAATAGCAGTTTTATACAAAAAAAGGGGGAATACTTTCTAAAATCTAACTTTCAGATTGAATCTTAGAGTAGGTAGGTGGTGTTACCTCAGAATGATTGAGTTAAATAAGAGTACTTTATTATGAAATTACATAAATTTTCTTTTGAAAAATTAAATATTTTTATTATTTTTTAAAATTTAATTTTATTTATTTGACAGAGAGAGGGATCACAAGCAGGCCCCCTGCTGATCAGAGAGCCCGATTCGGGGCTTGATCCCAGGACCCTGAGATTATGACCTGGGCTGAAAGTAGAGGCTTTAACCCACTGAGCCACCCAGATGCCCCAAATATTTTTATTATTATTGGAATTTTGAGCTTAACTATTTCCTTGCAGTTTCATTACTCTTAAAAAAAAAAGCACATATACACTTTTTTTTTTTTAAGAACTTATTGGGGCGCCTGGGTGGCTCAGTGGGTTAAGCCTCTGCCTTCAGCTCAGGTCATGATCTCAGGGTCCTGGGATCGAGCCCCGTATCAGGCTCTCTGCTCAGCGGGAGCCTGCTTCCCCTTCTCTCTCTGCCTGCCTCTCGCCTACTTGTGATCTCTCTGTCAAATAAATAAAATCTTAAAAAAAAGAGAGAGAGAACTTATTTATTTGAGAGCAAGGGTGTGTGTGAGGGAGAAGCAGACTTCCTGCGGGGGGCTTGATTCCAGGACCCCAAAATTGTGCCCTGAGCTGAAGGCACACACTCAACCAGCTGAGCCACCCAGGCACTGTTATAAATTTTATTTTAAAAGCACTGCAGGGGCACCTGGGTAGTGCAGCTTGTTATGTGTCCAACTCTTGGTTCCAGCTCAGGTCACGATTTTAGGGTTGTGAGGTCAAGCCCAGTGCAGGGTTTCACACTCAACAGGGAGCCTGCTTAAGATTCTCTCCCTCTGAGACATGGAGCTCAATCCCAGGACCCTGGGATGACAACCTGAGCTGCTTAACTGACTGAGCCATCCAAGCACCCCAATAAATAAGGGCACTGCATCTTCTTCTTTTAAAGATTTTATTTAGTTATCTGACAGAGAGAGAAAGCACAAGCAGGGGGGAAGAGAAGCGGGAGAGGAAGAAGCTAGCTCTCAGTTGAGCAGGGAGCCCAAGGTGGGGATCAATCCTAAGACCTCAGAATCATGACCTGAGCCGAAGGCAAACGCTCAAGTGACTGAGCCACCCAGGCGTCAGCACTCCATCTTCTTTTTTAAGATTTTATTTATTTATTTGACAGAGAGAGAGAGAGAGAGAGAGAGAGAGAGATCACAAGTAGGCGAGCCGAAAGCAGAGCCACCCAGGTGCCCCTACATCTTCTCAATTCTAATAGGGAATCCCTGTAACTCTAACAATATTACTCTTGAGTGTAAGAGAGTAAGTAGCTGCTAACCAAAATAGATTTTTTTCTTTAAAGATTTATTTGTTTATTTGTTTGTTTATTTGAGAGAGACATAAGCAGGGGGAGCAGAAGGCAGAGAGAGAGAGGGGAAGCAGGCTTCCTGCTGAGCAGGGACCTCCCCTGCCATGGGGCTTGATCCCGGGAACCTAGGATCATGACCTGACCTGAGGGCAGACGCTTAACGACTGAGCCACCCAGGTGCCCCAAAACAGAGGTTTCAAAATAGGCACCAAAAGAGTTGAGCATGTTCACAATAAATAGGTCAATGGCCTTCCTTCTAAAAATTGTAAATTCTTCACTAATTGTGATTTTTAATTTTTTTTATTTTTTAAAGATTTTATTTGAGAGAGAAAGAGAGAGAGAGAGAGCGCGCGCGCACAAGCAGGGGAGAGGAGCAGAGGGAGAAAGAGAAACAGGCTCTCCAGTGAGCAGGGAGCCCCACATGGGGCTTGATCCCAGCACCCTGGGATCATGATCCCAGCTGTAGGCAGCTGCTTAACCGACTGAGCCACACAGGTGCCCCAATTGTGATTTTTAAAAAGATTTTATTTACTTATTTGAGGGACTAAGAGAGAGAGAAAGAGGGAGCACATGTGAGCACATAAGCAGAGGGGAGGGAAAAAGGGAGAAGCAGACTCCCCTGCTGAGTAGGGAGCCTGACACAGGGCTTGATCCCAGGACCCCATAATCATGGACAGATTTGAAGGCAGACACTCAACTGACTGAGCAACTCAGGCACCACCTAATTGTGATTTTTTAAATTTAACTTTGAAAACTTTCAAATCCACCAAAAAGTTTTAAGAGGAGTACTGAACACTGCCTATGGTATTATTCGAGATTCACCAGCTATTAACATTTCTCCACATTTGCTAATTCTTCCTTCTGTTCATATACAGTGTTATTATTCTGAACTACTTGAGATCAAGATGGGAACATCACACCCTCTAAAGACTTTATACTCTAATTGCTCTTTAAGGTCAATACCATCTATACCTTAATCATATATAATTTAGTCCTTATTGACTTGGGTTCTGCTAAAGAATTAAGCCCTGTTTCCCTGAAGACATGGGTTGGCCAGTCAACAGCAGCGAGTGGATTTGGTCTGCTGCCTATGTTTGCAAGGCCTGTGAGCTAAGAGAATTTTTTACATTTTTAAATGGAAAAAAAGAAAAACCAACGACTAAAATTAGAGCATTTTATTATATGGGAAAACTATATGAAATTCAAATTTCAGTCCATAAATAAAATTTTTATTTTATTTGAACAATGCTCATTCGTTTAAGTATTTCATTCTACAAGGCAGTTAAATACTTGCAGCAGATACTGTATGGCCCACAGAGCCTAAAATATTCACTATCTGATCCTTTACAGAAAAAGTTTTGCCAACTCTCGCCTGGGCATCCACTGCATTGTAAGGAACTAACTTTCTTCATATATATCTAGAATGGTATTGGCTACGTATCCTCCCAGGGAAAACCAAGAAAATATGATGCACAAATTATTTTCTAAAGGACTTCATTCTCTCAAGGAACCCCAGCTGGGAAAAGCAGTATGTACCCTGATTTATTCAAGTACAATAGTTTGGGTGGTGGATAGTAATCGGAGTAAAGATACATGAATTCATGTTGTGACTCCTGAGTTGAAAAATCTCATTACACTGAATTATTCTAAGCACATAAAATTTAAAAACATCAATTACCAAATGTCCATCTCTAGCCCTATAAAAAGATACCAAGAACCTCAAAGAATTAGAGTCCCCCAAACCAAGCATGTAAATCTCTTTAAAGCTTTCTTCTCAGTGTCCCCAAAATGTAAACACTGCATTTCAACTCAGAGAAAAACCTGAAGTTTTGAGATAACTACCAATGAATCTCTTATAACATCTTTTAAATGGAAGTCATCTCTTACATCCAGTTGTTATGCAGAATTACTCACCCGTGTCCGATCTTCAATGTTGTATATTTTTAACTGCATTGGGATATTGAAGCTATGCAAAAAATTCCCTCCAAAGACTAATGTGTCTGTAGGAGTATACACGGCATGAATCCAGCCTAGAAGAAAGGAAATGGAGGGCAGTGGCTTAAGCACATGTTATAATAAGGCTTTTCTCAGAGACCCAGTTAAAGACTCCTCCTAGATCACACATTTAACTCTGATTCTGCCACTTAGTGGTTGGTCAAGTTATTTAATCTCTTGCAGCTTCAATATTCTCTATAAAACCAATATCCTCTATAAAAATTAAACTTTTTAAACAATTAAAATGGTTTTTAGTAAGCATTAAATCAGAAAATGCATGTAAAGTGTTTAGCATAAATCAAGTTTAACAAATGCTGTTTCTACTTACGGGAGCACCTACTGTGAAGGCGCAGTACAAGATTACATGTATTTCCATTTACCCCTCACAACAAAATGTAACAGACATTTAAATATTTGACCAACATGGTATTAGCAGGTAAACACACAGACCTCTAATACATGTCTGTGACTCCAAAATCTGTGCTCTATTTATTTTATAACTAGTGACCTGATAAAAATATCACTAATTTCTACAGCCCTTGAAGCCATCCCTTAGAATAAGGAGCTCTTATCTGGAGGTTAGATATTACATGCTGATGACGTCTTATCCTTAACAGATTCTGATTACCTAGAGCTAATGTGGGGCCCAAACATGTAAATCTGAAAAGCCACTGGCAATTCTTTTTTTTAATTTTTATTTAAGATTTTATTGATTTGAGAGAGTGAATGCACAAAGCAAGAGAGACTATGAGTAGGGAGAGGGAGAAGCAGGCTCCCTGATGGGCAGGGAGCCCGATGCAGGGCTCAGTCCCAGGACCCTGGGATCATGACCTGAGGTGAAGGCAGACACTTCACCGACTGAGCCACCCAGGCGCCCACCACTGGCAATTCTGATTTTAGTGGAAAATCGGTGCTTTTTAAAAAAAAGAAAAATCCAAATTCTTAGCATCTGATACTCCATAATGACAGGACACTATTGTTTACTGCCCACCCAATCATAACCATTCTTGGTTGTAATCCATCGATCCTTTTTTCTTAAATAAAGTGGCTAAACAACCCATTTTTTCCCATCTTGCTTACCTGAGGGAATGACGAAGGTATAGCCCTGCTTGAGCTCAATGCGCTGGCAATCTGACACCCGGTCACCCAGAAAGATGTCTCCCTGTTTCCCTGACAGCAGCCAATTCTCGTACAGCTCCAGGTTGTGGGCTGTAGGGGGGATGAGCCAGAAGACCTGTGAGTTAAAAAACTTCAGTCTGTTAACAGCCATTGACATGACCCAGTCGTCTCCCTCAACTGATAAACAGGTACAAAGTTACGGTCAAGAGGTAGAAGAGCAACAAGCAATTCCCCTAGCTTATAGAACCTGACCATTTGGGAAATTCTAGAGACCCTAAGGAAGTAGATTTTTTTTTTTTACTTGTTGAAATGGCATTAGAGCTTCCTGGAGGTTTGATTGTAGAGTCCAGAACTGATCCAGGACTGAGAGAGAAGAGGTATATTCAGTTTGTTACATAGTCAGGCCCTTACTTGCCCCAAGCTGTCTGAACTCTATAGTCCTAAGGAAGTACAGTTAGGTACAATATCTTCAAGAGACAGGCCTAGGTTACTTTGTTCCAGGGTAGTAACCAAGATCAAAACGACAAAACTTAAGATATCAGTGAAATGGATCCAAAGTAAACAAAATGACTTTGGATGGAGGTGCAGCTGCTCTAAATTAGGACTTCATATTTTAAAAGCATCTGTTTTCATTCTAGTTCTACTTTTTCTCTCACAAATGCATCCACTTCCAGCAAGGGGAAAAAAAGGGTAACAATAAGAGTACAATACTATAAACTTGACATTAATTCCAGATTTCTGTTCTCACATAGCATTTAGAAACAATCTGACAAGACGGAATATAGTTCTTTATGAATGAGAATAATATTTCAAAATCTATTCATATCCCTAGAGAGGACTTAAAGGCTTCCTTTGACCACATTTCAGATCAATGCCTTCACATAGGGAAGGGTGGTCTGGATTCTAATTTGCTGACATCGTTGTGAATCTATACAAAATTTCTGTTGCCTTCTATTATGTTATTACACTTCCATGTAGAGAAATTATCTTGTCTTCCTAAAACCACTTCCTTGCCTTCATGTGGAGAATTCTGCCCTGGGAATCTAAAAATAGGACTGTTGACGTTTACTAAATACTGTGTCAATATTGGTGTAATGATAGCAGACTAGATGAATACTAATTCCTACTAAAGTCTAGCCAAGAAGGTCAACTTAATCTATGATTCTCTCTAGAATAAGGGACAATTCTCTAATAGATTAATTTCCAGGGTATATTAAGCATGCATGAACTGAAGCAGAATCATAAAACCAGCTTCAGATTCCAACCCCCATGACTATGTCCGTACCTTTCCCCCTTGATGGATGTGATACCAAACAGAGGTACCACCAAAGTCCACATGGAAGTCAGTATAGCAGCCTCGAACACTCATTAGACAGTACCTGACCCAAAAAAAAGCAGCAGCATTAGTGCACTGATTAAAAAAAGAGAGCCTGCCCTACCCCAATGCCACATTCTCCTCTTTCTGTACCCCATTTTCTGCCTAATCAATTCCCAGTCAGTGAGAGGAACATAATTTCAAATCATCTTATTACCAGACCATACGTTTTCTTTAAACTACGTAGTCATGGTTAGGACTCTGTTACACACACTCGTCCCTTTGGAACTATAAAGCCTACTGCTTAAAGAATTCATCTTTTTTTCTTTTTTAAAGATTTTACTTATTTATTTGACAGAGAGAGAGAGAGATCACAAGTAGGCAGAGAGGCAGAGAGAGAGGGAAGCAGGCTCCCTGCTGAGCAGAGAGCCCGATATGGTGCTCTATCCCAGGACCCTGAGATCATGACCTGAGCCGAAGGCAGAGGCTTCAACCCACTGAGCCACCCAGGTGCCCCCCTGATTTTTTTTTAAGATTTTATTTATTTATTTGAGAGAGAGAGAAAATGAGAGAGAGAGAGAGAACGCACGCGCGTAGGCTCATGGGGGCTGGGTGTCAGAGGGAGAAACAGACTTCCCAACTGGGCAGAGAGTCTGATGCAGGACTTGATCCTGGGACTCCAGGATCATGATGTGAGCTGAAAGCAGTCGCTTAACCAACTGAGCCACCCAAGTGCCCAAGAATTTACCTTTTTCATCATTTAGGACATAGAGCAAGGCTCTGAAGGGAAGAATCAGTCCTTGCTATCACTTTGATTTCCCAGTGCACCTGAAGAAATGCAGGAAAAGCCACTTACTTCTGCACTTTGGGGTACTGCATCTCCAAGATGGCATTTGTTGATTCAGTCTGACTTTCCTTCAAATGCCTTGGCCACATGTTGTCTACCCAGTCAATGAAATCCACCTTTAAAAAGGAGGAGGAAACATTTAGGATTCAATGGAAGGATTGGGATTAAAGAGAATTTGAAAGTCAAGAAAACAGAATCTCTCAAAATATACATTGAAAGACTACAATTTATTTTACCTAATTTTTTTTTAAGTAGGCTCCACACCCAACAGGGAGCCAAATGCAGGGCTTAAACTCGTGACCCTCAGAGCAAGACCTGAGCTGAGAACAAGTGAGACACTTTACCAACTGCGCCACCCAGGCACCCCGGAAAGACTATAATTTCATTATAAACAAACAATCTGTTGGTGAATCATAGGGTCAGTAACAAACATTCTAGAAATAATTATTCAGTGAGAATAAAGATTAATGGTTCCATCAACATGATCATAAAGACAGATCTAATAAAAATGAAGTCATTAAAGAACACAATAGTATCTCTTCTGTGTCAGTACTGGTACTGCTGTCTTTTTCTGATTCAATAAAAGGCACTGTCTCGAAGGTACTGATAAACTTATCAAAAGATGTAACAATGTTATTAGAGCAGCTAAAATGTCAAAAATAAAAATTAATTTTTTTTTTTTTTTTTTAAAGATTTTATTTATTTGACAGAGTGAAACACAGCAAGAGAGGGAACACAAGCAGAGGGAGTGGTAGCGGGAGAAGCAGGCTCCCTGCCGCGCAGAGAGCCCGATGCGGGGCTCGATCCCAGGACCCTGGGATCATGACCTGAGCTGAAGGCAGACGCTTAACGACTGAGCCACCCAGGCGCCCCAAAAATTAATTTTTTTAAAAAGGAAGAAAAAGGAACGAAATCCAATAGTGTGCTATAGAATCTACTAGGTTAGGAATCAGAACTTCCAGGTCTGGGACTTGATCCCAGGACCTCGGAATCATGACCTGAGCCAAAGGCAGCAGCTTAACCAACTGAGCCACTCAGGCACCCTGGAATCTATTTTAAGTAATATGTGTTGAAAGAAGAAGTGAGAAAGTAGTATGAACTTAACTGCACATTACAATGAATTGTAACATGTCCTGTTCCTTCAAATGTGTGTACCACCCTACTACTGACCTCCAAGAAACAGTCTCAGGTAGCTAAAATGTGAGCCAAACCATGAATCCAGTACAATATTGACACTGTAAATATCTAACTTAAGGCTATAAAACACATATATCTGATAAGCTTTCCAACAAAATCTGTATTTGATCATTTATTTCCCTTACAATACAGACCTGGACAAATGCATACAATCTGTACATAAGGATATGAGGCAGGTGTCTAAGGAACACTCAGATGTAAACTGTGGGAGAGTGGCTAGAAAGGATCACCAATGACATGCAAATCGAAGAGCAACTATGAAGGTTAACTCACTACTTTACTTTAAAGGATTTCTGTTCAGGGGCGCCTGGGTGGCTCAGTGGGTTAAGGCCTCTGCCTTCAGCTCAGGTCATGATCTCAGGGTCCTGGGATCGAGCCCCACATCTGGCTCTCTGCTCAGCAGGGAGCCTGCTTCCCCCTCTCTCTCTGCCTGCCTCTCTGCCTACTTGTGATCTCTCTCTGTCTGTCAAATAAATAAATAAAATCTTAAAAAAAAAAAAAAAGGATTTCTGTTCAGAGAGCCAATAGTTTTAACCAAGCATCCACTGGGCCTAGAACACTGAATAAACTCCAGCTTCCTTTCTTTCCCCAAACAAAATCTACTTTCTGTTCTCTTCATGTACTGGTCATTATCTCCCATCTCCCGGTATTCTCCTTTGGAAAGCCTTTAAAGAATGAAGATCTTATTTGCTCAAGACACCACAAATTCTTACATCTGGATGGGGAAAAGGAAGGGTTAAGAAAAGATGGGTTTTTGTTTTTTTTTTTAAGATTGTATTTATTTGACAGAGAGAAACACATTGAGAGAGGGAACACAAGCAGTGGGAGAGGGAGAGGGAGAAGCAGGCTCCCTGCCAAGCAGGGAACCCAATGTGGGGCTCAATCCTGGGACCCTGGGATCATGACCTGAGCTAAAGGCAGACACTTAACTGACTGAGCCACCCAGGTGCCCCTTTAATCAAATTGTTCATTCAGAGAAACCTGAATTTCTTTGGCCAGAATTTCCCACTTGCAGCAATAAATTACTCTCTCTGGTCTCTTTAAATGGTATTATTAGGTATCATCTGACTACCAAGAGAATATTGTGTTAAGGTATTCATACTTTTTTCCTTAGGTTAATCTGTAGGCCTTGGATAGGCCTTTTGTTAAATGGCTGTTCCACGTGAGAACAAGTCTCCAGTAGAGGTAATCACCAGTTCTATCTGTTCTGCATCAATACTAGGGCCAAATTGGTAACAAGTCTAATACCCAGGAACTCATCTATTCATATGCTGCACACACACACAAACTCATGGCCTTCCATGAACTAATTTCCCCACCACCAAATGTGCACACTGTATATGTTGCTTTTCATCTACCTCTCAGGTACTGCTGGAATGACAGCAGAAAACAATCTCTCTTCTCACTAGAGAGTCCTACGTTATGCTAATACCCCGTAAAAGGCACTTAAAGGTTGCCTACCTTTCTCTCCCAGTGCCTACTTTTGCATAGACTACTCCTTCTGTTTGGAATTCTGGTTTTCGTTCTCTCTGCCTCCTTATTTCCTTCATGTCAAACTTGGCTATCACGTCTTCCAAAGAGCTTCCCTCTCCCAATTCTCCTCCAGTTTATGTTAGGCTGGGGGTGGGGGGGTGTCCTTTCTATTGTTCCCACAAAACTCTGTATTTATTCACTTTTGAGTCACTTACCATTACTGTGGTTTGGGGAAATGTCTATCCTCTGGTCTTTCTTCCCCCCCGAGACTTTTAAGTTCTTTGAGAATGAAAATAACCTTATTTTCCACAGGTCCTCTAGCACCTAGCATAGTGCTTAGCATGTGGCAGGCACTTGAACTAATAATAAGCTAACTCTGAAGGTGTGAACATCATAGAGAACAAGAGATTATGTACTTTATGTGAAAGATTATTACATGAATGAGATTTATTCAAACTCACTGAAATGTACACTTAAAACGAATATACTTTATTGTCAATTGTACCTCAATGAAGCTGATTTTTGAAAAAGCACTATTGAGATATATTAGAAAAGATCTAGATAAATGGAGAAACATTATAGGGGGAAAATACTCAAATAAATAAACACATAAATAAATAAAATCTTTAAAACTCGTTTTATTTGTTTGTTCAGGATTTTATTTATTAATTTGACAGAGAGATCACAAGTAGGCAGAGAGGCAGGCAGAGAGAGAGGGGAAAGCAGGCTTCCCGCTGAGCAGAGAGCCCGACCTGGGGCTCAATCCCAGGACCCTCTGAGCCGAAGGCAGAGGCTTTAACCCACTGAACCACCCAGGCGTCCCAGCAATTATATTTTAAACTTTGAAATTCAAAAGGTGTAATTAGGATAATTTAAATGAAGATAGAATAAAACACCAAGATCTTGACTTTATTTATTTATTATTATTTTTTTTTAAATATTTACTTATTTATTTGATGGGGGAGAGCGAGCAGGGGGGAGGGCAGAGGGAGAGGGAGAAGCAGATTCCCCACTGAGCAGGGAGCCCAGTACAGGGCTCAATCCCAAGACCCTGAGATCATGACTTCAAAAGAAATGATCAGAGGCGCCTGGGTGGCTCAGTCATTAAGCGTCTGCCTTCAGCTCAGGTCATGATCCCAGGGTCCTGCGACCGAGCCCCCCAAGTCAGGAGCCTGCTTCTCCCTCTCCCTGCCACTCCCCCTGCTTGTTCTCTCTCTATCAAATAAATAAAATCTTAAAAAAACAAATGATTAGAATATTGCTAGTTCTGCTATTCTATATCTAATATATAACTTAAGTGAGTTCTGAGATAGCAATTAAATGAATAAAAATGGTCCAAAAATGACTAGGCATATTTCAAAAGTGAAGTAAGTGTTTCAACATTCTGTAGACAGCTACTACTTTGCAAAGAGATGAGCTAAATCAGTATCTACCTTCAGGAGTGCTAAGGATCAAAAATAAACAACTTTCCCTTAGGATGGCTTGTCAGTTTACTGATAACTAGCAATCCATGGAATCTGCTCCAGAAACCACTTCATAAAAATGATCACTTGTCTCTAAATTAGTTTTCTCTCAAGCTTTTCAGCAAGTATAAAAGCACAAGGTAAAAATTAGGCAAACTTCCTATTGACAGTTCTTTTAAGAGTGACTTTTAAGACACTTCTCCTTACATGCAAAGACCAATGTTATTCTTAAATTAGATTACTGGTAATCAGAATTAAATGGCCCCTCCCTATAAAAAAATTAAGTGATTTTTTAAAATGATGAACTTCCTAGGGGCACCTGGGTGGCTCAGTCATTGGGCGTCTGCCTTCAGCTCAGGTCATGATCCCAGGGTCCTGGGATCGAGTCCCGCATCGGGCTCCTTGCTCGGCAGGAAGCCTGCTTCTCCCGCTACTATTCCCTCTGCTTGTGTTCCCTCTCTTACTGTGTTTCTGTCAAATAAATAAAATCTTTAAAAAAATAAAAAATAAAAATGATGAACTTCCTAAAAATGAAGGTTATTATCAAATTGTCTTATTTATCAATTTCATCTTGGTATGTTAAAAAGTTATAAAGTCTCCCATTCTCCCACTGTATAAACAACCCTCTTGGTGACAATGACAATGTGGAAAAAATTATTAGACTAACCGTGGAGGGCCTCTGTACCATGTTCTCCAGCCTGGTGTGGCTGAACTCTAGACTGATGACATTATAGAGTTTTTCTCGCTCCTCCTCTGGGGTCTCATAGTAGCGTGTCCACTGAGCCATGGTCATTTCAATGCCTTTCTGTGTGTTCACATCCATGACATCCACCATGCGACGACTCCCTGCCACGAAAGATGTATCAATCATCTCCACTGAGCCACTATTATCCTTAAATATATTAAGAATATAAAATACAAGTGGAAGGAAACAAGCTATCCTTTACTTAGGATATTCAGTAATAAACAAAGAGGTGTCAACTCAATAGGATAATCAACAGAAAATCAAACCACGGAGAATGGGAAAGACAACAGGTCTTTTATTAATAGCAATTCCCTATGGCATGTTTCTATATGGTCAGGAAAAATCTTATATTCAATATCTCACTCAATTCCATCAATTCTAAATGTTAAGTACTAAATTTTGATTTTATAGATGAGAAAATAGGTAGTAGGTAACTTGCAGGACAAAAATCCTAAAACTCAAAAATCCTGGACCAACTCTACAGTCAGTGTTCTTATCCACCAAGCTACACTGTTTTGAAGCAGTTTTGAGGACCTAGATCCATCCTACAATTTGAATAAAGGATCCATTATAGAGTCATATATTCTTTTGTTTAAAAGGGTTATTTCCTAAACCTGTTAAGCATTTCTAATATAAACCCTCCTTTTCATTCATTTAACAAATATTTACTGAATGATAAAGACACCATAATGGACATAAAGATCAGTATCAGATTCTCAACCAACTGTGAACAACTACAACAAAAGGCAGAATGCACAAAATAGCATTGGGGCGGGGGGTGATGACAACAGCTTTAAAGCCAAAGATACCTAAATTCAAATCTCATCTCTAATAATAGTTGGGAAAGTTATTTAACTTCTGTGAACCATAATATCTTCTGTAACTTGGGAATAATACCACCGTGTAGGCTGCTGTGTGGATTTAGTCAATGAAATAAAATGTTTAACACAAAGTAAGTGTCAATTAAACAGTAGTAAAAATAAAAGGAAGTTATCTTTTTTTTCCTTAAATAACATTGGACTGACCAGAGAAGCCTTTTAGGAAAAGAGGGGGAAGAAGAGACATTTAAGCTGGGCCTTAGAATAAACAGAATCTGAACAAGAAAGATTTAACAGAGAATCGCAAGCAGAGGCAGCAGCTTAAGAGACGATAAGAAGAGGCAGGACAGCTTTAAAAAGTTAAGATAATAGTGGTTAAGAAAGGTGGGGGGAGAGAGAGAGAGAGAGAGAGAGAAGCTGCTGGTGGAATATTAAGAATACTATTCAATTTGTAAGAAACTAACAAACACCCACTATCTACCTGGCCTTTACGGATATAACATGTAGTATTAAGACCTGGTCCCCTGCCTCCAAGAAGTTTATAGTCTAGTCACAGATCAGAGATAATAGGAGGACAAGAATATGGCCACAATAAAGTAGACGTGGCAGAATACAATAAAATACAACTGATAATATAAGGCAATGAACCACACCTACCCTTCATATTTTGGAAGAAAATGTGAATGCCTAAATCAAAATTGCTTTGAAATACCATTTTACACTCACTATGATAGCTATAAGTCAAAGGGGGGAAAAAAAGGAAGAAAATAACAAGTGCTGGCAAGGAAAACTGGAACCATCAGGACTTTGCTGGTAACAGTTTAAAGTGGTGCAGCAGCTGCTATGGAAAACAGGGTGGTGGTTCCTCAAGAAGTTAAAAAGAGAATGACCATATGACCCAGCAATTTCCACTCCTAGGTATGTATCTAAAGAGTCAAAATCAGATGTTCAAACAAGAACTTGTACATGAATGTTCACTGCAGCTCTAGTCACAACAGTTAAAGGATGGAAACAACCCAAATGTCCATTAATAAATGAATGAATTAACAAAATGTGGTTTACCCACAGGTTGAATATTACTCAACACTAAAAAGGAATGAAGTGCTGTTACATGCTGGAACAGAATATAATACATATACGACAGACACAAAAAGCTACATATTTTATGATTCTGTTTATATGAAATATCCACAACAGGCAAATCCACAAACAAAGTACAAGAGTGGCTGCCAGGACTGTGCGTAGGAGGGAACAGGGAGTGACGACTTAGTACATATGGAGTTTGCACTTCAAGTGATGAAAAAGTTCTAGAACTAGACACCAGTGATGGCTGCATGTTGTGAATATACTTAATGCCACTGAATTATACACTTTAAAACTATGATAATGGTAAATTTTATGTTGTTTGTATTTTACCACAATTAAAAAAAAGTAAGTGAATGCTTTCCTTCAGTAATCAGATCAAAGCAAAAGCAATTCCATTCTGCCAATGGTACCAGAGCACCTAAGATTCTTTATGTACCAGAGCACTTAGATAAAATAATGAATCATAATAATGGCTAACATTTACTGACCATGTACTGTGTATCAGAAACTATGCTGAACACTTCATATTTAAGTAAAGTGTTCAAGGTTACACAGCTAGTAATTAGTAGAGTTGAAATCTGAAACTAGGCAATTTTGAGTCTATACTCTCAACTAATACATCCCGTCACCTAAAATTTACACGATAGACTGGTTTTCTTCTTTATGGGACATGAACTAACACTGGAAATGTAGCATTTTTACTTAAGGTAGAAAAGAAGACTGGATTAGCCAAAGTACATGTAGTGACAATGGATTATTACAATCATCAATATTTTGTTCACTACATTTTGACAATCATTAGTTATCCAATAAAAAAAATCTGGACATCAAACAACTTGGATGGATATAAAGTTAGGCATCAGCTGAAATTCATGCTAAGTCTGTTAGGTTACATTTAATCACTGCTCTATTTTAAAGACTTATTTATTTTTTTGAGAGAGAGAGAGACAGCATTGAGTGCAGGTGAGCATGGGGAGGGGCAAAGGGAGAGAATCCTTCAAGCAGACACCCCACTGAGCATGGAGCCTGATGCAATGCTTGATTTCACAATCCATGAGATCATGACCTGAGCTGAATCCAAGAGTCAGGCACTTAACCAACTAAGCAACCACCCAGGTGCCCCACTGCTGTATTTTAAATCATGGCAAAGATATCTAAGACCACCCGAAAGTCTATTTGTAAAATATAAGGTTATGATGGGGTTCCAAAGATCATTATTAGCAGTGAATATATCACTGAAGAAACAGGGAAATGGGAAGGAAGTGGGAAAAAATCCAAAAGGAGACTAGTGATTGAATAAGTGACTGAGTAAGTCCTTATATTTGTATAGCTCGGGAAATCTGGATACCGTAAGTCTATGATGGGATCCAGAAGTCTTTATTTTTAACAAGTACCAAAGATGATTCTGATGCAGTGCACTGTGGATCACAAACCATAAGAATGCCTGACCAATAGAGAAAAGCTACAGTGGTCCATTAACTTATTACTGTCCTGGAGGTCTCTTAGGAAAAGAAGTCTAGTGACAGACCTTACATACTCAAGAAGATTTTTGGGAGGTCCCCTGAGAGAGCCCCTGCTTTATGAAGAGTGGGAAAACATAAATCAACAGATTTACTGAGTACCTACTATACTCCAGAGATTGTGCTAGATACTAGGAAATACACAGTGACAGGGAAGATAGCTGGAATTCAACAAAGAAATAGTGAGGAAGTAAAAAATAGAGGGAATCAAAGAACTTTCCTCTACCTGGGCTATCCGTGACTTTCACCTCTTAGATACACAGAAGTTACCCAGCTATCTAAAAAGGGCCCTCAAGTGGCTAAGAGACAGTACTGCAATACTTAATTTCCAAAGCAAGATTTTGCCCTGGAACTTAAACCTAGAGGACAAAACTTAATAGAAGCTGTAATGTGGGGAGGAAAGCATCAGAAAAACCTCCTTCTGTTTCATGACCTGCTGGAAACATTTCCAAAAGGTTTTAATCCATTTTACTGCTTTAATATGTATAGGAGAGTGACCATGTCTGAATTCCTAAGGATCCTTCCTGGTCGTCTCAGGCTACACTGAACACCAAATGGTCTGCACAAAATTGACCTGAATCTTTACTGACACTAGGAATGTTTTTTCTTTAATTAGATTGATCCAATTTCCTTTCTTTTCCTAAATTTTGAATAAAATATAAATCAGACGAAACACAAGCTAACCAGTCACTGATAAATAGAAATTTTAATATGTATCTATTTCTCAACTTACACTGATTGACTGATTGATTTTAAGAAATCTTTCCACCCAACATGGGGCTTGAACCTACAACCCCCAGATTAAGACTTCCATGCTTCAGCTTAAAAAATTTTAAATGTTGACCAAGTCACCAAATGTAGCATTGGTGAAAATTTCCAGGAAATTTCTCTACTGTTTTTAGGGAACAGAAAAGAATAATGACAGGTATGAATGAGCTTTATTCTTGGTTCAGAGATATAAAATATCCTGGAACAGGCTCTTCATGGAGAGAAGGAGGGACACACAGTGATAAAACATTAAGTAGGAGAGTAGAGTTCTATGCCTAATGAGTACTAAATGAAGCAACTTTGTAACTCCCTTTGAGAAAATTCTCAGTTGCTAACAGTAGTTTCTATCAAAAAACTACTTCAAGTAGGATACTTGAATCAAATATGTACTTCCATGTTCCTAAGCCTTAAACCTCAGTCAGAAATTTAGAACTCAGTACCAAGTCTTAAATGTTTGCCTAAAAGACACAAAGGCCACAAAGCTTAATACTTACCCACACACATTTTGACATCATTCACAGTGAAGTCTGGATCTGGCATCCTATGAAACAAACACCAGTAAGTATAAATGGGAAGCACACCTTCTCTAGTCAGTGTGAGATTTTCCTTAGAGTACTAAAAACTCCTAAGTTGAGACACATAAATCTTATATTCAGGTTTAACAATATATTTTAAATATATAAAAAATACATTTTAAATATAAGAAAGAATATCTCAGAGTAATAGATTTTAAGATATTTAAATTTATTTCTTTTTAGCTCACCTGTATTTTCTCACTTAAATATAACAACCATGAACTGTTTTTGTAACAAAAAAAGAAAAATACACACTTTTAAAATCTAAATGGGGTATTATTTTCAATTATCTACTGCTCTGGGTTATCAATAAGGCATTGTCTATAGCCCTGGTGTAACATGATCATTTTGCAACCGTATCCAATCAGGCCAAGAATACTTACTTTATTCCAAGTCCATCAGAATTCTTGAAAATCAGAGGGTCTCTTAATCCACCCCGCTGGATATACTCTACATTAAAATCTGTCACCATAGGAAAACAATTATTAGAAAGGCAAGAGGTATAGCTGGAAAAAGATGGAAGGACCATTAAAAAAAGATCCTAAGTAATAAGGTAGAGATAGTGTCTGCTGTTTTTGTTTATGTAGTTTTGCTCTGTTAGACAATACAAGCTTGTTATAAGAAACACCTCTCAGGATACAGGAAAAGAACCATGAAAGGCAGGGTTCACGGGGTTTGCTAAGTCTATATTTACGCAGTAAATTGAGAATTTAACCAACAGGGGGTAGTAAGCAGAAATTATCACCACCCCGTCTCTTAACAGACAAAAGATTTAATTCTGTCCACTACAATACATACTGTAACATCCTTGTTAATTTGCCAAGGAGCAAAAAACCTGCGTGGTACACATGGAATCCCACCTCTGTTTTGTTTGGGGGGAGGGGATGCATGCATAAATAAATTTTTACTGCACTATTTTTAATTAAACCCAAAGCAAGGGATGGAAGAAGAGAAAGGGCTTCAGGAAAAAACTCCAACAATGCTTCTGGCCCTAATAAATGCTTGTTTCTTCTCATATAGCAGGGAATGACTCACAGGGTGGGAAGATTCGGGGATGGTGGTGTGTGTGTGTGTGTGTGTGCGTGTGTTGAATGGCATTGTGTAATAAGAGAAAATAAACAGCATCACATCAATAGGCAATATTTAGCTACATAGATGCTGAGCCCACAGTTCCCAGAATCCACAACTTCCTACATCAAGGGACTATAGGTCCCTTGAGCCAAAATGATACTGACCTTTTCCCTCCATAAAAGTAACAAAATTTGCATTATATTTGTTGGTATGGAGTTTCTCTTCCAAGTCAAAAGTTCTTTTCCCTTCAATTTCATCATCTGAGATGCCATCATCTTCATAGCGTCGTCGCATGGTACCACGCTGGGGAGAGAGAGACATAAGGATCAAATCATGTACTTTTTCATGCCTGTCTAAAAGAGTTCATAAACATGTGCACACTTCAACTTCATGTACTTTCAACGTCAGTTGTTATATCAAACATCAATTTTCCTTGCCTTATAGATCTTTCTCTCAACTAAAGGTCGGCTAATGTCCTCAGAATGTACAGAACATAACAAAATTTTGATGAGTCACTGGTTCCCTACTTGTGAATTTTATCTCTGCTAACTCTTTAAGCCTAGAGATATAAATTTACAATAGAAATATAACCAAATAGGGTCCACTAAAGATTGGAGACCAACTGTCTTTATAGACATTTCAGGTCAGGATACAAACTATAGCATTTTCAAAGGGGAAAGAGCAGTATCTACATTAGTTTTCTTTTCTTTTTTTAAGGTTTTATTTATTTGAGAGAGAGCATAAATCGGAGGTAGAGGCAAAGGGAGAAGCAGGCTCCCTGCTTAGCAAGGAGCCTGATGCAGAGCTTAATCCCAGGACCCTGAGCCGAAGGCAGATGCTTAACCAACTGAGCCACCCAGGTGCCTCTCTACAATAGTGCTCTAAAACAATCTTTAAGAACAGACTAAAACATTTGAATTAATGAAGCAAAAACTCCTTTACATCAGATAAAAGAAAGTTAACCTCAATATTTAGCTTTAAGAATAACTCCCTAAAGAAAATATACAAGGGTGCTGAGCTGGCTATCAGAAAAGTATGCGGCTCAGGCGCCTGGGTGGCTCACTGGTTAAGTGTCTGCTTATGACTCGGGTCACGATCCCAGGGTCCCGGGATGGAGTCCTGTATCTGGCTCCTTGCTCAGAGAGGAGCCTGTTCCTCCCCCTGGCTGCTGCTCCTCCCACTTGTGCTCTCTCTGACAAATAAATAAAATCTTAAAAAAAGGGGGGGGATGGAACTCTTGATCTTAGGGTCATAAGTTCGAGCCCCAGGTTGGGTGTACAGATTTCTCAAAAAAAAACTTAAAAAGAAAAGAAAAGATACAAATGGCCAATGAACACATGAAAAGATATTCAATGTCATTAGGGGAAATGGAAATTAAAACCACAATGAGACACCACTTCCCAAGCACGAGGATGGCTATTATTAAAAGGTGGACAATAGGGGTGGTGCCTGGGTTGCTCAGTGGGTTATGATCCCAGAGTCCTGGGATGGAGCCCAGACTTGGGCTCCCTGCTCAGCAGGGAGTTTGCTTCTCCCTCTCTCTCTATGCCCCTTCCCCTGCTCATGCTCTATCTTGATCACTCTCTTCACATAAATAAATGAAATCTTTAAAAAAATTTAAAATTCTTTTAAAACGGTGGACAATAACAAGTGATGGTGAGAATGTAGAGAAACTAGAACCATTGTACACTGCTGGCAGGAATGTAAAATGGTACAACCACTCTGGGAAACAGCTTAGTAGTTCCTCAAAAATTGAAACATAGTTATCTTATGACCAACAATTCTGCTAGGTACATATCTAAAAGAATTTAAAACCTATGTCCACACAAAAACTTGGTACACAGATGTTCATAGCAGCATTAACCCAAATGTGAACTGATTGATGCGGGAAATTTATACAGTGGAATATTACTTGGCCATAAAAAGGTATGAAATACTGATATGTAGCTATGACATGGAAGGATCTTGAAAACATTATACTAAGTGAAAGAAGCCAAATCCAACAGAACAGGTACCACAGATGATATAATTTTATGTACACAAAATGTCCAGAATAGGCAAATCCATAGAGTCAGAGAGTAGATTATTAGTTGCCAGGGCTAGGGAAAGGAACAGGAAAAGAAAGTGACTGTTAATGGTCTGGGTTTCTTTCAGGAGTGATGAAAATATTCTGGAATTAGAGAATGGTGATATCTGTACAACTGTGAATATACTAAAAAGCCTACTAATTATATGTGTTTATTTTATTTTATTTTATTTTTATTTACTTATTTGACAGAGAGAGAGAGATCACAAGTAGGCAGGGAGGCAGGCAGAGGGGAAGCAGGCTCCCCACTGAGCAGAGAGCCTGATGCAGGGCTTAATCCCAGGACCCCGAGATCGTGACCTGAGCTGAAGACGAGGCTTTAACCCACTGAGCCACCCAGGCATCCCTAATCATATACATTTAAATGGTTTAGTTTTACAGTATATGAATATTTCACAAGCTATTATTTTTATAAAAAAAAAAGATAACATATTAGGGCACCTGGATGGTTCAGTGGGCTAAAGCCTTTGCCTTCAGCTCAGGGTCATGATCTCGGAGTCCTGGGATTGAGTCCCTCATTGGGCTCTCTGCTCAGCAGGGAGCCTGCACCCCCCCCCCCCCGTCTCCCTCCACCTGCCAATCTGCCTACTTGTGGTCTCTCTCTCTGTGTCAAATAAATAAAATCTTTAAAAAAAAAAAAATAACATGTTGCTTCTGCTGCAAATTTACCTTCTAGCATATTTACTTTAGCCAGTGTCAAATTTTGCTGAAATTTCTTGCATACACAAAGGACAACTGGTGTGGGCGTGGTAGAAGCAAGGGTAAATAAATATAGTAGCCCTACCTTAGGATGTGCTAAGAACAACCAAACCTGGAATTTAAAATTAGATACTGGGGAAAGGTCTTTTGGGAATGGGTCCGATGGGTCAGGGAAGGGGCAGGGAATGGGTCATAAGAAATAAAAATGAAAGGAAATAAAAATGACTATTACACACTAGCAGAGAGCTAGATTTAACACACCAGGGTATGTTTGGGTTGAAACACTGAGGGATACCTGGTATCTTTTCCCTATTTGGCAAAAACTCCTAACACTCTTTTACCTAGCACCTTTGCTGCCCAAAGCCCAAGCTCAAAGACCAAAAGAAGACCTAATTTTGGTAGACCTCACACTTATTTTAATAATGCCATCACTGCTCAAAGTATTTTTAGATACATGACGGGGGGGTATTTTCACTGACAATTTCTAACATGAGTTTGTTAACAAAGCTTTAATTCACTTTATTTTTCTTTTTTTATATATATAAAGATTTTATTTATTTGTCAGAGAAACAGAGAGAACACAAGCAGGGGGAGCAGTAGGCAGAGCAGGCAGAGCAGGCAGAGCAGGCAGTGGGAGAAGCAGGCTCCCTGCTGAGCAAGGACCCCGATATGGGACTCGATCCCAGGGACTCGATCCCAGAACGCTGGGATCATGACCTGAGCTGAAGGCAGTGGCTTAACCGACTGAGCCACCCAGGTGTCCCATAACTTTATTTTTCTTGTATAAAACTATGTGGTGGCCATAGCTGAAGCCTGGATCCTCTACATAGAGACTCTTGTGTGGGTTTTTACAAGATGGTCAGTGCATTCCTGATAGGTAAACTTGGGTGAACACAGTCTCTTCCCAAAGGTCAGGGGTGAAGTAGCTAAAGGTCTTGGAAATGGCGTCAAAAGCAGCCTTAGTGAAGTTGCCCATGGGGGGGAGGGCGTGGCAGAGCAGCCCCTGGGCTGAGGTATGGCAGTCATCGATACCAGCCACCATCAGTAGCTTCAGGGGAACCAGGGCTGAATGAATTTGTTTTTGTAAAAGTTATCATTGGGTGGCTCAGTCAGTGTCTCAGTGTCTGCCTTTGGCTCAGGTCATGATCTCAGGGTCCTAGGACTGAGCCCTACATCTGGCTCCTCACTCAGCAAGGAGTCTACTTCTCCCTTTCCCTCGCCCCTCCCCACCATTCGTCCCCTCTCTCACTCTTTTTCAAATAATAATAATTAAAAAAAAGATATCCTCAGTTCCCTCCTTACCATACCTCATTTACATGTCTTTGAAGAGAACTCCTACGAAAGATGAATTCCAAGTATCAGAAATCAAGGGCAATACCACTGAAATAAATGTAGATGTCCCCTCCCCTCACTTGCGCTGTAACTTTTAATACACTTTTCAAAAAAAATTCCCAGTCACGTTTTCAAACTTCAACCTTTCCTAGGTCTACCTATTACTAATCTTCTTCAATAAGGAGGACATAATCACCCTGATTATCCCAACATTTCTAACATGGTAGCCAGAAGTTCCCCCATCCTTCCTTCCTTTTTATATGCTTTCTTCTTCCTATATTCAAGAATTCCTTCTTCCATTTACATTTCCAATATACAGAGTATAAGGGGAAGGCACTTGCTCCAGCCAAGCCACTTAAAGACAACAGAAAAATGAATCTGGATTGTTTTCTTTTTGATTGCTGCAACTGGTAAATCAGCAATAATGTGAAAATTATCTGTATCAGTTTTAATACTGTCAAGAATGGTTTGTGGGTTTTTTTTTGGTCTATCCTCATCTTAACATAAATCCTGGTGAAAGTAAACAAATATATATAGCAAACCTCTAAGTGCTTTAAAAATATCTTCAATCCTGGGTCACCTGGGTGGCTCAGTTGTTTAAACGTACAACCCTTGGTTTCAGCTCAGATCATGATCTCAGGGTCCTGGGACTGAGCCCCAAGTCAGGCTATCATTCAGCAGGGAGTATGCTTGAGGATTCACTCCCTCTCCCTCTGCCCCTCTGTCTCCCATCTAAAAACACATAAATCTTAAAAAAAAAAAAAATGGCACAAAAACATTTTCAATCCTTGCAATAAGCTTAGAAATCAGTAGGCAATAACACAAAAGGGCAAGGTCACTTTAATACTAAGGAAAGCAGCCAACAATCTCCTCCAGCCCACCAACATTATCAAATAATTCAAAATGGTTTACCCGTGTGCTGTGCTTTTTTATTCTAGGTGATTTCCATATAGGCAATTTTAGGCAGCCCAGAGGAAGTTACTTGCGCCCCATAGATGCCAGCCCTCACTGAACCCAGTGTCACAGAAAATAGCAGGCACAAACCAAACGCCAAAATCTATTCCAACTACATTTTCACTCAAATGCAATTTGGACTTTGCAGGGTCCACAGTGAGTTTCTAATCAATAATGGTTTATTCTATAAGCTAGACACATAGAGACAAATACTGTTTCATCTCCCATATATGTATTTAAAATAGCCAAACTCGGGGCACCTGGGTGGCTCAGTCGTTAAGCGTCTGCCTTTGGCTCAGGTCATGATCCCAGAGTCCTGGGATCGAGCCCCGCATCGGGCTCCCAGCTCTGTTGGAAGCCTGCTTCTCCCGCTACCATTCCCTCTGCTTGTGTTCCCTCTCTTGCTGTACTCTCTCGCTATGTTTCTCTCTGTCAAATAAATAAAATCTTAAAAAAAAAAAAAAAAAAAAAGCCAAACTCATAGAAGCAGAAAGTAGAAGGTTGTTTTCAAGAAATGAGGAAAGAGTAATGGAGTGATGTTGGTCACAGGATATGGTGATTTTAGTTAACAATATTGTACTGTGTATTTGAAATGTCCTAAGAAGATCGATCTTTGTATGTACCACATACAAAAAGAAGAAAATGATAAATATTTGAGGTAATTGGATATGTTAAACTTGATTGTGGTGATCATTTCACAGTGTGTGTGTGTGTGTGCGTGTATGTATATATATGTATATATATGTGTGTGTGTGTGTATATATATATGTATATATACATACACGCACACACACCAAAATATCAGGTTGTATACCTTAAATATAGACAATCTTTATTTGACAATTATACCCCCAATAAAGCTTAAAAAAAAGTAAAAAAATAATAATGGCTTATTCTATTTAGATAACCAAACTATAGAGCAAACTTGTATTTTCCAACATCCAAACAATAGAATTTTTAAACTGCCTTAAAAAAATATTCACCACCCTTAGTCAAGTGATAATTGACTATAGTAAATGGTAAAAATGGCCATGTAAATGAATTAACTTAGATTAACTCAAGTACTGACAGGGAGGTCAAGCTCAAGGGATACAGATATTAGATATTAGTTATACTAATATCTCTCCTAGATGATTAGCTGAAGAAAAGACAGTGAGGCAAGGTTAGATGCAAATAGGTTATCAATCATTTTATAGGAACTTTTGGCATTCTCTTTTCTAAACATGTAGTAAAAAAGAATGATGGAAAGGGTGTTGTCTTAAGATGCCTTTACGTAATACACCTAAAAAGTAAAAGAGCAGGGCAGAGTAAGGAAATCAGGCATCTTGAGCAGGGAATGTTCCCTGATGCCAGCAACCATCAGCTTCTCGTAGATATTTGGAGGGCTGGAATGAGGTGAGAAAAAGAAATCATTTTTTAAAGATCACAAAGAACTAAGACTTGTCCTATAGGAAAACGGCTAAGCCATCCAAGGCTAACATATACTCTAGGGAATATAATGTGACCATCAACATATTTATTAAAACAAATAATGCTAAAAAGTACTTGTGAAATATTACATTTAAAAATCAGCACATGAGGGGTGCCTGGGTGGCTCAGTTGGTTAAGTGCCTGCCTTCAGCTCAGGTCATGATCCTGGAGTTCTAGGATCATGCCCCACATCGGGCTCCCTGCTCTGTGGGGCGCCTGCTTCTCCCTCTCCTTCTGCCCCTCCCCCCAACTCATGCTCACTCACTCTCTCAAATAAACGAAATCTTAAAAAAGGAGGGAGGGACAAAAATGATAATGATCCTCTCAATAAATGCAGAAACAGCATTTGGCAAAAATTCAACACTCTTTCATATAAAAGACATTGAACAAATTAGGAATAGAAGGTAACTTCCTCCAGCTAACAAAGGGCATCTACCAAAAACCCACAGCTAACATCATACTTCATAGTAAAAGACTGAAAGCTTTCTCTCTAAGATGAGGAACAAGACACAGATGTCTGCTCTCAACATGTCTATTCATGTATTACAAATTATAGTACAGGCAATTAGGCAAGAAAAAGACATACAAGTTTGGAAAGAAAAAAGTGAAACTATGTCCGTTCCCAAATGGCAGGATCTTGTACATAGAAAATTTTACGGAATCCACACACAAAAAATTTAGGATTAATAAAATCAGTTATATAGCTATATATAGCAATGAAAAATCCAAAAAAAGAGGGGCACCTGGGTGGCTCAGTGGGTTAAGCCTCTGTCTTCAGCTCGGGTCATGATCTCAGGGTCCTGGGATGGAGCCCCACATCGGGCTCTCTGCTCAGCAGGGAGCCTGCTTCCCCTTCCCTCTCTGTCTGCCTCTCTGCCTGCCTCTCTGTGATCTTTCTCTGTCTGTCAAATAAATAAAATCTTAAATAAAAAAAAAAAAAGAAAAATCCCAAAAATGAAATTAAAAATACAAAGAAATAAATTTAACTAAAGAAGCCCAAGACTTGTACACTGGAAAAATACAAAATATGGTCAAAAGCAATTGAAGATCTAAGTAAATGGAAAGACATCCTGTGTTCATGGACTGCCAGATTTATTATTATAATGGCAGTACTCCTCAAATTGATGTACATATTCAACACAATCTCTAATGAAATCCCAGGTGCCTTTTTTTCTGCAGAAAATTCCTATGGAAATGAAGGGAACAAGAATAGCCAAAACAATCCTGAAAAAGAATAATGTTGGAGGATTCACACTGCCTGCTTTCAAAACTTACTAAGAAGGCTATATAATAATCAAGGACAGATTGAGGACAGACATCAGTAGAACAGAACTGAGAACCCAGAAATAAACCTTTACATTTATGGTCACCTGATTTTCAACAGGGATGCCTAAATAATGTAATGGGGAAAGGAGCCCAATGCAGGGCTGGAAATCACAAGCCTGAGATAAAGACCTGAGCTGAGATCAAGAGTTGGACACTTAACCGACTGAGGTACCCAGGCAACCAGGGTGAGAGTCCTTTTAAGCAATTGTGCTGGAACAACTATATCCACATGTGATAGAATGAAGTTGGACCTCTACCTCCTATCACATACCAAAAAAAAACCAAAAAACAAAAAAAAAGCAAACATTAAAAATGGATCAAAAACTTAAATGTAAAAGCTAAAACTATAGTTCTTAAGAAAATGTGGTGTAAATATTCACGATTTTGGATTAGGCAATGGATTCTTAAGTATGACATCAAAATAGTCTAGCAACAAAATAAATGAACTGAACTTCCTCAAAACTAACACTTCTTGCGCTTCAAAAAACACTATCAGGAAAAATAAAACTCACACTATAGAATGGGAGAAGATATCTGCAAATTGTGTATCTCACAAGTATCTGGAATATGTATCTATTTTTTTTTAAGATTTTATTTGTTTGAGAGAGAGAGAGATCACAAGTAGGCAGAGGGGCAGGCAGAGAGAGATGGGGAAACAGGCTCCCTGCTGAGCAGAGAGTCCGATGTGGGGCTCAGTCCCAGGATCCCAAGATCACGACCCGAGCCAAAGGTAGAGGCTTTAACCTACTAAGCCACCCAGGCACCCCTGGAATATATATCTGTATCTAGATAGCCATCTAGAATATATAAAGAACTCTTACAACTTAATAATAATAAAATAAAAAAGTTTTTAAAAAGCAGGCAAAGGACAAAGAGCTTGAATAATTATTTCTCAAGGATATATAACCGGCTCCATAAGCACATGAAACCATCAGTCATGAGCTCATCATTAGTCATTAAGGAAAAGCACATAAAAGCCATAAGGAGACACCACTTCATACCCACTTATCAGATAATAAGTGCTGGCGAGGGTGTAAAGAAAGTGAGACCCTCATACACAGTTGGTAAAAATGTGTAAGAGTACAACCCCTTTGGAAAAAGTCTGGCAGATCCTCGTTAAACAGAGTTACCATATGACCCAGCAATTTCATTCCTAGGTATGTACACACACATACCCACAAAAGTTCATAATATTATTCATTATAGCCAAAACGCAGAAAACAAACCAAAGGTCCACCAAGTGAGGAGTACATAAAAATAGTATATTCAGGGGCGACTAGGTGGCTCAATCATTAAGCATCTGCCTTCAGCTCAGGTCATGAATCCAGAGTCCTGGGATAGAGCCCCACGTCGGGCTCCCTGCTCAGCGGGAAGCCTGCTTCTCCCTCTCCCACTCCCCCTGCTTGTGTTCCCTCTCTCTCATCATCTCTGTCAAATAAATAAATAAAATCTTAAAAAAAAAAAAAAGTATATCCACATAATGGAATACTGTTTAGCAATAAAAAGGAGTGAAGTCCTGATATATGCTACACCACAGAGGAAGTCTGAAAACATAATGCTCAGTGAAGAAAACCAGTCACAAATGTCTACATATTATAACATTTATAAGAAATGTCCAGAATAAACACATCTATAAAGACAAAAACTAGATTAGTGGTTACCAGGGCCTGGAGGGAAAAGAGATGGGGAATCACTGCCGATGTCTTCTGGGTTTCTTTGAGGTACTGAAAATGTTCTGGAATTAGTGGTAATGTCTACACAACTCTGTGAATATATTAAAAAAAACAATGAACTGTACACCTTAAAAGGGTGAATTGTATAGCACAGGAATTGTATCTCAACACAAAATGGCTGGCAATCTATTAAAGAAAAAAGGTAATACACATAATATGTTTAAATAAAGCAATGTAGGGCCAGCACCTGGGTGGCTCAGTCAGTTAAGCATCTGCCTTTGGACTGGGTCATGGTCTCAGGGTCCTGGGATGGAGCCCTGCATTGGGCTCCCTGCTCAACAAGGAGCCTGTTTCTCACTCTCCCTCTACCCCTCCCCTTCCTTTCTCTCTCTCACTCTCTCTCAAATAAACAAAATCTTAAAAAAAAAAAGCATTGTAGTATGATAATATCAGAATAGGGTTTTAGACTAACTCAAGACACACTGCTTAATAACATTTTTGATAAAGCAAATTTTGATAAAGCCATTTTAGTTGATTTTATATGAACAGACAGGTGACTAAAAAAAGTTAAATAGTTAATGAACTCCATGATGTGTCAGGAATGCAAAAGCAGTTTGTTAGTTCTAAAAATTTCCACTCCTGGGGCACCTGACTGGTTCAGTAGTTAAGCAGCTGACCTTCAGTCATGGTCCTGGGGTCCTGGGATCAAGCCCCGCATGGGGCTTCCTGCTCACCGGAAAGCCTCCTTCTTCCTCTCCCCCCACCCCCTGCTTGTGTTCCCTCTCTCACTGTCTCTCTCTGTCAAATAAATAAAATCTTAAAAAAAAAAAGAATTTCCACTACTATTAACTGATATAATTCACCACATCAACAGATTAAAGGACAAAAAAAGATATGATCATCTATATCTGTGCTGTCCAATATGGTAGAAACTAGCCACATGTGGCTCTAAGACTTAAATTAAGATTAAATACATTTTCTTTCTTTCTTTTTTTTTTAAAGATTTTATTTATTTATTTGACAGAGAGGAGAGAGATCACAAGTAGGCAGAGAGAGAGGAGGAAGCAGGCTTCCCGCTGAGCAGAGAGCCCGATGCGGGGCTCGATCCCAGGACCCTGAGATCATGACCTGAGCCGAAGGCAGAGGCTTTAACCCACTGAGCCACCCAGGCGCCCCAAGATTAAATACATTTTCAACAAATGATGCAGGGAAAACGGATCTGCATGCAAGAGCACTTACCTTATACCATATACAAAAATTAATTCAAAATGGATCAAGGACCTAACCAAAAGATTTAAAACTCTTAACATTTTTAGAAGGGAAACACAGGGAAAATCTGCACAACACTATTTCTTAGACATGACACCAAAAGCAAAAGCAAAAAAAAAAAAAAAAAAAAAAAAAAAATACTGAACTTCATCGAAATTGAAAACTTTTATGCAAAGGATACTATCAACAAAGTGAAAAGACAAACTACAGAATGGGAGAAAATATTTGCAAATCATGTCTGGTAAGGAATTAGTATCTATATAAAGAATTCTTACAACTCAACAACAAAATAACCCAATTCAAAAATGGGCAAAGGATTTAAATAGACATTTCTTCAAAGAAGATATACAAATAGCCAATACAGGGTGCCTGTGTGTCTCAATTGGTTGAGTGTCCATTCAACTACTGGTTTCAGCTCACATCGTAATCTCAAGATCTTGAGATCAAGCCCATGTCAGGCTCTGTGCTCAGCGTGGAGTCTGCTTGAGATTCTCTTTCTCTCTTTCCCCCCTTGCCCTCCCCCCAGCTCCACAGGTGCTTGCTTGCTTTCTCTCTCTAAAATAAATCTTAAGGACGCCTGGGTGGCTCAGTCAGTTGGGCAGCTGCCTTCGGTTCAGGTCATGATCCTGAAGTCCTGGGATCAAGTCCCACATCGGGCTCCTTGCTCAGTGGGGAGCCTACTTCTCCCTCTGCCGGCTGCTCCCCCTGCTTGTACTCTCTCTCTCCCTCTCTGACAAATAAATAAATAAAATCTTAAAAATAAAATAAAATAAAATAAATCTTAAAAAACCAACAACAAACAAACCAGAGGCACCTGTGAGGCTCAGTTGGTTAACTGACTGACTTTGGCTCAGGTCATGATCCCAGGATCCTGGGATCGAGCCCTACATCGGGCTCCTTGCCCAGTAGGGAGCCTGCTTTTCTCCCTCCCTCTGCCTGCCATTCCGCCTGCTTGTGCTTGCGTGCTGTCAGATAAATAAATAAAATCTTAAAAAACAAAACACAAATGACCAATACACATTTGAAAAGATGCTCAGCACCACTAATCATCAGGGAAATGCAAATCAAAACCACAATCAGATATACTTCACATCCATCAGGATGTTGATTACTTAAAAAAAAAAAAAAAAGACAAGTGTTAGCAAGGAAAGGGAGAAACTGGAATTCTTATGTGTTGCGGGTGGTAACATAATACAGTACAGCCTATATGGAAAACAGTACGGCAATTCCTCAAAAAATTAAACAGAGAATTACCATATGATCCAGTAACTTCACTTTTAGGTATATACCCAAAAGACTGAAAGCAGGGACTCAAACAGATACTTTCATACTAATATTCGTAACAGCATTATTCACAACAGTCAAAAGGCAGAAATAATCCCAAATGCCCATTTACAGATAAACACATAAACGGAATATGGGATATTGATACAATGGAATCTTACTCAGCAATAAAAAGGAATGGAGTTCTGACACATGGAGCACCTTGGATGAACCTTGAAGACATGCTAAGTGAACGAGATCAGATTCAAAAGGATAAATATTATGATTCCACTTATATGAAGAACGTAGAACAGGCAAATTCATAGAAACAGAAAGCAGATTAAAGGTTACCAGGGGCTGTGAGGAAGAGGAATGCAGAATTACTGCTTTATGGTTAGAGTTTCTATTTAAGGGGTAATCAAAAAGTTTTGTAAGCAAATGGGGTAATGGCTGCACGAGGATGTGAATGTAATTAATGACACTGAAAATAGTGAAAATGGCAAATTTTATGTTATATATATTTTGCCACAATTTTTAAAAATCACACAACATATCAAAAAACCTAGAGAACCAATGTACAATTTTATCATTTTATATTCTATATCAAATAGTTGTTTTTTTGTTTTTGTTTTTTTATCTAAGACAATCACCCTATGAAAGTTAGGAAATAGGATAGCATTATTTTACAAATGAAAAAAAAAAAAAAAAGGTAAAATTGACCTAAGTTTTTTGGATAACAGAAAAACAAGAAAGCAAAAGTGTCTATAGGGAGAACTTATCTAGTGTCAATTCTACTATTACTACTTTGCTGTGTGATTTTAGGCAGTTAAGTAAATCATTTAACTTCACTAGATCCTAATTTTCCTTGGAGGTAAGTAATTTAAGGTCCCTTTGTGTTCTAAAACAAAGTCTTCTACAATCTGGTTCCAACTAAGATCTCAGTCTTCCTCCCATATAAACTAAAGAATATGGAAAATCTGCTACATACCAGTCCCCCAGGTTTGTCTCTCTCTATTCAAAGAATATCTAATTTTAGACCCAGCTCCCTGTGTCCTAACCAAGGAGAGACCTGGCAGAGGTTGGCAGGGTAAACCTCCTAGGGGACTTCCACATCTTCCTCCTGTCCTCCCATAACCCCTGCCCCCTTATTTTTTTAAAAAAGATTTATTTATTTTTTAATTAATTAATTAATTAATATTTATTTTTTATTTGTTTGTTTGTTTGTTTGACACAGAGAGAGAGAGCGATCACAAGTAGGCAGAGAGGCAGGCAGAGAGGCAAGCAGAGAGAGAGGGGGAAGTAGGCTCCCCGCCAAGCAGAGAGCCTGATGTGGGGGCCTTGATTCCAGGACCCTGAGATCATGACCTGAGCCAAAGGCAGAGGCCTCAACCCACTGAGCCACCCAGGCACCCCACCCCTGCTCCCTTATTAAACATACCTTCACATATCTCAATCTACCAGATGTTAGAAGTAGTTCTTTCTGGAGAGCTTAGGCAATTCTCATCCCCAAAGGCAGAAAGAAATCAAAGAAGGAATAAGTTGCGTAATTACTATTAATGACTACCAGAAAGGCTACTGCTCTGAAGGCAAACAACAGCCCTATAAGATTATTATCCTTTCAGGGCACCTGGGTGGCTCAGTTGGTTAAGCATCTGCCTTCGGCTCAGGTTTATGATCTGGGATTGAGCCCCATGTCAGGGTCCCTGCTTCGCAGGGAGTCTGCTTCTCCCTCTCCCCACCCTACCCCCCCAACCCTGATTATGCTTTTACTATCTCTCTCTCTTTCTCAAATAAATAGAATCTTAAAAAAAAGAAAATTTATCATCTTCTCTACAAAAAAATGAAGGACAGAGTAATTTGCCCAAGTTACAAAGCTAGTAAAATTGGTATTACTGGGATTTGAATCCTGACACTTTGGTTCTAGAATGAATGGTCTTAACTGCAACTCTATGCTGACACTAATTTGGAATGAAACTTTAGCCATACCAGTATCTTGAGAAAGCTGGAAGAAACTGGCAAAGAAAGGAGACTCCAGGGGCGCCTGGGTGGCTCAGTCGTTAAGCGTCTGCCTTCGGCCCACGTCAGATCCCAGGGGCCTGGGATCGAGCCCCGCATCGGGCTTTCTGCTCTGCGGGAAGCCTGCTTCTCCCGCTACCATTCCCTCTGCTTGTGTTCCCTCTCTCGCTATGTTTCTCTCTGTCAAATAAATAAAAAAAAAAAAAAAAAAGAAAGGAGACTCCAGACAGCTAAAATGGCTCTGGCAAAGAGAGGTGAAGCGGTGGGATCTTTTGGAAACAAATGAGGCTCTCTATAAATTAGAAAATTGCTTTGTGGATAGGAGGTTAACAAAAATCTTCCCCAGGGTGGGAGATTTCTGGTATTTGCTAAGAGACACTACATTTCTAGGTTTGCCACTATTTATTCTACCATTCCTGGTTTTTTTTTTTAGATTTTTTTAAATTTTTAAGTAGTCTCTACACCCACTGTGGGGCTTGAACCTACAACCCCGAGATTAAGAGTCCCATGCTCCACCGACTAAGCCAGGTGGAGCCAAGCTATCATTCCTGATTTCTAATTCTAGTTTTTACCTGACAAATTATGTTACTGGTCATTCAGCTATTCTGACAAAAATATTACTATTCCTAACCAGAGACCATTTTATATCAGAGTGCTTTGAACTTAGTAATTTATTGTGTATGTTATTAAAATTTGTTCTCATTCTCTTAAATTTGTAGTCAAAGTGACATTTACACACCTTCTGTAAAGATGAAATTGGCCAATATTTTTTAGCAAGATTAATTCTTCATCTATTTTCTGTAAGATTCTGATCTTACTCCACTGCCTAAGAAAAAAATTTAATTACAGAGCCTCTACTGGTGAAGGTTTAAAAAGTCAATTAACTAGATTTTCATGTCCCACATCATGATATTGCTATTTAAAAAAAAATTTTGAGGGCATATTTTTATAAATTTAGATGGATTAAATCTGGATTTTTGCAACATATAGCAAATCCCCACTTGATTACCCTTAATATGCACTTATATACAGTTTAAAAGAAAAATGTTCAGGCTCTCATCCTTCCCCACCCTTCACAAACATATGAATACATAATATCCCCCAAATCAAGTGAACTTTATTTTTTTTTTAATTTTTTAAAAAATATTTTATTTATTTATTTGACAGAGAGAGAGAGAGATCATAAGTAGGCAGAGGCAGGCAGAGAGAGGGAGGGAAGCAGGCTCCCAGCTGAGCAGAGAGCCCAATATGGGGCTTGATCCCAGGACTCTGGGATTATGACCTGAGCCGAAGGCAGAGGCTTTAACCCACTGAGCCACCCAGGCGCCCTCAAGTGAACTTTAAAGTGTTGTTCTCATTTTCTCTATTTCATGTTTTGAGAAATCAACATTACCTACCATAAGGTCACACAGAAGCAGATACACACACACATACACACACACACACTGATAGACTCCTGTTTATACCCCCCACATACTGTGTGCATGTGTGTACTATATAAATTATTATCTGAACACTTACTCATTCATAAAACAGGGACACACTGAATATGGAGTAAGAGCCAGATACTCCCCATACAAAGAAAAAGGCACAGTTCTAGCCCTCAAGAAGACTGCTGGCCAGTAGGGGGAGACAGACATGTAAATAAATTATAGTATTACAATTCAATGTGACATGTATTAAGACAAGTAGATACAAATGTTATTAAAACTCAGAAGGAAGAACAACTAGCACAGAGGGGTTGCCTACCGCTCCACCGTAAGAACTAATACAGGTGAAAATGTTTATTCATTAATTCATTTATTCATAACTTTACTAAATGCCTACTAACTTCCAAGGACAAAGGCTACCGACTTAATATACCTCTACCAATAGGTGACCTCTTCAAACTTTTTTGGGCTTCCTCCTCACCCTACTGGATTTCTCAGTATCTCATTAATAAGATATAAGTAGATAGAGCACAAGCATTTTTCAAAAATGAAAGATTATAATCTTGGGGTGCCTACGTGGCGTCTGACTTTGCCTCAGGTGATGATCTCAGGGTCCTAGGACCAAGGCCCCAAGTCAGGCTCCACGCTCAGCAGGGAGCCTGCTTGTCCCTCTGCTCCTCCCCCCAATCCCGCTCATTCTCTCTTTCAAATAAATAAATAAAATCTTTTTTTTTTTAAAGGTTATAATCTTTATTTAGAAAATCTGTATAATTTCATTATACCTTACTTAATGGGGGATTTTAATGGGAACATCCCTAAGGTAGTACAAAAATAGTGGCAATCACTGCCTTACAGTTTTTATCTTTTGATGCATGTTAACACTTACTGTCCCCAAAATAGTACGAGACTTGAGCACAAGGATTAAGGAAGAACCCACCCTTAGATTTTTAAAGTATAACTGCTTTAATATATTACAAAAAATGTATACTTATCAATTGGCATGGCTGAAAAAGCTTGCATTTCTTTTTGAAATTTCAGCTATGTTAGTCTTTAAGTATTTTCTGGGCTAACTTAAATCAACTTCTGCAGAGATGAACAGAACACAGAACACTTTTTTTTTTTTTTTTTAAACATTTTATTTATTTGACAGAGAGAAACACAGCGAGAGAGGGAACACAAGCAGAGGGAATGGTAGCGGGAGAAGCAGGCTTCCCGCAGAGCGGAGAGCCTGATGCGGGGTTCGATCCCAGGCCCCTGGGATCTGACCTGGGCCGAAGGCAGACGCTTAACGACTGAGCCACCCAGGCGCCCCCACAGAACACTTTTTATATATGAAATCTTTACGAGACCACGGTTAATTCCAAGAAAAAGACAAAGTAATCCATAAAAGGAAGATATTATCTACAGAATTTGGCAAGAAGCTTATTCACAACTAAGTCTCTCTTGGTTTAGGAAGAAAAAGGGCATCTGAAAAGGCAGAAGCTCAAAGAAATACAACACAAGTTCCCTCAGAACTAGTGTCAAATACCTACTATATATACAGAATGATCCCAAAATTCTCTGAAAGAGTCCGCATACACTTACCCTGACCACAAATATGCCCTCCACAAAACCAACTAGCTGAGAAATGAGTTAAAGTGCTGGATCCCTTCCACCAACACTGCCTGCTTTCCTACATACCATTTAGTATAATCAACTGTTCAGTGTGCTTGCTGCAGACTTAACCATGATATCATCATCACAATTCTGCAAAGGAAAAACCAGTGGCTGTAAGTAGCAAAATCACCCTCTGAAATTCAGATGAAGATAAGGCACCTCAACAACATTCTGAAGAAAAATAATCTGAGTTCAGATGTTATACCAAAAGCACATGTTTGTTCCCTCAAAGGAACAAAAATTCAAATATACCTACTCTTCTCCTTGGATACAGGCAAAAGAAGTATCTGCAATATTACACTTTCTATCAACATGCAAATGTTCAATTAGTTTATCCACAAGTAGCCTGCTAAAGATATGTAATTCCACACTCTACCTTCTGTCCCATTCTTTCAAATCTTCACTTCCTTTTTGTAGTCCCAGAATGATTTTTAAACTTATCACTTTCACTATCTGACATTTAAAAACAATCTAAGGGAAATCATATCCGCCCCAAAATATAAAAGGTTTGCTTTTTCTAATTATTTACCTCCTAGAACAAAAAAGGGAATTTTAGAAGGCTTAATAAGGAAACAATCTTTAAATTATCCACACACAACAAAAAAAAATCACCTACCAAAAATGGAAACAATAATGAACTCAGAAATACTCAGTTTCTCACTCAACCTAACCAATTTCTTAACTTTATTTTCAATAGCCAATGAACATCCAGGGATTCAAATACTCCCTGAACACTTCTGTTGACTGCTTGATTTGTTTCTATAGCAACAGACACCCAGAACACAAAGATAATGCCTAATTTTTTCACCATCTTCTGTAACTGATGCAACTGATGCAACTCTAAGTCATTAGTATAATACATGGCACAAGTCATGCCATT
The DNA here is from genome assembly GCA_028646535.1 of Procyon lotor. Taxonomy (NCBI): domain Eukaryota; kingdom Metazoa; phylum Chordata; class Mammalia; order Carnivora; family Procyonidae; genus Procyon; species Procyon lotor. The sequence goes on from CM053613.1 coordinate 3,428,311, forward strand.
GCAGCTACTAGAAGGTAAAGATCAGTATACCTATTAGGCAAGAACAATTTACAGAAAAAGAAAACAAAAACCAAAAAACACCTAGAAGTTTATCTTAAATTTAAAGGAGAAGTAAGGGGTGCCTCGGTGGCTCAGTGGGTTAAAGCCTCTGCCTTCAGCTCAGGTCATGATCTCAGGTCCTGGGATGGAACCCCGCATCGGGCTCTCTGTTCAATGGGGAGCCTGCTTCCCCTTCTCTCTCTGCCTGCCCCTCTGCCTACTTGTGATCTCTCTCTCTGTCAAATAAATAGAATCTTAAAAAGAAATTAAAATAAAATAAAAATAAAAACAAAGGAGAAGTAAATGATCTTTTTCCGTCACAGTAAGGTACTGCAGACCTCAGATGAGAGCTTGTTCTGAAAAACACTGACTTGAGACATTTGCTCACTAAATAACACAAACAATGAAATGTGCCACACATGCATCTTCTCCTAAGTCTTTCAGTTAAGTTTAGGGAGCCAACAAGTAGTCTCTAGAAGCCAGATTATATAAATGCACCTATTTCCAGTCTTGCTATGTTGCTTTCATGGGGGTGCTTTCTTCTATGTCTCTTCTCTCTAGAGCTGATGTGTTTTGATTCAAAGATCAATCTCTTAAGCGACATATGACCTTTTTTTCAAACTGTCAAACTTGAGATTTAAAGGAGTCATGAAATTTCATGTCTAGAAGTAGAAGTTCCAGAAGGAATTGGCAAAAGATCAAGAGCTGATATTTTAAACTGTCCCTCACAAACACACACACTCCTCCCCTCTCCCACTGTCATGGCTACATTATAATCCTGGCAAAACCTCTTTCCTTCTGAGCTTTCAGTCACCCATCTGTGCCAACTAAAGTTAAAGCAGAGAAAATTATGTCTTCGCTCCGGTTAACTACCTGGGAACATTAGTTTAAGGCTGGTAAACTGGGGGTGCCTGGGCGGCTCAGTTGATTAAGTGTCTGCCTTCAGCTTGGGTCCATTCCAGGGTCCTGGGGATTGAGCCCCACATTGGTCTCCCTGCTCCATCGTGGGAATTGCTTCTCCCTCTCCCTCTGCTTATGCTTGCACTCACTCTGTCAAATAAATAAAATATTAAAAAAAAAAAAAGACTGGTAAATGTCTTCTTGTTGCTGGATTTTTTTTTTTTTTTTTTAAAGATTTTATTTATTTGACAGAGAGAAACACAGCAAGAGAGGGAACACAAGCAGAGGGAATGGTAGCGGGCGAAGCAGGCTTCCTGCTGAGCAGGAAGCCCGATGTGGGGCTTGATCCCAGGACCCTGGGATCATGACCTGGGCTGAAGGCAGATGCTTAACGACTGAGCCACCCAGGCACCCTGTTGCTGGACTTTTTAATGCTCGGGGTCGGTTTGCCAGTTTTTTGTTTTAAATATTTTTTTATTTATCTGTCAGAGAGAGAGAGAGAGAACACAAGCAGGGGGAACGGCAGGCAGAGGGAGAAGCAAGGACTCTGGGATCATGACCCGAGCCAAAGACAGATACTAACCGACTGAGCTACCCAGGCAATCTTCAAGAAAATATTTAATAAAAGCAGTTATACTTAAGCTACGAAGACAAACCAATAGTGGAAGTTAATGAACACATCTTTGCCAAACTTCTCTAGACTTAAGCATCACATTTTACAGTATTACTAATCACCTTCGGCAAAGTTCAAATTCTTAGAAAATTCACTTTCAGGGACCCCTGGGTGGCTCAGTCAGTTAAGTGTCTGACTCTTGATTTGGGCTCAGGTCATGATCTCAGGGTTGTGAGATCGAGCCCCACGTCAGGCTCCACACTGGGCACAGAGCCTGCTTAAGATTCTCTCCCTCTTCCTCTGCCCTTCCCCCTCACCTCTCCCTCAAAAAAAAAAAAAAAAGAAAAGAAAAATCATCTTCAGGTATGACTCTGTTCGTTACTTGTAATCTTTAGCAATACTACATAATGAAAACAAAGGAAATGGAGTAAGAAGTGGGTTTGAGCCAGGGTCTAATTCCTTAAGACACCTTTTTTTCGGTGAAAATGTCAAGAATTTCACCTAACGCACAGGATTGCTGTGAGGTTTAAATGAGAACACATGGGGTGCCTGGGCAGCTCAGCTGGTTGAGCATCTGCCTTCAGCTAGGGTCATGGTCCTGGGATCCTGGAATGGAGCCCTGCATTAGGCTTCCTGCTTGGTGAGGAGTCTGCTTCCCTCTCTTCACCCTCTCCCTCTGCCCCTACCCCATGCTCAAGCGTGCTCGCTCTCTCTCAAATAAAATCTGGGGGGGAGGAAATATATATATATATATGTATATATATATTATATATACATATATATATATATATATTTATGAGAACATATGTACAAATACTCTGCAAACTGTGAAGTGCCTTCTACATAAAAAGAGAGGCTATGTAGAGTAGTGGCAGGGTCTGGACCAGGTTTCCAGGGTTCAAATCCTAGTTTAGCCTCTCACTGTATATGATCTACTTAACTAATAGAAGCCATCACCCAGGACTGTACATGGATTAAATTACACAGAAACAAGGTAGCCAGCACATGTTAAAAAAAAATAGCAAATGTGGTTTTGAACATGAATCAAAACTGGGACTGGGAAACCAACTATCTTGCCCAAAAAGGAACGGTCTATGTGACTAGAGACCAACCATACTTCACTTGCCTCTCCTCAAATAGCATCATACGTAAGATTTTTTTCCTTATCATCTCAAGTAGTAGGCTTTTAATAAATTTTCTAAGTCCATCCCTTTGGAATGGAGCTCTTTTCTGATTACACCATCTCTAAGTCTCTTCACATCAAATGTCTAATCCTAGGGATGATATTTTATAAAATCTAACAACTGTATTCTCTCCACCTCACTGCCAGCAATTGAATATGAAGTGGTTTAATTTCTGGAAGGTGTTATTCAGGAGAAGGCCCTTCTCTAAATAATAGAGTTGGTTCTGTTCTTAATTTCTAAGTAGAGGGAGCTTGAAGGAATGGTCAAATCTGAACAGGGGAAGTGTAGAGTCAGAAGACAGTAGCAATGAGCTTATACTAGAAAAAACTCCTGGACATCAAGACAGTCAGATTGGGGCGCCTAAGTGGCTCAGTTGGTTGAGTGTCTGAGTTCAGCTCAGGTCATGATCCCATGGTCCTAGGATCAAGTCCTGCATCGGGCTCCCTGGCACTCTCCCTGCTTGTGCTTGCTCTCTCTCCTCCACTCTCTCTGACAAATAAATAAAATTTTTAAAAGTATATTTAAAAAAAAAGAAGTCGGACTAGAGCAGAAGTCTGAAAGTAAACTCAAGGAGAGAAGAGGGCTGAACAACAAAAATAAAAGGTTTAAACAAAATTCACACCTGCTGGCCTGTGTTACTCTAAATCTTTAGAAGTAATCATCATATATACTTATAGAACATTAAGAATTAAATCATCCTAATCTGAATCATTTGGTATCTACTGTTGATTCTCTTATATTGTTGGAATATAATGAGAGAAACCCTGGTGAAAAGTATGCCAATTATGTTAGAATTTCATATTGCCAAGAGGAACAGGATTAATCAAAGAGACTGATATTATTTAATAAATTTTAATTCATCCTTCACTTTACTTCCTAGGCAATCTGTTCAGTAGTGGGAAGAAAGTTCCTAAGAAAGACAGTAAATAATCAGAAGAAGGCCCTAAAATCTTTCCCTACACCATCCTCATGGGAATTTTAAGCCTGTGTGTCCCATGGCCTTTGTCCAAGGACTTACACGACTTAAGTGCTTACTAGGGAGAGAGTGTCTAAGGCATAACAGAAAGAAATGGCAGAGAGCTGCTATATTTTCAAGAATCCCAGTTTATATGGAAAACAAAACCCACTTAAGAATTAAGAATTAAGTCTGGAGGCACAGGCAAGAGCAGCATCAGAACAAGAACTTACAGAAAGTTTAAACAATCCAGTTTCACACAGGTGAATGTGGTTAAGAAATCCAACAGCTGCGGCACTTGGGCAGTTCAATCAGTTAAGCACCTGCCTTTGGTGAGTTTGTTTCTCCCTCTCCCTCTGCCCCTCCACCTACTTGTGCCCATGGGCCCGTACTCTCTCTCTCTCAAATAAATAAATAATCTAAAAAAAAGAAAAGAAAGAAATGCAACAGCTAAATATCAATGTGGCTAGATGTAACTACATATTCAAAAATAATAAGCGCTCACAGCAAAGGAAACAGTCAACAAAACCAAAAGACAACTGACAGAATGGGAAAAGATATTCGCAAATGACATATCAGATAAAGGGCTAGTATCCAAAATCTATAAAGAACTTCTCAAACTCAACACCCAAAGAACAAATAATCCA
>CM053613.1:3440115-3453187 GCA_028646535.1 Procyon lotor
TAAAGTCTTGGGGTCTCCAGGTAGCTCAGTTGATTGAGCTCCAATTCTTGATTCTGGCCCAGGTCATGATCTCAGGATCTTGGGATCATGCCCCACATCAGGTTCTACATGGAGTCTACTTAAGATTCTCTCTTCCTTTCCCTCTGCCCCTCCCCCTGCTCACATGCTCTCACTTAAATCTTTAAAAAATAAAGTCTTATTAGTTAAAAAAAAACACAAAGCACTAGTTAATGTCACAAAAACAAAAAGATAGAGAGACTGTTCAGAGTCAGCAAACTTCTACTACAAAGGGCCAGAGAGTAAATATTTTAAGCACTGTGGGACATATGGTCTCTGTCACAACTACTCCACTCTACCACTGCAGCATGAAAGCAGCCATAGACAACACATAAATGAATAAGTATGGCTTTATTTATGGACACTGAAATTTGAATTTCATAGAGTTTTCATATGTCATGAAATACTATGCCTCTTTTGATTTTTTTTTTCATTTAAAAATATTAAAACCATAGAACTGAAAACAGGTATACCTAAACAAATACTTATACACAGATGTTCACAGCAGCACTACTCAGAATAGCGAAAAGGGGGGCGCCTGAGTGGCTCAGTCAGTTAAGCGTCTGCCTTCAGCTAAGGTCATTATCCCAGGGTCCTGGGATCGAGTCCTGCATTAGGCTCTCAGCTCAAGAAGAAGTCTGCTTCTCCCTCTCCCTCTGTCCCTCCGTTCCCCTGCCCCACTTGTGCGTGCGTGCTATCTCTAATAAGTAAAATCATTAAAAAAAAAAAAAAAAATTAGCTAAAAGGTAGAAACGATGCCAACATCCATCAACAGGTGACTGGATAAACAAAATGTGGTATACCTATGTCAATGGATTATTATTCACTCATAAAAAGGAATGAAATACTGATATATGCTACAAATGTGAATGAATTTCAAAAACACACTAAGTGGAAAAAGCCAGACATAAAAGGTCACATATAGTATGATTCCATCTACATGAAACCCGGACTTTCTGTGTTTAATCTACAAACACAGAAAGTCAACTACTGTTTACCAGAAGAGGGAGGAGAGGGATGCGGAAACCGCTTACTGATAGAAAGTTTCTTTTCTGGGTGCTTAAAATGTCTTGAACTAGACAGAGGTGATAGTTACACAGTCTACTAAATATACTAAATGCCAATAAATTATACATTTTAAAATGGTTAATGGTTAATTTTTGTTATGTAGATTTTACGTTAATTTTTTTTTTTGGATATAGAAAAAAACATAAAAGCTATTCTTGTGTAGTGAGCTATACAAAAACAAGTGGTTAGAGAGACTTGGCACATGGATTATAGTATGCTGACCTCTGTTCTAAATAAAGAGAAACTAAAGAGGGACGCCTGGGCGGCTCAGTTGGTTAAGCAGCTGCCTTCAGCTCAGGTCATGATCTCAGGGTCTTGGAATGGAGTCCCACATCAGGCTCCTTGCTCAGCAGGGAGCCTGCTTCACCCTCTGTCTCTGACTGCCTCTCTGCCTGCTTGTGTTCTCTCTCTCTCTCTCTCTAATAAAAAAAGAGGTTCAGCCTGAAAATAAAAAAAGAGAGAGAGAGAGAGAGAGAGAGAGACTAAAGAGTCATAATTAAATGCAATGACTAAACAGGATTGACTCCTGAATTGAAATGCAGCGGGGAGCCTGCTTCCCCCACCCCTGCCTGCTGCTCTGCCTGCTTGTGCTCTCTCTCTCTCAGTCAAATGAATGAATAAAATCCTTAAAAATTAATAAATAAAAATTAAAAAGCTTGGGGGGAAAAGTATTCCATGAATGTAGAAAACTGGCTTGGGATCGTCCAATACGAAGTCTGACATCATGTTAAGATTTAAAGATTTTTATTTATTGGACAGAGAGAAACACAGCGAGAGAGGGAACACAAGCAGAGGGAATGGAAGCGGGAGAAGCAGGCTTCCCGCCGAGCAAGGAGCCCGATGCGGGGCTCGATCCCAGGACCCTGGAATCATGACCTGAGCCGAAGGCAGACGCTTAACGACTGAGCCACTCAGGCACCCCTCATGTTAAGATTTATGTTCCACATTCCTTAGGAATAAGAGTTGATAAGAGCTGAGCTGAGGAATATACCTGGTTCCAAGATTCTTTCGGAAAAGTAACACTTTTCTGTGGTAATCAAGTAGGAACACTGGTAAAGACCTGGGCCTTATGAACATGGGTATAAGTCGCATCACTACAATATGGTAATATGATCACTACTATGATCACAATATGGGAAATTCCTGAGAAATAACATGCATGCATGCACATAGCATAGAACACACGTAATTTGGCACTATAATCCTACATTCCCACTGACTTATAAAATTAAATTTTAAAAAACTTTCCCCCAGGCAGGGGGATGGGTTAAATGGATAATGAATATTAAGGAGGGCACTTGTTTTGATCAGCACCAGAGGTTGTATACAAGTGATGAATCACTAAATTCTACACCTGAACTGATATTACACTGTATGCTAACTAACTGGAATTTAAATAAAAACTTGGAAAAAAAAAACTTTTGCCCCCAAAGGGAAAAAAGTCTAACTACAGAAACTAAATGACTGCTTAAACACTTTTATTGAACTAAAATTACTCAACATCTCTGGAATGACCCATATGAAATTTTACAGCAAGAAAAAAGAAGTTATTTATCCCTAGTGCAGGTTGTTCTAGACCAGCAAGGCCCAACAGAAATATGTCAGTTACATGTGTAATTTTTCCTAGCATCCGTATATTTTTTCCCTAGCATCTGTATTTTTTAAGATGAAATTAACCTTTAATATATTTTATTTAATCTAATAAATCTATTCATATGTAATCAACAAGAGCATTTCAATATGTTGGCATCTCTTTCTGCCCATGGGTCCTTTCCCTGTGCTTTAATAAAATCACCTTTTGGGGCGCCTGGGTAGCTCAGTGTGTTAAGGCCTCTGCCTTCGCTCAGGTCATAAAATCGAGCCCCGAGTCAGGCTCTCTGCTCAGCAGGGAGCCTGCTTCCCCCTCTCTCTCTGCCTGCCTCTCTGCCTACTTGTGATCTCTCTCTCTCTCTGTGTCAAATAAATAAAATCTTAAAAAAAAAAAAAAAAAAGCTTAGGGGCGCCTGGGTGGCTCAGTGGGTTAAAGCCTCTGCCTTCGGCTCAGATCATGATCTCAGGGTCCTGGGATCGAGCCCCACATCGGGCTCTCTGCTCGGCAGGGAGCCTGTTTCTCTCTCTCTGCCTGCCTCTCTGCCTACTTGTGATATCTCTCTGTGTGTCAAATAAATAAAATCTTAAAAAAAAAAAAAAAAAGCTTAAAAAAAATAAATAAAATCACCTTTTTGCATCCTACCCCAAAAAAGGGCATTTAAATGTTATCATTATAAAAACACTTGGGGATAATTTACATTCTTTTTCCATGCTAGGTCTTCAGATGCGGTGTGTATTTTACATTCTCATCTCAATTTAGATGAGCCACACTTCACATGCTCAGTATAGCATGTGACACTAGCTTACTATACTGGACAGGACAATCTAGGCTCTTGGAAGAAGCAAGAAAAGCAAGGCGTAGAAAATGAGCTACCAAGAAAGCGATTTAATGTAGGTATATCAATCTCCCAAGGCATTATATGCTGGAATCATTCTATATTCTCATATGATAATCAGGTAAACAACCCTTAACCAAGACCTAAACTGACAAACTAACCTCAATCCCTGCTCTGGAACCCTCCATGATATCATCCAAACAAAAGAAGTTCTCACATCTCATATTGGATTAGGAGTTCGGTCCTTTAGCTTTCATCACCAGGTTCAGCCTGAAGGCTGGAATGAAAGAGGAGTAGAGCCTTTTTGCTCCACTGTCTACCACCGCTCTCCCAAAATAATGAGAAATAACACCATTTTAACTTGGCATTTTCCTTTGTCCACTAATCTCTCTCCACATAATTTTGTCCGACTGACTTCCTACTCCCAAAAGAGAGATCGTGTCATATCCATACTCTCCAAATCAGATGCCTGCTCCCAAATTAACTGTGGCCTCTTCCTCCTGACATTCCCTTACTTATAAAGAAAATTCTGTCAGAACCAGTGGCTTTAGGAGAACTAACAACACTTCAAGATCAGGGGTATCTGGGTGGCTCAGTCGTTAAGCATCTGCCTCTGGCTTGGGTCATGATCCCAGGGTCCTGGGATCGAGCCCTGCCATCAGGCTTCCTGCTCCACGGGAAGCCTGCTTCTCCCTCTCCGACTCCCCCTGCCTATGCTCCCTCTCTGGTTGTGTCTCTCTCTGTCAAATAAATAAATAAAATCTTAAAAAAAAAAAAACCAAAAACACTTGAAGATCAATCTTCTTCTGGCCGCCTGGGTGGCTCAGTCATTAAGCGTCTGCCTTCGGCTCAGGCCATGATCCCAGGGTCCTGGGATCGAACCCCACATCAGGCTCCCTGCTTGGCGGGGTCTGCTTTCCCTCTCCCACTTCCCCTGCTTGTGTTCCTGCTCTCACTGTCTCTCTCTCTCTCTGTCAAATAAATAAATAAAATCTTTAAAAAAAAAAAAAATCAATCTTCTTCCATATGTGGCCTAGAATCTACTTCCCAATGTGTACAAATTACAAACAAAAATGCCACAGGTCACTACAAAAGTAATTTAAATATACTTGAGGATCAATGAAAAGCTAATAGTTCAATTACTCTTTCCTACTATCCTTCCCCAAATGCTTTCCATGCCCCAAAAAGAAAGTGGCAAAATTTTCTCATTTTTGAGAAAAGGAAGTATTTCTTGTCAGACTATAAGCAGTATCTCTGAACCCTAGTTGTGGAATTTAAGATAAGGTGAGAGACAGTAAATTTCATAAGTTTTGATCTATTTATTGGCCAGAAAAGCAAATGTACATTTTTGAGCTAAATGGCTGAAGCTATGTTAATTTCTTCTGGCTTCTTCCCTTTGATTAAACCTTTCTAGATATATTAAAAATATTCTATAATTTGGCTCAAGATTATAACAAATTATTGAATTTTGCTATCTTTTGGTTACTGAGCCTACAAAATATAGTTTAATAACTAGTAATTGTAAATATTTACAAAACTACTAAATCACTATCTTTTTAATTCTTTATCTATAAAGTAGAAATTGTTTGTGTACAGAAAAAGGCGTGGAAGATACATGAACTGATAAATGGTTACTTCCGGGGAAGGGATTAGGATTGGAGAGTTCAAGAGCCTCTTTAACCTTATCTGTAAGAGTTTAATTTTGTTCAATAGTGCATTAATATTTTATTTGCATAATTAAAAATTAGTCATATCTGAAATACATATAACTTATTCAGTTTTGAAAATTGTAATAGATATCATTTATTGAAAGTTCATTGTTTACAAAGCAGTCTACATTCATTATTCCATTAAACCCTCAAACAAGGGGCGCCTGGGTGGCTCGGCGGGTTAAAGCCTCTGCCTTCAGCTCAGGTCATGATCCCAGGGTCCGGGGATCGAGCCCCACATCGGGCTCTCTGCTCAGCAGGGAGCCTGCTTCCCCCTCTCTCTCTGCCTGCCTCTCTGCCTACTAGTGATCTCTCTGTGTGTGTCAAATAAATAAATAAAATCTTTAAAAAAATTTAAAAAATTAAAAAATAAAAATAAACCCTCAAACAAGGGGCGCCTGGGTGGCTCAGTGGTTTAAAACCTCTGCCTTTGGCTCAGGTCATGATCCCAGGGTCCTGGGATCGAGCCCCGCATGGGGCTCTCTGCTCAGCAGGGAGCCTGCTTCCCCCTCTCTCTCTGCCTGCCTCTCTGCCTACTTGTGATCTCTCTCTCTCTGTCAAATAAATAAATAAAATCTTTTAAAAAAATAAAAAATACACCCTCAAACAACCCTAAGAAGGTATCATTATTGCCCCCCGCCCCATTTAGAAATGAGTAAACTGAGAATCAGAGAAATTAGGAAGTGCCCTGTTCAAAGTCACACAAATGTTGGGACCCAGAAGGAACTCCAAAACCACACTAAAGCAAACTCACAGGAAATTTAACACATTGGTTATAGTCCTGCTAAGAAAATCTGAGTTAATTCAGGAGTAAAGAGAAAACATTTTCTAACTTTTGCCCTTGTTAAACAACTCCAAAATAAAATCTGCTTATTTGTCAGCCCCAATAAAGCAAGCAGTATGAACACTGTGAAATATGTGACTGGCTTATTAACCATGCTGAACATGGTTGTAGCATCCTGAACCTACTGAAAGTTTTAAGAGATTTAAGGGCGCCTGGGTGGCTCAGATGGTTATCGTCTGCCTTCAGCTCAGGTCATGGTCCTGGGGTCCTGGGATCGAGTCCCACACTGGGCTCCCTGCTTAGTGGGGAGCCTGCATCTCATCCTCTGCCTCTCTCTGTCCCTCTGTCTCTCATGAATAAATAAAATCTTTAAAAAAAAAAGAAAGAAAGAACGTCTTAAGAGATTTAAGTAGAATTGTACTGAGCCAGGTACCACAAGCCCTTATCTCAGCTCCTTTCATTAACTCTAGGTGAAGTACAATAGACAGTTTTATCTGGACCGCCCATTATGGTATGGATTTCTAATAAAGGGAAAAAAATCTAATAAATTTTCTAATAAAATTAAAAATCCAATAAAATCTAATAAATAAAAAATTAGAAAAAAATTCTAATAAAGGGGGAAAAATCCATGATTTGAGTTTTATCTACCAAAGAAACCCCATAATTTTCTTTACACCAACTATAAATGATCTAGTAAAGACACTTTGTTCAACCAATATGCATGTACCAATCTGATTTACATCACCACTAGAAGATCAGCTAGGAGTCTTGCTACAAGAATCTCTAATGTAAGGGAACTACTCGGTCCCTGGGGAAGCCCTTGATCCCTGAAATTCTCATTTCTTCTCAGTTTAATAAGTTTTATTTAAGTTCAATGACTCTTGAAATTCAGTGAACAGCCTTTTAACCTGACCTTTCCCAAGATGGCACAAGAGATGTGGTTAAACCTGGATGAAATACACACAAGCCTTATTTCTACTCTTACACACCAAATTTTTCATAACAGCATTGTTCTTAAGTTGATTATATACTCTGGACTCACAAGGCACACACTTTAATAAATCTTAGCTGTTAAAAAAAAAAATAGCTCTGCTTCAACTTCTATCTTGCATAGTTTTTCCAGTTATTTATACCTAGTTCAGGAAATGTTTACTCCTAGTGCTACAAATTAACTTTAGTACTCAGCCAGGTTCTGCGAGAGTTTCAAACATTAACATGATCCTAAATGAGATCAGAAAGGTATGTATCTTCGAAAATTTTTATAAAATACTTATCCTCCAATTAAGGAATAAAGAGATAAAATCCACTAAAATGATAGGGAAAACATGGCATTATAGTTTATAACCAACAATAAACTAAAGAGTTTTCTATAGCAAAATAAATAAATAAATAAATAAATAAATAAATAAATAAGAGCAAACAGTTATTTTCATCTACACTTTGGTATTGCTCATTTTACATTCAATGGCATCAGTTCATACCATCCATGCTGTTTCAAGTTCCTTTCCCAAACAATATTCCCCCATCTACCATCTTCCCTTACAAATAATGACCTCATGACTTTTTAAAGAACATCAAAACCTTAAAAGCCAACAATTATAGTTTTCCTTTTCCACTATGTTGGGGCCATCCCTCCCTCTTTCATCCTGCCCCTAACGTTAAGTTACCTCTTCATTCTCCCAGTGGGTCTCAGTAAATTCACTCAGATATTAAAACAACTAAGTTCTTTTTTTTTTTTTAAGAATTTATTTGTAAGAGCGGGAGCGAGTGAGAGAGAGAGAGAGAGAGCACTCGAGCGTGAGCGCACAAGCAGAGGAAGGGGCAGAGGGAGAAGCAGACTGTCTGCTGGGCAGGGAATCCAATGCAGGGTTCAATCCCAGAACCCCAGGATCACAACCTCAGCCAAAGGCAAACACATAACTGAGCCACCCAAGCACCCAAGACAAATTCTATGTTATGTTTTTCCTAACTTCCTATCTAAAATTATGATTTCTTGGGGTGTCATATGACTAAGCCTGGGTGGCTCAGTCCTTAAACGTCTGCCTTCAGCTCAGTTCATGATCCCAAAGTCCTGGGACCAAGCCCTGAATAGGGCTCCCTGCTCAGTGGGAAGCCTGCTTCTTCCTCTCCCATTCCCTCTGCTTGTGTGCTCTCTCTCTTGCTGTGTTTCTGTCAAATAAATATTTTTTTTTTTTAAATACATACATACATACATAAAACAAAATTATATCCTTGGTTCTCCTCCCTCACCAGTTCAAGATTTACCATTTCCAGAAAGGCCATTATTTAGTCCTGATTCCTGAAGTCCTATCACCACAGTCTACCCAGTTCTATCTACTTACTACCACGAAACAGCTCTTTTCTTTGCCACTACATCTAGACCAACCAAGTAAAGCTCAACTTCTGTCTTCTCTTTAAAGTTTCTACAACTGATTGTTATATTTTGCTTACTGATGACAATAAAAAAAAAAAAAAAAAATCCAAAAAATTTTAAAAAGCCAAATGTGTATCCGTATGTTGTGTTGTGTTCTACTAGACTGTAACAATTAAAATACAGAATAGTGCCTGTGACAAACTTCACAGAACACATAATTCTAAAATAATTTAGGAATTACCGGGGCACCTGGGTGGCTCAGTCAGTTGAGTATTTGATTCCTAATTTCAGCTTGGGTCATGATGTCAGGATCATGAAATGGACCCCACACTGGGCTCCGAGCTGGGTATGGAACCTGCTTAAGATTCTCTCTTTCCCTCGGGGAGCCTTGGTGTTAAGCATCTGCCTTTGGCTCAGGGGCAGAGGGAGAAGCAGACTGTCTGCTGGGCAGGGAATCATGATCCCAGCATTCTGGGATGTAGCTCAGAGGCATCAGCTCCCTGCTCAGCAGAGAGCACCTGCTTCTTCCTCTGTCCCTCCACCCCTTCCTCTCTGCTCCTGCTCACCTTTCTCTCTCGCACATGCTCTCTCTCAAATAAAAATCTTCCCCCCCAAAATTTTTTTTCTACTTCTCCCCTTCTCCTCTTAAAAAATAGAAAAGATTCTTAAGTTTAAAAACAATAATAAAAATAAAATAATTTAGGAATTCCAAAGTTATAAAAATTAAAAAGTTCAATGGTGCCTCTGGACCTTTCCTTTTTCTCTTGAGATCATCTAGTTCTCTTCCCTACAATAAAAAATGTTATTTAATTTTAATATCTTTGGTAATTTTGGGGGCTCCTGGCTGGCTCAGATAGTGGAGTAGGCGATTCTTGATCTTGGGGTTGTGAGTTTGAGCCAACGATGACTATACAGTTTATTTAAAAATAAAATCTTGGGGTGCCTGGGTGGCTCAGTCATTAAGCTGATCCCAGGGTCCTGGGATCGAGCCCCGCATTGGGCTCCCTGCTCGGCGGGAAGCCTGCTTCTCCCTCTCCCACTCCCCTGCTTGTGTTTCCTCTTTTGCTATGTCTCTCTCTGTCAAATAAATAAATAAAAATCTTAAAAAAAATAAAAATAAAATCTTTAGGGGCGCTTGGGTGGCTCAGTGGGTTAAAGCCTCTGCCTTCCATTCAGATCACAATCCTGGGGTCCTGGGATCGAGCCCCACATCGGGCTCTCTGCTCAGCAGAGAGCCTGCTTCACCCTCTCTCTCTGCCTACTTCTCTGCCTGCTTGTGATCTCTGTCAAATAAATAAAATCTTAAAAAAAAAAAAACTTTCTTAAAAAAATAAAATCTTTAAAAAACGTTTCTTTCATAATTTTTAATGATTAAAGCATATCAGAGCAAGGACAATAAGTAGATGATCAGTGAAAAATTCCTGGAGAGTATCATCTCACAATATTTTTTTCATAAATTATTTCTAATTACAAAGAACAAAATACATTTTTACAAGAAAGACCTGACAGCCATACCTGTAACAAAGTTATCAAACCTAGCATCACCAAGAGTGAGGCAACCTGATACTATGTCTCATGGTAGGATGCAATATACACAACTGGTACAGTATTTTTGCCAAAATATTTAACCAGAATCTAACCACCTAAAGTCTCATAAACTTAAAATAAAACTAAAATGCAGTGGCACCTGGGTAGCTCAGTGGGTTAAAGCCTCTGCCTTCGGCTCAGGTCATGATCTCAGGGTCCTGGGATCGAGCCCTATATCGGGCTCTCTGCTCGGCGGGGAGCCTGCTTCCCCCTCTCTCTCTGCCTGCCTCTCTGCCTACTTGTGATCTCTTTCTCTGTCAAATAAATAAAATCTTAAAAAAAAGAATGGAATTGTAGAATAGGTATGGATTTGGTGTGGGCCTCAATTTCCTCATCTATAAAATGAGATTGTATAAAATACTGCCAACTTCAGAGGTTGCTTTAAAAATCAAATAACATACCTAATAAATGTAAAATGTCTGAAATACCACCTGGCTATATTAGAGCTATTCAGTATGTCAGTTGCACAACCATAACACACATTTGTTCTCTATGATGTGTCACAGTTAACAAAGGATTTTTATATACATATAGTCTCATCATCTAATTCTCCCTGTAAACCATAGCTACAAGTCAGTAAAAATGAATACAATAACAAATCTTCCCACAAGGAGTTAATTTTTCTAACATTATAAAAATAAAAGCATTTGTATTCATTTGTACCTGCTCCTTATACTGGTAGTACTGGTTTTGCATACTCCCAATTTGCACGAATTTCAGTTACCACATTTTAGTTAAGTAACATCAGTTCCCCCAACAACATACTTCAAATTTTAATTACCATAGTATATGAACTGCAAGTAGTTGCATAAAATATAAACTTTACTGCAGGTTCCTCAGTCCACAAATCACTATGTAAATAACAGATGTGCATCACGATCAGTAACCAATCACATCATTTCTTTTTTTTTTTTTTTAAAGATTTTATTTATTTGACAGAGAGAAACACAGCGAGAGAGGGAACACAAGCAGAGGGAATGGTAGCGGGAGAAGCAGCCTTCCCGCGGAGCAAGGAGCCCGATGCGGGGCTCGATCCCTGGACCCTGGGATCATGACCTGAGCCGAAGGCAGACACTTAACGACTGAGCCACCCAGGCGCCCCTAATCTCATCATTTCTTTCAAAGTCTGTTAGTGATGAGTCACTGGGCATATTTTTCAGTTCTGTACACACAAGCAAAGTGTATAGTTGTGCTGCCTCCTACTCTACCACTGATAAATCCATTTACAAAAATGGACAATCAAGGGAGAGAATTGGCCTACAAAAGTGAAAATGAAGGAAAGAAATGAGGGGTGCCCGGGTTAGTTGAGCACCTGACTCTTCACCTCAGCTCACAGGTCTTGATCTCAGGGTCTTGAGTTCAAGCCCCCATTGGGCTCCATGCTGGGCATGGAGCCTATATAAAAAAGAAAAAAAAAAAAAAAAAAAAAAAAAAAAAAAAAAAAAAGGAAAGAAAAAGCAAGGAAAAGAAAAGAAAAAGCAAAGAAATGGAAAGTGATAAAACTGTAAGTAAAATCTGAATAGGAAATAAATGGAGTTAAATGCATCAGAGGAAGTTAGTACAGGCAAACTTTTCAACATAAATAAGGAAACTTATTATAAAAAGGATGAAGATGTCCCAGAGGAAGTGATACCAGCAAAAAACAAAACAAAAACAAAACAAAACTTAAAGAACTCTCAAAGATATGATATGACACTGAAAGTGTAAAGGATTAATGACAGAAGCCATGGCATCCAAAAGATATTTGATCCACATCATAAATTACATGGTAAGAGCAGGCAAGCATTACTTAAACTACTATTCAGTATGGTTTTTTTCTTCTTTTATTATTATTACTTTTTAAAGATTTTACTTATTTATTTGTCAGAGAGAGCACGCACAAGAAGGGAAGCAACAACCAGAGGGAGAGGTAGGCTCCCTGCTGAGCAAAGAGCCTAATGTGGGACTTGATCCCAGGACCCTGGGGTCTTAACTTGAGCCCAGGGCAGATGCTTAACTGACTGAGCCACACAGATATCCCAATTTTTTTTTCTCCCAGAGGGAGAGAACATTTTTAAGTAGGGGACAGGAGGTGGAAGGAGAGGGAGAATTTTTTTTTTTTAAAGATTTTATTTATTTGTCAGAGAGAGAGAGAGAACACAAGCAAGGGAGCAGCAGGCAGAGGAGAAGCAAGCTCCCCACTGAGCAGGGAGCCTGATGTGGGACACCATCCCAGGACCCTGGGATCATGACCTGAGCTGAAGGCAGACACTTAACCAACTGAATCACCCGGGTGCCTCTCAACTATTCAGTAAGTTTTTAAACTACGAAATAAAGCACTTTAGGGGCGCCTGGGTGGCTCAGTGGGTTAAAGCCTCTGCCTTCAGCCCAGGTCATGATCTTAGGGTCCTGGGATCGAGCCCCACATTGGGCTCTCTGCTCTGCAGGGAGCCTGCTTCCCCACCCCCGACCCCCACCTGTCTCTCTGCCTACTTGTGAACTCTATCAAATAAATAAATAAAATATTAAAAAAAAAAAAAAAAAAGAAAGAAAGAAATAAAACACTTTATTCTGTTTTTAAAAAAAATTTTTTTAAAGATCTTATTCTGGTGCTCCAGAATATTTTTTAACCTAACCACGGAACAGCTGTCAACTTAAATTCTTCAAGTTACTTTTTAAGAATCTATTCTTCAGTGGGCACCTGGGTGGCTCAGTGGGTTAAAGCCTCTGTCTTCCACTCAGGTCATGATCTCAGGGTCCTGGGATGGAGCCCCGCATCAGGCTCTCTGCTCAGCGGGGAGCTTGCTTCCCCCTCTCTCTGCCTGCTTGTGATCTCTCTCCGCTCTGTCAAATAAATAAATAAAAATCTTAAAAAAAAAAAAAAAAAAAAAAGAGGTGCGCCTGGGTGGCTCAGTTGTTAAGTGTCTGCCTTCGGCTCAGGTCGTGATCCCAGGGTCCTGGGATCAAGCCCCGCCATTGGGCTTCCTGCTCGGCTGCTTCTTCCGCTACCACTCCCTCTGCTTATGTTCCCTCTCTCGCTGTGTTTTTCTCTGTCAAATAAATAAAATATTTAAAAAAAAAAAAAAAA
>CM053613.1:3453287-3477137 GCA_028646535.1 Procyon lotor
AGAGCCCGATGCGGGGCTCGATCCCAAGACCCTGAGATCATGACCTGAGCTGAAGGCAGAGGCTTTAACCCACTGAGCCACCCAGGCACCCCTAAGTGTCGACTCTTGATTTTGGCTCAGGTCATATCCCATGGTTGTGAGATGGAGCCCCACATCATGCTCCATAATGGACGTGGCACCTGCTTTAGATTCATTCTCTCTCGCCCTCTCCCTCTGCCCCTTTTTCTCCCCTGCCCCACTCACTCTCGATCCTTCTAAAAAAAAAGAAAGTAAATGGGTAAAGAAAACTTCCTAAAGCTAGTCAAATATTCAATTCAATCATTTTATTTTATTTTTTTTTATTTTTTAAAATTTATTTATTTGACAGAGAGAGATCACAAGTAGGCAGAGAGAGAGGGGGAAGCAGGTTCCCTGCTGAGCAAAGAGCCTGATAGGGGGTTGGTTCCCAGGACGCTGAGATCGTGACCTGAGCCGAAGACAGAGGCTTTAACCCACTGAGCCACCCAGGCGCCCCAATTCAATCATTTTAAACACATCCTAGGTATACAGGGAATAAAAAATAATTTTTTAACCCTTACTTTAAAATATGTTATAATCCTTCCAGGAATTCAACAACCACAAATGTAACCTCATGATGCTACACAAAAACACTAAATTAAATCCATGACAGGGTTTATGTACACAATACAAAAAAATTTGTCACAAGTAGGCAGGGACAGATATTTATTTATGTATTTATGTATGTATGTATGTTTATTTTAAGGTAGATTATTATTATTGTTTTAAGTAATCTCTACCCCCAACATGGGACTTGAACTCAGGACCCTGAGATCAAGAATCCTGTGCTCCAACAACTGAGTCAGCCAGGTGCCCCAGGAAAGAATTATATTTAATTGAATTCATGACACTTTTTTTTAGCATCTGCCATATGCCAGACACTGTCAATATTCTAGTTACTAAGAGGCATGGCTCCTGCCCTCAGAATCTACAGAGAATAAGTAGAAACACAATCAAGATATATTCTGCTATCTGTAGAAAAAGAGAAGCGGAGAAGGGGCACCTTATCTAGCAGGGAAGGAGGGAGATATCAAAAATTTCCTAAAGGATATAACTAACATCTAAGCTGAAACTTGAATAATAAACAGAATTAAAGAGAAGAGGAAAAATGTTCAACTCAGACAGAACTGCATATGCAAAGACCCAAAGTAAAAGAGAGCATAGAACTCTAAGAAAAAATAGCTAAGCACAGTATCATTTTCAGTTAATAGGAAAAGAGAAAGGGAGAATATGGTGTAATGGAAAGAAATTCAACCTGAAAAGACCTGGTTTCCAGGCTTTGCTCTACAACTTAATAGTTACAGAACTTTAAGACAAGTCTCTTTCCCTCCTCGGGCCTTTATTTCCTAATGAGTAAAATGAGGTCACTATCATATTATTCCCCCTCAAAAGGTTGTCTCTAGGATCAAATTTTTTAAAGCATGTAACAAGTCACAAAAGCAAAAGAATGATAAAAAATTCTGCTCACCAAAATATAACAGTAAGAATATATTAAGTGACAAGTTACAGACTGGAAAAAGTATTTGCGGCTCATACGTCTAACAAAAGAACTTGTATCCAAATATAACAATGAATCTACAAATCAACAATCAGAAGATGAACAAACCAATAAAAGACCGGTGGGGGGGGGATGTGAACAGACATTTCATCAAAGAAGATATACAAGTGGCCGATAAGCACATGGAAAGGCATTCAACATCATTAGCCATTAGAGAAATACAAATTAAAATAAGGAGATACTACCTCATACTTGCTAGAAAGGCTGATACCAAAAACCAAATGAGGGTGCCTAGGTGGTTCAATTGATTAAGCATCTGCCTTCGGCTAAGGTCATGATCCCAGAGTCCCACATCAGGCTCCCTGCTCAACAGGGAGTCTGCTTCTCCCTCTGTCCCTCCCCCTGATTGTGCTTGGCCACTCTCTCTCTCTCTCTCTCTCTCTCTCTAATAAATAAATAAAATCTTAAAAAAGAAAATGCTCGCAGGTATATGGAGCAAAGGCAGTTCTCAGACATCATTGGTGGGGTGGAGTATAAAATGAAATAGCACTTTAGGAGTTCAACTATCTCTGAAGTTACACATATATTTATCATATGACCTAGCAATTACAGCTTCGTATAAGAAAACACGTTCTAGGGGCACCTGGGTGGCTCAGTCGTTGAGCGTCTGCCTTCGGCTCAGGTCATGATCCCAGGGTCCTGGGATCGAGCCCCGCATCGGGCTCCCTGCTCGGCAGGAGGCCTGCTTCTCCCACTACCACTCCCTCTGCTTGTGTTCCCTCTCTCGCTGTGTTTCTCTCTGTCAAATAAATAAAATCTTTAAAAAAAAAAAAAAAAAGAAAACACGTTCTATCAACTTGCACAAGAGTATCACAGCCTTATTCATAATACCACAAACGGAAAACCACCCAAATGTCCACCAAAAAGAGAATAAACAAATTGTGGTATACATACACAATAGAATATATTCAGCAATAAAAAGGAACAAACTATGAAAACACATAGACAAAAACATGTTACGTGAAAGAAGCCCCTCACAAAAAAGAACTTGCTATAATTCCATGTGTGTGTGTGTGTGTGTGTGTGTATATATATATATATATATATATGAACACCAAATGGGAAAACCTATCTATAGCAATACAAGTCAGATACAGGGATGGAAAGGGACACTAACTGCAAATGGGCACAAGGGAACTTTCCATTGAGATGGAAATGTTCTCTGTATACTATTTTGAATAGTGGCTACACTGCCCAAACTCACCAAACTGAACACAAGACCTGTGCATTCTAATGTACATTACATGTATCTCAATTTTTTAAAAAATGACACCACGGATATACAATCAGCAAAAATCCAGAAAGTGGGAAATTATGTAAGACCAGTAACCACATTTTTCCATCAGAAAAGAAAAAGAAAAAAGGGGAGAAGCAACCTATAGGTTAAGAGACACTTCAGACACATAGCAACATACAAAACATATGGATGGACCTTGTCTGAAAAATGAGACAACCAAAAAAAAAAAAAAAGTGATTTGGGAAATTTGAATAAAGATATTAAGAAATTGTTCAGGGGCACCTGGCTGGCTCAGTCAGTAGAGCATGCGACTCTTGATCCCAGGGTTGTAAACTGAAGCCCCACGCTGGGTATATGGACTACTCAAAAATAAAATCTTAAAAAAAAAAAAAGGAAATTATTGTTTTACTCTGATACTGGTTATGTGGCTATGCTTTAAAGACTTTGTATTACAAAGCATCATGAATGAATCTTACAATTTTGGGTAAAACAAGCCAGACACAAAAGAATACACACTATATTATTCCATTTCTTAAAAGCTCAAAATCAAGTAAAATTAAATTATAGTGGTAGAAGTCTCCACTGAGGAAAAAAAACAAACTAGTGATTGGGAGAAGCATGAGGAAGCTTCTGAGGTGGCGGCAATTCCAAATCTTGACTGAGTGGTAGTTATAAGGGTATTCATTTTGTGATCATTCACTGAACTATTTATGTTGTATGCTCCTTTCTGTTATGTGCATTATACTTCACAAATAGTAAGCTTTATTTTTACTACTGATTTACTAAAAAAAGTATTTATACATGGTATCAATCAATCAATCCCATCTGGGGTTTAATTCAAAGTGAGAGGGAGTGGAGGACACAGATGAAAGAAAAGTTACTCCTGTCAGTGACTTTTGCAGTTGGTGATAAAGTATACAGTTCATTACATCATTGTTTACTTTGTACACGTTTAAATTTTTCCGTAAGTTTTTTAATGTTTATAACTTCAACTGTTGCCCTTCTAGGGAACGAGGATATACTTAGAAACATAGAAAAACAAATACATAATTAAGTTCACTGTGTTTTTATTTTGAATGCCCCCCCAAGTGAATATAACATAATGTCCGATAACATAAAAATGACCAAATAAACTAGAGGAGGCCACACTGTAAACTTTCACAAGAGTTTTTAGTGAAATGTAAATGACAGTAATAAACTGGTATGTGAGGGACGCCTGGGTGGCTCAGTTGGTTAAGCGGCTGCCTTCGGCTCAGGTCATGATCCCAGGGTCCTGGGATCGAGTCCCATATCGGGCTCCTTGCTCGGCGGGGAGTCTGCTTCTCCCTCTGCCTCTGCCTGCCACTCTGTCTGCTTGTGCTCTCTCTCTCTCTCTCTCTCTCTGACAAATAAATAAATAAAATAAAATTTAAAAAACCTGATATGTGATAAAAATTGATAAAATGACAGTGATAAATAGCAGGATATAATTTTACATCAAGCATAATCTCAGGTACATAAAAATACTTTTAAGATTTTATTTACTGGGGCACCTGAGTGGCTGAATGGGTTAAAGCCTCTGCCTTCGGCTCAGGTCATGATCTCAGGGTCCTGGGATGGAGCCCCGCATCAGGCTCTCTGCTCAGCAGGGAGCCTGCTTCCCTCCCCCCCAACCCCCACCCTTGCCTGCCTCCTTGTGATCTCTCTCTCTCTGTCAAATAAATAAATGGAATCTTTTAAAAAAAATAAAATAAAAGATTTCATTTATTTATTTGACAGAGAGAGAGACACAGGGCGAGAGAGGGACACAAGCAGCGGGAGTGGGAGAGGGAGAAGCAGGCTCCCCGCTGAGCAGGGAGGCCAAAGCGGGGCTTGATCCTAGGACCCTGGGATCACAACCCAAGCCGAAGGCAGACACTTCACTACTGAGTCACACCCAGGCACCCCCATAAAAATACTTTTATGCATGGAAAAAAAATGGAAGATACGCTAAAATGGTGATGCTGGTTAAATTTGGGATCATAAGTGACTTTCTTGTATTTTTCACAACCAATATAAGTAACTTTTATCACTAGAAGGGGGAGAGTCCTCTTAAAAATATTGATTTTATCAAAGTTGAAGGAAGAAAGCAAAAACATTAATAAATTGTGAAAGAGTCATCACTATTACATTCCAAGACTAATGAGTATGGAAAAAGGTAAAATTTTACCCATGGGAAAAATCCTATTTGAATTTTTCCTCAAGTCCTTTGTATTACCCCTGTATTTAATTATAAATCTAGAAGTTTTTTTTTTTTTTAAGATTTTATTTATTTATTTATTTGACAGAGAGAGAGAGAGAGAGAAAGATCACAAGTAGGCAGAGAGGCAGGCAGAGAGAGAGGAGGAAGCAGGCTCCCTGCTGAGCAGAGAGCTTGATGCAGGGCTCAATCCCAGGACTCTGAGATCATGACCTGAACCGAAGGCAGAGGCCTTAACCCACTGAGCCACCCAGGCGCCCCACAGAAGTCTTTTTAATATCAATTAATCCCTTAGTACACTTAGCCAATAAATTATTTTTAGAATGTAATAGCATTTAAAAAAGCATTATACCCAAAAAAACTTCTTTTCAGAAACTAAAGGGAAACTATTTCACAGTTAAGCCAGTGCTCTGGTTTAAAGTTTACTGGCAATGAACCTATCAGAGGCTTGTGAAATGAACAGATTTTTATTCAAATGGACATGTGTCAGCTTGCCATTCGATTCCCATTAGAGCTTTAGCAGAAGCCAACATATTTTACTAATATGGGCAGGTATACACGGTCATTCAAATGATTATTACAATAAAGCAAGATCAAAAAATTTTAGCCAATAGTTTTCTATTTTCAGATGGGTCTTAAAACTAAGTCTCTTCACCAAATTAAGGAGCTACATCAGGTGATTAGAAAATTCTCAACCTATGAAAAATGAGAAGGCTGTTCTTACACAGGGAAGGCTGAAAGGCAGAGATGTGCTGTCTTCCTTCATCTACAACCACTGCACATACTTGACCATGGCATTAGAAATTCTTATTCTACTTTTACCCAGTGGGGTTCTTTGGCTCACAGCTGGTATAAAGTTACAACCTCACTTAAGATGGCACAAATATCAAGACAGGCTTTCTTGGGGCGCCTGGGTGACTCAGTCGTTAAGTGTCTGCCTTCGGCTCAGGTCATGATCCCAGCATCCTGGGATCGAGCCCCACATCAGGCTCTCTGCTCAGCAGGGAGCCTGCTTCTCCCGCTACCATTCCCTCTGCTTGTGTTCCCTCTCTCGCTGTGTTTCTCTATCAAATAAATAAAATCTTAAAAAAAAAAAAAGACAGGCTTTCATGAATATGCTATTATAATGGCCACACAGATTCCATAAAGGGAGAAATGCAAAAAATATAATTTATTTAAATTATAAAAACCTTTAATAAGGCACTATACATAATTTTTACAATGCTTTTTTTTAAATTAAACTGTATACCCAATGTAGGGCTCAAACTCATAATTCTGAGATCACAAGTCACATGCTCTACCCAACTGGACAAACCAGGCACCCCCAGAATTTTCAAAATATAGAATCTGGAATAATTTTGTATCACATACAAAGAATTGGTGGAAGGGAGGGAGGGAGGAAGGAAGGAAGGAAGGAAGGAAGGAATTGGAAAATGGATCTCCCCAACTGTTTGTGTCCTCCATAACATAATGTTTGGGATGGTTCCTAATATTTTCATAAATGACATAGAAGACAACATGGTGCTAACACTGTGAACAGAGGGAGATAAACTGAGAAAGCTCACAAGCCATGTGAATGAATGTTATATGATTAGCCTCTGACTTGGGCAAGGTAAAAGGTCTAGAAAAAAACTAAGCAATTCATATAGTAATTAAAATAAAATGGTTTCTTAACTAATTTTACCCAATAAAAATTCATCCAAATCTATATTGATAACTCATGACATTAGGGTTTTTCATAAAGTACACTCAATAACTGGTGAATTAAATACACTACCATGGACATAAATATTAACATAAAAAATCAAAATTAGGGGTGTCTGAGTGGCTCTGTCGGTAAACGGGCTGACTCTTAGTTTGGGCTCAGGTCAGGATCTCAGGGGCCTGGGACTGAGCTCTGCGTTGGGCTCCACACCCAGTAGGGAGTCTGCTGGAGGATTCTCTCTCCCTTTGCCCCTTCCCTCATGTGAACATGTGTTCTCTCTCTCGCTCAAATAAATAAATCTTTTTTAAGATTTTATTTACTTATTTGACAGAGAGAGAGATAGTGAGAGAGTGAACACAAGCAGGGGGAGTGGGAGAGGGAGAAGCAAGCTTTCCACTTCCACTGAGCATGGAGCCCAATGCAGGGCTCGATCCCAGGACCCTGAGATCATTACCTGAGCAGAAGGCAGCTGCTTAACCAACTGAGCCACCCAGGCGCCCTCAAATAAATAAATCTTAAAAAAAAAATCAAAATTAGGGGTGCCCAGATGGCACAGTCGGTTGAGCCTCCGACTCTTGATTTCGCCTCAGGTTGTGATGGATCTTAAGACTGAGCTTTGAGTTGGGCTTGCACCCAGTGCACTCTGTTTAAGCCCCTCTCTCTCTCCCTGTCCCTCCCCCCAACTCTTGCTGATTCATTCTAAGGAAGGAAGGAAGGAAGGAAGGAAGGAAGGAAGGAATATGATCAAGCCTCCCCTATCTTTACACTTTTTCTAATGCTTCCCCATTACCAACTGCGAAAGTACGTATAACTTTACATGATTGACTCTCCCCATCTCAGATTCCCTCCCATTCTTATGTTCCAGGAACCCTCAACTACTGACAATTATGTTTTGATCTTGTAACATTGTCTCATATGTATTTGCTTCTGGATATGCTGGTTCTTTGCTTGGAATTTCCTTCCTTGCCTTCTGACCTGCTTAGACAATATTTAATGTTCCAATACCCAACTTAGTTACCTCCTCTTTGAATCTCGTCCTCAGTCATTCCCTCCTTTCTCTTGCCTCTGTACTTTGTACTTCCTAAATTTCTTTTATCACAGTATAGCATAATTATTTGTTTACATGGCTCTTATCAGAGTACAAGGACAGAACACAATATATTCATTTCTGTATACCCAATACATTTATTAAACACCAACAGTAAGCCTGATGTCTATTGAATAAATGAGCACAAAATCAAAGAACAAAACTTCTGAACTTATAGTTTTGATAACCACACCAAGAAATATTTAACAGGTAGAAAAGATGTGGAGAAGGGCAATTACAATCAAAGAAAAAAAAAGAAGCAACTTCCATGTAAGGAAAGACTTAAGAAAATAGGCTTCTTCAATTTAGAGAGTCTGAGATGCATTACAACTAAAGGTACAAAAGGTAAATGGAACAAATGATACTGTTTACTAAATCCTGGAAGCATTCAACGAGGCAGCAACACTGTATCTGAAAAGGAGTTCTTTTTAGGAATTCCATTTCTAAAAGATTCCCTTTATTTAACAGAGAGTAAATTTAAACTCACAAGGTATTAAGCCAAAACAACAATGGTGGAAGTGGGCCACATATGAAGCACTTAGCATGGTGCCAAGCACAAAATATACATCTGAGATAAGCCATTATATGGCTTCTATCAGTCAAGTGTGCAACTCCCTCTGCAGGAAGTCACTGAATACCAACAATCAGCACTTTTCAGTTCACAACAACCTGTTGCAGGTAACACTATGGCAGACATTTATTGCTAAGAAATCTCCTTGGTAATCACCATATTATACACTTAAAACTCACTCAATACTATATGTTAATTATACTAGAATTAAAAGAAATAAAATTAAATAAGCTCTTTGGTATAGGAGGTGAATAAGTATATATAACTGCTACTGCAAAAAAAAGCAACCTCTGCTTTTTGATATGTCTTATTCTGCCATACCATTCATTCAAGTCTGCCTCGTAAAGGCCTGTACTTTACCTTTCCCGTATTTATTTATTTTTATTTTTTTAAAGATTATATTTATTTATTTGACAGAGATCGCAAGTAGGCAGAGAGGCAGGCAGAGAGAGGGGGGAAGCAGGCTCCCCCCTGACCAGAGAGCCCAATGTGGGGCTCGATCCCAAGACCCTGAGATCATGACCTGAGCTGAACACAGAGGCTTTAACCCACTGAGCCATCCAGGCGCCCCTACCTTTCACTTCTTTTAATCCCTCTTCACGGAGAAGTTTCCACTGATAGAAAAGCGTGTGTGCGTGTGTGTGTGTGTTACATTCATACAGATATAAATACACATGCACATAGTTTGTAAGCAGCAGTGTTCAAATACTTCTGAACTGACTGGCTGATTCAGACACTCTAGCTATACAGCTAGGATCAGTTTTAAAAAAACGTCCACAAATTCAACTGGTTGGAAACACATGACTAAAGCTTTAAAAAATTAAGCTCTGAAGTTTAAATTAAGGTAGTTAACTATGATTTTCTGGAACACACAGAAAACAGACAAACTGCTAAAATAATTCCACTGGTTCTCAAACTTTACCATTTACCAGAATCACCTGGTGGGCTGGTTGAACTCAGCCACTCCCAGAGTTTCTGATTCTGTAAGTTGGCGGTAGGACCTAATTATCTGCATTTCTAACAAGCTCCCAGATGATGTGGTCAGGAGCACACTTTGAAAACAACTAGTTTAAACTATCAGAACTGAGAAAGACCATGCAGATGAATAAAATAAAACTTGGATAATAGTCTTCCTGATTACTAATCTAAGGTTCTTTCCATTGTTAGGGTTCAATTATTATGTTATACTAATTTATGTATTTTTAGGAAGTGCACAACACATTTTGTTCAATTCAGTAGACATTTTTCTGAGCACCTAAATTAAGACATGATCCTTGCCTTAAAGAAGTCTACTCTAGCTGGATGAAAAGAGACTCATGGTCAAGGGTGCCTGGGTGGCTCAGGTGGTTAAGCATCTGCCTTTGGCTCAGGTCATGGTTCCGGGGTCCTAGGACTGAATCCCCCATTAGGCTCCTTGCTCCTTGGAAAGCCTGCTTCTCTCTCTCCCTCTGCCTGCCACTCACCCTGCTTGTACTCTCTCTCTTTCTCTCTGTCAAATAAATGATAGATAAAATCTTTAAAAAGAAACAAAAAGAGACTCATGGTCAAATAATTCTAACACAAAACAACTGGCTCCACAACAAAAATGCATATAAAGTGGTTCAGGAATTTAACGGAGGAGAACTCAAGAGAATATCTGCAGCCTTTGGAGGATAATTAGGAGTTTACCAAGAAGACAGAATGGGGGGGCGCCTGGGTGGCTCAGTGGGTTAAAGCCTCTGCCTTCGGCTCAGGTCCTGGTCTCAGGGTCCTGGGATCGAGCCCCGCATCGGGCTCTCTGCTCAGCAGCGACCCTGCTTCCCCTTCTCTCTCTGCCTGCCTCTCTGCCTACTTGAGATCTCTTTCCTGTCAAATAAACAAATAAAATCTTAAAAAAAAGAAGAAGAAGAAGAAGAAGAAGACAGAATGGGGTTGGAGGGAGACCATTTCAGAGCTGTACAGTCACTGGGGAAAAAAACCCTTCTAGCACCTACTGTGGACCAGACACTGTACCAAGCATGGGGATAAAACGGTGAGAAAGGGCATCATAGCAGCCTTTAATGATGCTTACAATCTGAAAGGGAAACAGACAAACAATTCAAGTAAATATAGTAAATATAAAGTTGTTATAGGTGTTATGCATAAGAGATGTTTTACACTATACTATGAGAATTTGAAACTAAAGATCTAGTCAAAGAAATTCTTCCCTAAGAAGGGTCTGGAGAATGGTACCTTAGCATTCTATACACCATGTTCAAACCTTTGCACATGAAGAGTGTTTGTAGACACTATTACTGTTAAATGGACATTATGTGTCTTTTTAAAGTTCAAAGGAGGAATCTTGGTAGGCTACTACTCAACTCTGAAAGACAAAAAAAGGACTGCCAATTAACTTCTTCACAGTGCCTAGCGTGGACTATGAATATTCATGCCTATTATCCAGGAAATAATATCAATAGGAGAACCAAACTAATTATGAAATTGGCTGGTGAACACAGTATAAGAGCAAGGGTAACTAGATGGTCTCAAGAAATGAGTAGACCATTCCTCCTTTCTCTAATGACCAGAACAAGATACGGCAACTTTTTGTTCCTTGGCTCTCCTTCTCTTTGATTGTTCTAACCACCACCTTTCTGATAATTGTCAGTACTCAACCACAGAATGGAGATTAATTTTATTACATTATACTTTGTCTTCATGAAAAGTTAACCAACCAGCAATCTAAGTCTCAAGGATATAAATGGTATTATGCTACGTGTGTGCTAAGGAAGTCATGCCTTGTCCTCAGGGAGCATATCATAAAGACATAATTAAACTTTCTATCTTGTATCCAGTTAGATACCAGAAGAGGTAGGAGAAAAAAATATGAATATTTAGAAAAGGTTGCCTTCAATATACAGGACTAAGGAAACGGTATTACAAATGGGCTTTAGAAGATGAAAACTATGGTAGAGACAGGGAGACAAGACAGCACAAGTGTGTGGAAAAAAAAAAACCAAGAAGGTAGTTTGGTTTAGCTGGAACATTTATGAATTAAGAGTAGCTAATAAGACTATAGCAGTCAACTGGGGCTTGAGTTATCAGGCTAAGGAGTTTGTGCCTACAACGGCAAAACCCTTCAAGTTAACTGAGCGCTTATAACAATTTCCAGGGACGCCTGGGTGGCTCAGCTTCTGCCTTCAACTCAAGTCATGATCCCAGAGTCCTGGAATAGAATCTGGCATCAGGCTCTCTGCTCAGCAGGGAGCCTGCCTCCCCCTCTCTCTCTGCCTGCCTCTCTGCCTACTTGTGATCTCTCTCTCTGTCAAAGAAATAAAATCTTAAAAAAAAAAAAAAAAATACAAACCGGAGCCAAACAAACCTGGGTTCAAAAACCAATAATCTCTCTAGTAATTATCTGATGGTCTTGGACAAATTATACAGCCCCTTCTTCTGTCGTTTTCCTGACCTATAAAATTGAGGTAATAAAAGCACCTACTTCAGTTACAAGCATTAAATGAATAAAAACACACCAACACTTAACACAGTGCATGACAAACAGTCAGTACCATAGTCCCTTGGCTCCCAGGACACCACTATTCTCTTGATTTTCGTCTCTGGACTCCCTTCACTCCCTTTGTAAGCTACTCCATGTCTATCCAACTTCGTTTACCAGACATACACCAACGAGACACAGTTACATGCCAAAAAGCCCTTCCTGTGGTCCAGAATCATAGTCCGTTACCTACTCAAGAGTTTTACCAGATACCACAGGTACTCACATTCAATCTGTCCAAACTTGTAAAAAAATGAGTTTATGCTCATCCCCTCAATCTCCAGACCTACTCTTCCTTTAATGTGCCCTTTCTTAATAAAAGAACTACTACCACAAACTATTCACATGAGAAAACCTTGAGAGTCATGCTCACACGTACCCCCTTAAAGTCACCCTCCCACGCATCCAAGGAACCAAAGTCCTATGATTTTGTTTTCTAAGTATTTCTCAAAACCTCCCTAACTCCACTATCTGTATTCTCAACCATACTTTCATCATCTACCTAAACCACTGCAGTAGCCTAACTGGCATCACCAACCCATTCTCCCTCCCTCCCTGATCCTTTCTCTATACTGCAGCTGTTATTAGATCACCCATATTACTCCTCTGCTAAACTTGTGCCTTCCCACTGTCTTCAGAATAAAGGCCTACTTGCCCTGACCCCTGATTACCTTGTCAAGATTTTAACTCTCTCCTCCACTTACTTCTCAGCAGCTAATACTAGCTTTTTTGGTTTGGTGTGGTTGGTAGATTCTTCAAACAGGTCAGATTCCTTCCAACCTCAGGGCTTCTACATAAGCTAATCACTTCCTTTTTGACAGGTTATCTCTTACTCCTTCAGGTCTCCGTTTTAAAAGCTTTCTCAGAGAAAGTGTTCTCTGATGCCTCCTCCCATTCCTGAAATTTAGATTAGGTCACCTTATTATATCACTGCATTTAGTCTCACTGCATCCTATATTTACCTTTGTAGTCCTTTGTGTAACTATAATTGACATTACTAACAGAATTATTCAATTACTGACTTCCCTACCAGACTGGAAGCTTCAGAACAGAGGGATCATGCCTGTCTTGCTCATCACTGCATCCCAAGAGTTTCGCATGGTGTCTGACACAAAGTTAAGTGCTTGTAATATTTTCTCATTCATACCACAGGGCTTTGCATTAACTGGTCCCTCTACCCAAAGCTCTGCTGACCCAGATCTGGTCCCCTAAGCCCTTGAACTTCACAAGAATGGCTCCTCATCACTTAGGTCTCAGTACAAAATGCCATCTTCTCAGGGAACCTTTAGGGATCATCAATCTCAAGGAACGATCTTCACCCTAATAAGTATAGACAACCCTTGAACAGCATTGGTTTGAACTGCATGGGTTCGTTTACATGCAGATATTTTTTGATAAATACAGTACAGTACTGTAAATGAATTTTTTCTTATGATTTTCTCAACATTTTCCTTTCTCTTACTCTATTATAAAAATATAACAGAAAAAAATATTTGTTGATTGTGTATGTTACAGAAGGCTTCTGGTCAAAATAGGCTATAAGTGCTTACATTTTTGGGGAGTCAAAAGTTACATGTGGATTTTCAACTGTGCAGAAGGTCAGGGCCGCTAACCCCTGCTTGTTTAAGGATCAACTATATTTCATCACCCTCTTAATTTCTTCAAAACATTCAGCACTACTTGAAACCACAGTATCTGGAGTTACAAAAAAGTAAGGCCCAACTACTAAAGTAGTTGTCACTACTTTACAAGTAGTGTAAGCACCTAAAAAAACATTTATGTGAATGAATCTCCTAAAGAGAAAATATTACCTGGGGAATACCCAAAGTTCATCAACAAAATATATACAAACTATCTTCCAACAAAGTCAAAAAAGAGGCAATATAGCTTAGAAGGCTTGGGAGCCAGACTGCCCACTTTGACTCCTGACTCGTTCTCTTCACTGGATAACCTCAGACAAGTTACTTAATTGTGAAACGCCTCAATTTCCAAACCAGAAAATGGGAACCATAGAACCTATCTCAAAGAGTTGCTGAGAATTAAGTTAATATGTGAAAAGTGCCAGTACCAGACTCATAGTATACACTCAATTAATGTGCACTATCAGATTGGGCTTTTTCTTACCTTGTCTCAAATATATGGGGTGACTTTTCCTTTATCTTCTCCACCCAAAAAGGCTCACGATTTTTTGTTGTTGTTGTTCACCACACAATTCCAAGGGCATCTTTCAGACAGATTAAGATATGTGAATGGCACCTGCTGAAATTGTGCGATATGGTGGCACCATCCTCAAGTTCTGGCAAGCCCCCAGAATTATGATGCTCAGATGATTAAGATGATCAAAAGACATTAGAAACAAAGAAGTACTTTGGAAACTATAAAAGTACTAAAATGATCACTGTATTTCTGAATTTACATTCTCTTGAGGTGACTGTCAGAATCAAGAGTGTGTTGGCTACATTACTGCCCTGAGAGGACAGAGTTCCTTAACTTCTATATTCCAGGGATTAAAGAGATGGATTAAGGTTGAGGCTACATATTGAATTCACACTGACAGCCACAACCGGCTCATGAAATTGTTTCTTAAGAATGATCACGGGGTACTGAGTTACAGGGCAATTCATTATATTTCAATATTTGCTCACATCAATACCACAACTTTTAACTCATTTTTGTATCCTTCAAAGAGAATTATCAAAAGGAAATTTCTTGTTGTAACTTAATTGCTGATCTCAATACAATGAATACTTTGGTTACCCAAGTAAGTTGCTTTAGGATAAGTTAAAAGGAGTAATAAATCTGCACCTCAAGGATTTTCCATAACCATTTTGTTTTGTGAAAATTTGACAGCAACAACAAAACCCCTTATGCTTACTTTGGGCAAAGCCCTGTAAAAGGAAATCTGAGAATGCTTTTGAGATGTTTTGTGTTAAACTTAACACTCTAAGATTAAACAGCAGAAAATCAGGATGGAAACATATACAGAACTTATCTACTGGGTATTTCTCTTTAAACAGGGATTTTTCGATCTCACACTGCTGACATTTTGAACCCTATAACCCTCTGCGGTCAGGGGCTGACCTGTGCACTTAGGGTACTTTAGGAGCATCCTTAGCCTCTACTCACTAGAATACCAGTAGTACTCCCCTAGTCTGACAATCAAAAAATGTCTCAAAAAAAAAAAAGTCTCTATATATCCCAAGGGGTCAAAAATCGCACTCAGTTGAGAACTCCTGCTTTAAGTTACCTGTTCCACTTTTCTAAAACATCCACCCAATGTCCCCTCTTCTCCCTTTCAAAACTCCCTCCTGATCTTGCTAATAACACAGATTTAATCCCAGAGTCCATGGTAATTCTTCAATTGTCTCCAAAATCCTCAGAAATCACTAAGTACAATTCCGTCAGTTCTCTTATTCAAACAGCTGGTGATAAAGTTGATACTAGGACTCAGCACTCATGATGCTCAAGCACTCCCTTACATAACATGCTGCTAAGTATCAGTCACCAAGTTTTGTTAGTCCCTCACTTTCTCTTCCTTCCCATTTCTACTAACTATACCTCAGAACAACGGCTCTCAAACTTTTGCATGTAACTGGAATCACCTGGCTTGTAAGAACCCAGATTGCTGGGCCACAATTCCAGAGTTTCCGATTCAGTAAATACAGGGCAGGGCCTCCTAAATGTTCATTTCTAACGTGTTCCCAGATACCCAGATAATGCTGGTGCTGCTGATGAGGAAACCACACTTCAAGAACCCCTGCCCTAGAGATCAGGTACCTAATACTTTAAGAGATAACTTATTTCAATATTCTTTTGGACACGTCCCTGACCTGAAACTGCAAAAATATTACTCCTAAAACACTACTTTGATCAAATTACTATTTGATTAAAAACAAACCACAACTCCCAATGACTTTCTATTTTCCATACCTGGCCTTCATAATGGTTTAAAATGTGTTTCCAATATTAACAGTTCCTTCCAAAACAAATCTTCTACTTTAGTCCTACGAATCTAATGAATGACCTCAGACTAGGCCTTATAAGCAACCCATTCCATAGTAAAGCTTATGCTGTCTTTACCTCCTGCAAGGCCACCCTCTTCCCTCCTCCTCTCTACCTACCTGAAGGAGGCCTTCACCACTGTATTTGCCAAAACCACTCGCTTGGTCACTATCTGCTGCCTTTTATCTTTATGGCTTAAGTTTTTACCAAGTACTCACAGATAGAGAAAACCCCCAAGAACCTAAAATTCAAAACAGAAAACAATGATATGAGTGACATGCATAAATAAAAGCTTGACATATACACAAACAGCACAAATACTGCTGTTTTAATACATTAAGTGCAGTAAGTTCAAAGTTCACAAAAAGAATATGTCACCTTTTTCTAAACATGATGAAACACTGTCAAATATTTGTAGCTATCTCATTTAAGATGTTAAGCAGACATCTGTAAAGAAAGAAATTTTAAAAGTAGCTTCAAAAAAAGAGAAAGCACTCAGGGTGCAACTTCCTACAACAGGAATGGGTATCATTTGTTTTCTGTATAACACAAGAAACATGGGGTTCAAGGTTTGGTTCCACCCCTCACCAACTCTGTGATCTTGGGCAAGTCGCTGACTAAAACTCCATTTCCATAATAAAAAAAAAAAATTAAAACTATACCATCTACCTTACAGGCCAGTTTTGAGGATTAAACAAGGTACTGTGTATAAGAGAAGCTAGCCTAGTACTCAGCACATAAATACTGAATTTGTTGATGTAAAACCACAATGTGACAATATAGTATTATTCCAAAAATGAGATTGCACAGAGCAAATTAATGAAACCTAGTCAAGGATGTCCATTTACCAAGAAGAAAAAAAAATTTTTTTAGAATTTTATTTATTTATTTTGAGGTGAGGGGAGGCAGATGGGGAGGGAGAGGGACAAGCCAACTCCTTGCTAAACATGGAGCCTGATGCAGGGCTCAATCTCTTGACCCGAAGATTATGACCTGAGCCTGAGCTGAAACCAAGAGTCAGCTGCTTAACCAAATGAGCCACCTAGGCACCCCAAGAAGAAAAACTTTAAAGGACATAAAATGATGGCATGTTTCTCTGTATGGAATACAGTAAATATATCAATTCTTTGGCTTTTTTAATGGCCAAAAATAGGACTTGAGAATAATACAAACATCATCACTTGCAACTTTACATCTTAAAGGTGGTCTAAAACCCAGCAAAAACCTTGAAACAGAAGATTTACACAGGATTAAGGGAAGAACTTAAAATTCAGATTGAGCTTTTAAAGTTAACTAGACTTTTTTTTTTCATTTGTTCTAATGGCCCAAATACTATAAATGTATTCATCTGGCACGTGTGCAAAGTAAATTTTTTCCGCCACAGCTTAAGGCTTCTGGTTCTACGCACACTGCAAGACCTAATATCCAGATATTCTGCTCATCCCTACACACCCAAACTCTCCTTCATTCCAGTGACTTATTGCTAGGCCTCGAGAAAACTGGTATTGAAGAAAAGTATTTATCAGGCCTTTCAACAAAATCAACAGATACTTATCAAGCACTTTCTGTGTTGTAGACGGAGTACTTTCTCTTTTTTTTGAGGCTACTTATTGAGCACTTTCTATGTGTCAGGCACTATTTGAAGCATCCAATATATACCATAAGCAAAACAAACTCCCAACTCTCAAGGAGCTTACACTCCAATGGAGAGATATGCACAAACAAAACAAACAAGTATGATAATGATTAGTGCTCAGCAAAATAAAACAAGAGAAA
This sequence comes from Procyon lotor, assembly GCA_028646535.1. Taxonomy (NCBI): domain Eukaryota; kingdom Metazoa; phylum Chordata; class Mammalia; order Carnivora; family Procyonidae; genus Procyon; species Procyon lotor. The sequence goes on from CM053613.1 coordinate 3,471,013, forward strand.
GTGATAGGGCTTAAATACAGTCCTCATTATGGGTCCCCAAAATGTAGCTTACTGTGGAAGATGGATACGTAAGAATAAAGAGTTAGCTCCCTCATTATCTGCATTTTGAATCACCCAAAAATGGGCAACAATTTTTTCCTACAGTTTCAGGAAGGAGGCTGCAACACTCAGAACAATGTACTCCTCCACCATCACAGGCTGAAGGTTAAGTCTAATTAAATAATTATAAATAAGCAAATTCAACAATTTAGACCATCTGTAATTTTTTTCCAGTTGTTAACAAGATGACACTTACATGATAGAGAAAATATGGCTTAAAACTAGGATTTTATGTTGCCTACATTCCTGGTCAGAAAGACCTTACTGAGAGCTGGGTCATTCAAAGTGGCACTGTTTGTAAAAGGGATAGTGTGAAATTGCTGCTGAATCTGAGAAGACAATTTTTAAGGGTAATCCAAAGAATGGTGAGAATATCAGTAGGGCTTCAATGCCCCCAGTTTCTTACAAAAGGTAAATGATTTAGCTATTTCAAAGTAAAACATATGTAAGAAATAAACAGCACTGAACATCTAATAGTATAATAACATCCTTTAGAAAATCTCTTAATCTCACCATCAAGATTGACAATCAGAATTCTCAAGAAAATCAACATCTCCTTCAGATAACGTTATGTAACTTCTACTCTGAAGTATATTGTCTTCACTTTCTTTTACATTGATTCAGGGGTCCATTTGTTTCTACAATTGCCTTTGGCAGGAGCCAATGAATTTTTTCAATACTAAATTTAATGATATGTACAATATATTATACCAGTTGAGGACACATGGTCCAGTGTACTAAAATAAATAACAAAGGTCATCTTTTCCAATAAAAATGAAAGAAGTCCCAAGTTAAAATGACACTACATAGCTTAGAAATAGTAATGTTAGCCTTTGGATGCATACTAATTTTGCCCTTGATTTTCTACGCAATAAGGATTACTCAGAATTGGTATGATTTCAGAAACCTAAAAGATCATCAATTATAATTGCTAAGGATCTAACATTTTAGGTAAAGTAACCATGAGATATTATGCTGAATATTCCCTACAAATCAATACTTAAATATACATGGTCAGAAACAAACATCTAAAACTACTCCAACACTTTGGCTGCTGAAATCAAATGAAGAAAAAAAGAAGTTCCATCTTCAGCACTTGTCAATATTTCTCAATAAAGTCCTCCATCTAAATTTACTAGAAATACAGAAATAAATAATCTTTACCTCAGGACAACCAAGCATCCACCCATCATGAAAGCTGAAGCTTCTACCCTTCTCACTTGAATACCCTTTCCAGGTACATCAACTTGCCTTAGAGATCTGTCTGGCTTTGTTCTAGGAATCCATACACAAAACAACTAATCTCTTCATTAAAGAACAAAACAAAACTATGTCTTGCTTAAGAATAGTCAAACATCATTCATTTCCCACTCTGCAAAACAAGCATTCTAGTTCCAGAAAGTAGTGCGTATGCCCCAAATCTATACATATACACCATCTTCAAAGGTACAATTCTCTTCTACGTGTAAATAGTAAAGTTTGGCAAGAGGCAAGCCATTTTTTTTTAAACTAGCTATTTCTGACTTTAAGAAATGACTTGTCACAAAGTTGATATAAACCTATCAAAATTTACCAAATGCAGCCTGTGCACTTTAAATAGCTATCTCAGTAAGAAGCATTAAAATGACTTACTCAATTTTTAACAGTATTCTTACTAGTAAGAATACAACTTTTTTTTTCATTAAAGATAGGTAAAAAGTTCTGAATACAAAAAAGTCATTCCAAAATGAGTCTGGAATCAGACTTTTAATACTGTTTTCTATTTCGAGAGGTAATTTTGGAGGTATATCACAAGAAATGATCATTTAGGTTTTGTCCCTTAAAACAACATGAAAGTAACATTTAGTAACACTAAAATCAATGTACTAAGTAACTAAATTCAATTTGACAAATATATATTGTATGAGGTCACACAAATTTTAATCACTATGCTAAATAAGTAAACCTGCTGTTTGTCTCTCTTTCAAACTTTGTTTTATGGCCAATAACTACAAAACAAAAGTTCTATGCTCTGACCTATTTTAAAGACAGACACAGTGTTAAAAAAAAAACAGCTAACTACTATAAAAATTAGCCGTTATGGCAATCTTAAAATTCTTCAAATGAGATCTAACTTAAACAATCTAATATGAGGACTCACCACAGAGACAAATATTAAAAGTTTGGTAGGCAAACTTGTCACTCAAATAAGCTGCCACAATGCTCTCACATCAAAAGCTATGTTACAGAAGAAAGAATTTACACTTCAGATATAATTTTATCATGTAATCTTAGAAAAACACATATCAGTCACCCTTAACTTCAGAATTATTACCCAAAATTCCAAGATCCCCCCCCAAATATCTGATGTACCCTCTAATACAACACATGAACCAAAAGAAAAAATATGCTAAATATGGAAAGAGTTAATTTGTGTAACAGGTAGCAATCACTTCACAATTTAAAAAAATCTTACCCGGACAAAAGTCACAGATTCCCTGGATTTCTACCACTACACCTCCCTATTTTATTAAAAAATGTGAACTTTTTCTGGCTGAATGAAAAGCTCTTCCTTTGAAAGACTGGATCCCAAGATCCAAGATCCCTCAAGTATTTATGTAACAGTTCAACAATTCTACAAGCCTGACAGGATAAAAATGATTCCCCATATAGCTGGGAATAACCACCTGAAAAGAGAATTCTGCAGCATCCTCTTTCTTCTCCTATGTTCTCAAAGAAAAGTTTAAGGAATGTCAAAACACAACAAGCACACAAAATTTTACTACTGACATACATAGTTTATTTCTGAAAGTTAAAGAATAATAGTTTATTTCTAAAAGTTAAAGAACTATATTCTCAATGCATGCTTTAGGAAACAAGGCAAATCTCTGGAATAAGACTTGCCAGAACATATGCCTGCTGGATATACTTGCACTCCACACCTTTCTAACAGTCTTTAAACAAAGTAGCCTTTTCTCAAAAAGAGTGGAGATCATCAGAAAATGATTACAGAATCACTCTGTTTTCCTCCAAATTCAGTCTAAAACACAGAGCCAAAGAAAACCACCATAAATTCCTTTAGTAATCTTTTAGGTCTCTCAGTTCAACAAATTTTACATAATACAGACAATTCTTTGGCTTTCCCCACACCTTACTCAAAAGACACAAATTCAAATTTCTGAAATGAATATATCATGAGACTATTAATAAAGTTCTCTTTGACTAGGGGATACAAAAATCAAATTCTTAAACTCCAGTGGGGAACCACTGAGAGGAAAGTAGGGCTTAAAGGAGCAAGTATTCATATGCACATACAAGCAAATTCCCTCCAAACCATTACTAAGTAAAAATTTCTTTCAACAAGATGTATCTCATACTTCCTTCCCAAAATACAAAATGTAGAACTTTTGGTATTCTACCCTTTCTCAATCAATCCCCACAAACCCTCTAAACCTATCAGTGTTAAAAATAAAAATCCATAGTTCTACTGCCCAGCTCAAAGCCAGAAATCCTGACATACTATACTCTACAAAAATGATACAGAACTATCCTTCCTCAGTTTTGTCCCTAAAATTTACATTCTAATCTAACTTAGTCAGATTTATTAAAGTGTCAGTATTGCAAAATTAGTAATCCCCGTCACGATGTAATCCACAAAATCCTTTGATTTACAACAGTTTCTATAGAAATTAAGGCTACATATAACTCCATTTCCAAACAAGATGAATATTAAGGCTCTAACTGCTTGGCCTAAAAACCAAATGAGACCGTCTCTCCTCTGGTATACAGAAAAGCCACCTGAAAAGTTTTAATCACAGTAGGTTCACAAATGTTAATAAAACAGTTATCATACTTCAAAATTGAAAAAAAGAGAGAGAGAATAAAATACTAACCAATCTCTGGCTGTAACGAATCCTTTCTTCTTCGGGTTCCATCTCTCACTCTTCTGTTGAAATTACTGTGAAGAAACCACTCCAGGGCTGCCTTCCTCTTCCTTCTTAGGAACCAGGTTACAACACTAAAGAATAATGATAGGAGCAGAGATGAGAACTCGTCCCCAAACTCAAGCTTTCTTTTCACAGGAGGATTTAAGATATGTATAAGTTAAAGGCTCCCTGACAAATCTGGTTCCTCATCATCGGTTTGGGACCCTTCTGCTCTGGGGCAAGTGTTCCCCTGCCATGACCAACGTTAAACACATCACCACTGTCTGAGGCCTAGGCAAAAGGAGATGATGTTGGTTTCAGTTCCTTGTGGATGGGCCACACACCACTGTTTCTTCCCCACAGGATTACAATAAGCCAGCCTCCCCTTGATGGCAGCAGTAGCAAAAAAAAAAAAAAAAAAAAGGTGGGGGGGGGACTTTTATCTGTAGAGAACTGAACAAATCCAGATCCCAACCAAATTAGCTCTCTCTCACTGATAATTAGAAACTAAAGGGAAAAAAAGGGCAGACTATAATAAAAAAAGGACCAAAAAATCAGGATAAAGAAAGGTTCCAAAACAATTTCCCATACCCCTCTAGGAAAGCCGCACGCAACCGTCGCCTTCCTTTCTAGAGTCCCTGGATCTTTTCATACCCAAACCAACACTCCACCCCAACACAAGATGTGTACAACTCTGAAACAGATTCAAGAGAGTTGCAAATCCGGGACAAAAATTTCATTTGATCTTTTTGAATAAAGTAATAAAATGACTGAATCCATTACAGAAATAGGTAAAATACAGCTTTTCCAAAAATTACGACTGATCTGCGCGAAGATCGATCCATAATACCAAGAAAGGTTTTTCTTTTTTTCCTAAATATTCTCAAGGATAATGGCTTCCATAGGGAATGCAGATTTTTTTTTTCCTTTTTGCAACTACATTACAGCCACGTTAATAGCATCCTTTCAAAACTGCTACAAGACCAAAGGACCCAATGACACAGTTTGCAAGAGCAGTTCGTGGCAGAGCCCTCCTAGAGGAAGCCCTTGTCCCAAGTCAGGAGGAAAAGAAACCGTGTTTGCACCCCCTGGGCGAGGACCGCCGGGCACTGAAAGCAGCTAGGGCCGGAGAGGAAAAATGGCAAATCTCGCCGGGCTCCCCGGAGGAAAGGCGTTTCAATCGTTCACCCATCGGAAAAAGAAATAGAAACTTTACATTAAGACTTCAGATAACACGGTGAACCAAACTTCCAGGGGGGAGGCCTAGGAGGGGGAATCTCACCGGGGATTTTGCTCGTGAGTTCTTGTCCAAGTGAGAAGTAAAAGATTCCAAAAACTGAGAGGAAAAATTAAATCCCAAACGTCGTCTTCGTTTTTTTCCGTGGATCAACCCAGTATCCAGAGAGGGTCAAAGCGACCCGGAAAAGAGGAAACAGTTGCTGAATCAAACCTCCTCTTCAGGCTTCGGAGACCGGGAGTCGGAGGCGTCAGGAGAGGGGAGCGCGACCCCTCGGCGCCGAGCCCGGGGCGCCCCCGCCTCCCCCGGGCCAGCGGTCAGCAGCCCGAGCCCGAGCCCCGGGCCAGCCCCGGCCGCGGGGAGCGCCCTCTTCGCCGTGCCCTCGGCGAGCAGCCGCCCGGCCGCCTCCGGATCCCAGGAGTGGCGGCCGATCAGCTGAGACTGGCCGGCCCGAGGCTCCCCGCGCCACCCCGGCCCCCCGGAACGCGGGCCCCGGCCCCGGGGGGCGGAGAGGGCGGGAGCGGCGCGGCGCGCCGGGCTGGGGGCCCGGGCTCCCCTCGCGTCTCCCCCTCAGCCCGTGCTCCGCGCTGCGGGACGAGCCCCCGGCTACTCCCCAGTCGCAGAGGAGGGATTCCGGGGGATGGGCCCCCTGGCGTTGCCCCTCCTCCCGGAGCGCCCCCTGCCCAGGATAGACGGAGCGGCGACAGGCCCCGCCGCTGGGAAGGTGCTCTGCGAGCCGCAGCCGCCGCCGCCGCCGCCGCTGCCGCCGGGGAGGGGTGTTGTTTCCCTCACACAGGAGGAGCCGCTGAAGCAGCCGCCGCCATTTTGAACCCGTCAGACTCTCACATACACACAGCTCCTCCGCGGCGCACTGCGCAGGCGCC
>CM053613.1:3477237-3548486 GCA_028646535.1 Procyon lotor
CCTCAAAGCGGGGTCTCCCGGGGTCAGGCTGCTGGGCCGGGCCGGTCCGACCTCGGCGCCGTGTTCGGGCCTGCCCAGGGCGAGGGGGCGCACGGAAGGGGCGCCTTCCCCCTGGTTGCCCTCCCCTCGCCCTCCGGCCGGTGGGCCGAGGGCGGCCTGCCCACCATCCCCGGGCAGGCCCCAACGCCCCCCGCCGCGGGGCCCGTTCGCCCACGGCCTGGGGGGCTCCTCGGTGCAGCGGCTCGGCCCCGCCTCACCCACTCCTCGCCGCTCCGAAGGGGCAGGAAACGGGAGTAGCATGTCTGTCCTGGGCTCGGCTCCCCCGGGGGAGCTCCGGGCGCTTGACAAGGGCGTCCACAGGTACCAGGCGCGGGAGTGGTCTCCGCGACGGCCCGGGGGCGGCGGCGGCCGGCGCGCCCACGGCGGGCCCGAGGCGCCCGGGGAGGTGGCCCTGCGAGCCCCCGCTCCTCGGCCAAGCTCGGGTTTCCGCAGCGCCGGTGCCCCCGGCGCCCCGGGTGGGACGTGACCCCGCCCCCGGCGAGTCGGGGCGCCCCCCACGGAGGGGTGCGCGGGTCGCCCCCACTCCCTGGGCCGCCTCCGCCGCCCCGGGCCGCGGCGGGCGCGGGAGGCCCGGCTGGGAAGATGTCTCCTCTCGGTGCGCGCAGCTTCGCGCGAGGGTCAGCGACGGGGCAGCGGCCGCCTGAGCCGCGCCGGCCCTGCCCACGAACGGGCTCCCGCGGCTCGACAGCTGCCCGACGGGCTAGCAGCCTGGGGACGTCGACGGAGCTCGGCCAGAGGTATCGGAGCAACGCCATGCGAGCAGCCCAACCGCGATCAGGGCATTTCCCCAGCCAATCTCGCGCTTTGGGGCCCGTTTAAATTATAAATCCCATAAAGGACCGTGGCTGGGGCGTTACGCATCCGGGTCGACACTCTTGGCTTCGCTAGGCTCTTGCTGAGAGGTGTCACACAGATCCTTTTCTCCCCGCCTTGGGTTCCTAGTCTTTAACCTCTGATCCTGGCAGCCAGGAATGCAAGAGACGGGAAAGAACATGGGATGAATCCTAGAACTTCTATAAACAACCTTCAGCTCTTTTAGGAAGACCAATAGAGAAAGACAATTGAAGTAAAGATAGTTTCTGTTTCTATCAAGGTTTGAACTCCAGGGTAAAGACACTATGTAAACCCAAAGTAGTGGTATTTATTACCACAGGGTGTTTTTCTACATGCACGTGTTGGGAGTTTTAAAAACGTTCTCTGTTTCACAACATCCTTGGGAGTCAAGCTAATGCGCTGGCAGTATTGTACTCATTTTAAAGGTAGACAACTGAAGTATAGAAAGGTTAAACAGCTTGCCTAATCACTCGAACAGAGAGGAGTCCAGCGCTCTGCAAGGGTCCACTGCAACATCTCCCAACAACAAAAACAGGTTCATTAGTGCACTTGGGGTGACGAGCCCCGTGTGATGTATGGAATTGTAGAATCACTGTGCCGTACACCTGAAACTAATTTACACTCTATGTTAACTGGAATTAAAATAAAAAATTTGAAAAAATGATTTGTTGATACGGTCTTACCCTCTTGTGTTCCATTTCACTGGGAAATGGTCTTTATTCTATACCAGTTTTGTTGAGACTTCTTAGATTTTCAGGAGCACTGACGTGAAGAAGATCTTCACCAAAACCTTATCAGGTCTAAAACCTTTTTAAGTCTTTCATACTACGGTAAAATATATTTTAAAAGCAGCGGTCTTTCACACCGGCGCTGTGGTCCCAAGGCAACTGGATGTCTGTAGGTATAGAAAAAGGCAGCAGCTTGTTTTAAGTAGAAGAGAAAGACTTTTGCCATTGTCAGATTAAGCAAGTGTTAGGCCTCATTGCAATTGGCAAAATAAATGGCTTTATTTACTTCCCACCTGTCCTCATAACCCGTGCTTGGGGGCAAAGAGAGAGAGAAGGGGTTTTCGAAGTAGCTCAACTTGATCTTGCCCTTTTCCTTAAGGTCCCCAGTCCCTCAAGTAATTAACCCTCAACACTGAGGGAGTGGCTCACCTTCAGCAGATGCCTCCTACAGATTTAACCCAGGTAGGTATGCTGGGAGGAAACCTAAGAAGGCTCTAAGAGCAGTAACAGTCATACTTAACTTTGAACAGAACTACAAGTAAAGGTTTGTCATATTGCAACCAGCTCTTTTCCAGTCGAAAGCCATTTGTTAACTAGTCTGCATGGGGCGGGGAGTGGGAATAGCATTTAAACAGATACACACAATGGGTTTTCCACAGGCGATCTTTATTAATATTTGAAAGCAGATGTGGAGGGGAAGATAAGAGATAGTCAGATAATAGTGATGCCCCCAAAATCACAATTGGCAAAGGTGTATTTTGAGGCTCACTGCTTTGCCCTAAAAGAGATGTTTTCCAGAATAAAGCTTGGGTGATTCTCCAAGAAGGGCACGAGAATTATGAAACTATGGCTTCAGCTGTAGCTGAAGGGAGATGCAGAGTGGTGGATGGGAAGAAGGAAAGAAAGGTGCCTTCTAGAAACGTTGAGAAGAGGATCCCTTGCTGGAATACGCTGGCACCTTAATAAGATATTAACACATCTCTGCCTTCTTGAGCAAAGCTGAGACCCAACAGAGGCTAAGAGTCAAAATAGGGTCACCTACTTCTCTTGGGAGACTTTAGTGAGTGGAAGGAGAACTGTATAGTCTCGTCGACCAAATCAAACTATTTCTAATTTCTCTGCACCCCTTAAATGTTAAGGAGCAAGTAGGGATGTCCCAAACAGTGGAAGTCTAAACCAAACTAGAGAAGTTCGTTTTGAAGATTCCCGTGTGGTAGCATAACCAGTGGTTAAAAAGCTTTGACGTCAGAGGCTAAATACCAGCTCTTTGATCCTAATGAACTCCTCAAAGCCTCCATTTTTCATCTATGAAGTGGGAAAATGTCTTAACGCTCAAATGAGTAATGTTTTAAAGCTCAATGTCTAGCACATAACAGTCTCTGATTATGAGCATTTACTATGTTTCTGACTTCTACTTTTAAGGAAAGTTTTGAGTAAAGAGGCTTCAATGTTTAGGTAAATGGACATGGAGTGTAAGTAGTCACTTAGAGCTTCTCTTTCCCTTTCTAGCTCCTAGCCTTTCTTCCCCCCCCCCCCACTTCTGATGTCTCTGATCTCCATTTTTCTCTCTTCCTAGATTCTGTCTGTGTCTCTCTCCTCATCACGTCCCTCCTGAGGTCTCTTTTACCCATCCATTTGGAGCACTCAAGCACACACTCTGTACTTTTGCTAATCATTTCCTGAACATCTCTCTCCACCTCCTTCCACTAGACTGTAAGTTCCTTCAAGGCAGGAGCCAGGCTACATTTTTATCCATCAAAAACCTTCCAAAATCAATGTCACATGCTTAACTGTGTCAACCTTAGGAGAGTTAAAACAAAAACAAAAACAGGTGCTGGGTGATTGTGGGTTTTAAGGGATAGAAAGCTTTCTTTTGAGGACGGAAATAAAATCTGAATTGATCAGAAGGAAAACATAGAAGCCAGAAATGCTCTGAGGACTGTCCTGTCATTGAACACGAATAGCACATGAGATTCTTGTAAGTTTCATGAAGCCTTGTTGATCCCTGCTGTAGGACTATGGGACCACAGCCCTCCCTGGCCCAATGCCTCCTTGCTGCCATTTTTTCTGGGCATATAGCCTGCCTTTGTGCGGACCTGCCTCTCTTGACATGTGGGGCTGACTTCCACTGTGAGGGCAGCTGCAGTAGCATCTGGGATCCACCTGCTCTTTTTAGCAGCCTTGCTTCCCCCTTGGGGCCGGGCCACCATCACTTCTACTTCTTAAAGGAGGGACTCCCTGCCTTTTTCAGGGGTGGGTCTTCAAAGCTGCCAGGCCCTGTGCCTCACCACACTTGGGCTTCATTCAGGGGCTCTTTCTGGCACCCTGGGGTTTCCAGGTCTGTTTGCAACCTTATGCAGTTCACTGGCTAAACTGCTGAGAGTTTATGGTGCTGCAGCCACATCCCCAATGGGCTAGTTACCTAAACACTTGGGCCTGTTCCAGGATCCTCCTACTGGGTCTGATCTTTGCCCATCTTCTTTAAGAACACCCACTGCCTTTTGTCAGCTTTGGCTAAGTCTGGTCCTTCTTTGGCCACTTTGTGAGAGGTTCTTACAGGCTGTATATTATTAGCCCAGGCCCTTAAACTATCAGAACCCTGTTCTCTCTTTAATGAAACAGAGATAACGACTCCTGCCCTGTTTCCTGCTGGGATCATTGTGGAATCAAATGGACTAATGCATACAAACACCCCATGGAGGCTAGAAGACAACACATTTAGACAGAATTGCTGGTTCTCCTATTTTTTCTCATTTCTTTTTTTTCTACATGAAGGATTTATTTTGCTACTGAGTACTCCTGTACCCAACACTAAATGGAGTGCTAAGATGGAGACAGGAAATTTGAAAAATTAGAAAGCTTGGCTTCTACCCTTGAAGACGCCACATCATGGAGGACATACCAGGAAGACGAGACATGCTTAGAGAACAATCATCGTTACAGTCAACCGCTAGACGATCGTGTAGATAACAGAACCTGGAGAGAGAATTGCACTTGGATGTGGGCCCCAGGGGAGAGGAAAAGTTGCACGTTTTTGTTCATGTTCGCTGGTATATCCCCAGTGCCTCAAACAGTGCCAGGCGTAGCTGGCACTCATCTGTCCGTGTTTATTGACTCTATGAATAATGAAGTGTGTGGATGCTTTTGAGAGACCGGAGGGCTTTGAGCCTTTGCAAAGGTAGGTTTGGTTTTGATAGAGAGGCACAGAGGTTCTGGAAGCAATGGGTTGATGGGGTAGCAATGGCTGGAGGTGAACTATTCTTACAGTTGTCACTTCAGCCGCAATAGAGCTGATGGAACCCCAAACCCCTACCAGGAGGTAAGGATGCAAATCTTGGGCCAAGTGCTTCGCTCTCTTTACTCCAGGTTCTCTTGTGATGGAGTCTCTCTGCTCCACTGATCTCTACCGCCTCCAGTTTCTGGGTGTCATCTTCAGAATCCATTGGAAGCACAGCTTTCGATGTGATATTATGAGCTTAATATCAGCAGTCAACTTTTTTCTTTCCAAATGCCTCTAATTATATTGTTCGTGATATTGGGCATGTGTAATTTTAAAATGATGATCCTCTCCCCCCCACCAAAATGCTTGCTAAATATTTAAACTCTGAAATGTATTCAGTTGTCTTTTTCTTTCAGGCTAAATCTATTTTCACACTCCCTGGAGGAACCACAAGAAAATATTGACTGCATTTAAGGTGAGATTTTCATGTTGTATTTTTTGCAATTATACTTGCTTTGCCGCCCAGCTTGGAGTTCATGTTTTGATTTTGTCACAATTACTAGTTCTGCTTCTACCGTTGACTTAATTATTTTCTTGTTGGTGAGTTGAATATCCTTAGTAAACTTTCTATCCCTGTATAATTTATTGGTTTGAGGAAAGTGGGAGACACTATATGTCTGTGCCTTAGCCTTTATTATTGAAACTGATTACAAGATTTCCAATATCCATGCTTTTAATAAATGTGTTTATAATGGTGAAGGCTTATGTTTTGCATAAATGTTAGTATTTTCCATAATATATTTAAGCACTTTCTGTTTTATGTCAGCATTTAGTACTCATTTATTATTTCCTTTTTCCTTTTTTAAGATTTTTTCATTTATTTGCTTGAGAGAGAGAGCATGCTCCAGAGAGAATGAGCAGGGGGGAGGAGGAGCAGAGGGAGAAGGGAGAAGGAGAAGCAGACTCCCTGCTGAGCAGGGAGCCAGAGGCTGGGCTCCATCAGGTTCCCCAGTCATGAACTGAGCCAAAGGCAGACGCTTAACCGACTGAGCCACCCAGGCGCCCCCATTTACTATTTCCTGTATTTCATGCATTTTTGTAGTCAACCAATTCACAAAAATGGGCAAATCCAATTCTCAAATCCAGCTTGCTAGAAGATAAATATAGAATCTCCAATGTCTTCTTTTTTCTGAATCCACATTATTCCTCTTGAAGGGACCATATTTCTTTCTTTCTATATGCCTTTAAGTTGCTCCTTAATACACAGGCATGTAATCTCGCTGCTATTGATAGGAGAACAATGCCCGTCATTTTGATACCGTCTCGTCATTCTCTAGCATACTTCTGATGAAACCTGCCTCCCACTGTCTCACATTTGATTGCATCTCCGTATGACCATTAGGGTCAGCAGCCACAAAATACATGCCCGTTTTTAACTCCCTGCTGGGTCCTGAAGATTTTAAAGTCTAAAACTTGCACCTTGCCCTCAAGGAGCTTACCGTTTAAAGAGAAAAGGAAAAAAAGATTAACTGTGTCGAAGCTGTCAACAGCGCGGCAGGGCTGGGAGAGGGAAACGTGGGGAGTGTTTCTAGACACTTCGGGAGCTGCAGCAGTGTTTTTGTCTCTTTTCTAGGACTTCTGGTGCATTTACTTGGTGCTGCACTAACTTCTCCCTTATAGTCTGTTAGAGCCTCATCTATGAGGGGACATTAGCATTGAATCACAGAACCTTAGAGCTGGCATGGAGCTTAGAGGTCATTTAATCCCACCCACTCATTTTAAAAACTGGCAGTCTGAGACCCCAAGATGTTAAACAGCTTGGCCAAGGTCACGCAGCTAGTTTAGTAATGAAATTGGAACTATAAACCATGTCTTCTGATAGCTGCTTTTTCTGCTGCTACTCAAATTGATGGCAATTTTAATCACTGGATCCAGCATTATTCATTCACGTGTTCCTTCTCCAGAGAGAGCACCAGCCTGTGCAGGACACTGTACTTGGCACTGCGGTTGATTGCAACCTGGGTGTGCACAAGGCCCACATTGTGCGTGGGGGGTGGGGGGGCTGGCAGTCAAGTGACCATATAAATTAGCCTCTAAACCGAGCCCCTTTGAAGCAGTGGAAGTGGACACCTGGGTGGCTCAATCTGTTAAGCATCTGCCTTTGGCTCAGGTCATGATCCCGGAGTCTTGGGATCGAGTCCCACATCGGGATCCTTGCTCAGTGGGGAGCCGGCTTCTCCCTCTACCCCTCCCCACAGCTTGAGATCTCTTTCTCTCCTCTCTTTCTCTCTCTCTCTCTCTCTCTCGGATAAATAAATAAAATCTTTTAAAAAAATGAAACAATGAAATAGTCTGATAACAACTATATGAACATCAGATATAAACTAGGACGAGTGCCATCATGGACCTCAGGTCTACGCAGGATATATGCACGGTCTGTACAGGCTACTGTGAGGGCACAAAGGTGGGAGGGGCTGATTCTACTGCAGGGGGAGGGGTGTCCAGTCAGAGAGGTCTTCTTGGAGGAGGTCATGCTTGCAAGTTACTGGGGCTGTGATGTTAACCAAGAAGACCATGGGGGAAGGGCATTCCCTATCCCTGGCATGCCCTGGACACAGCAGGACAGCCAACAAAGGCTGAGCCTGCAGAGGTGGGGGAATTCCTATCCTAGAGGACCTCTCCCATCATATTCAGCAAGCAGATGGGGGCACAGTGACCCCCAGGCTCCCTTGGATCCCAGCAGGTATTTGGTCATCCAGGAAGCAAGTATTTACTGAGGATCCATTAGACAGTAGGCAGGCCCTGGGAACACCATGGACATGACAGGCAGGTGGCTGGTGTGTGGTCCTGCAGGGACCCTAGAGATGCACGGACTGTATTCTCAGTCCAGCTGCATCGCGCAGTGAATATGTCACTTTGCTCAAACCACAGAGCTCTTCGGGGTTCGGTTTCCTCATCTGCAAAATGGGGACGAGTCCGTCCTCGTAAGGTGGCCGTCACAGGAGCTAAATGGGTTAACAGTTCCCGTGCTAGAACAGTGCCTGGGACATAGGAAGCACGCTCTGAGTTTGTGAAATAAAACCGAGCTCACAGTCGGGAGAATCACAGCAAATTAATTATTAGGAAAATTGTGTAAAGAGAATAGGAAGAAAAAAAAGAAAGGCTTCTCTGGGAAGTGACATTGGAGTTGAGATCAGATAATGGAAAGGAACCTTCCAGGGAAAGGGAAGTACTTGAGGGCGAGCGGGCATTCGCATACTCAGAAAGCAGCAGACCAGAGGGGCAAAGGTGGAGACGGGTGTGAAGGGAAGTCAGACCAGCCAGGCGGGGTCATATAGAGCTTGCCGCAGGCTGGGAGTATGCGCTCAGGGCCGGAGCAGCCCACGGAGGTCGTGGACGCAAAGAGATGACAAGGTCAAGTTTATGTTTCAGAAAGCACTCTCATGCTGACACCTGGGTGGCTCAGTGAGTTAAAGCCTCTGCCTTCGGCTCAGGTCATGATCTCAGGGTCTTGGGATCAAGCCCTGCATCGGGCTCTCTGCTCAGCGGGGAGCCTGTTCCCCCCCACCCCCCGCCCCCGCCTGCCTCTCTGCCTACTTGTGATCTCTCTGTCTATCAAATAAATAAATCTTTTTTAAAAAAAGGAAGAAAGAACTCTCATGCAAAAGCAGAGTGCTGGAGAGAAAATTCAGGTGTCCCAGGGATCTCTTTGAGAGAATTTGAGGCCATGGCCTTGGGCAGTAGATCCGGTATGGAGAGGAGAGAGGAGAGGTAGAGGACAACTTCCGTGGGGTCTGGTCTCGCTCGGGACTGGGACTGTGTGGGAAGTGAGGCGGAGGGAGGGGCCGCCACTGCCCAGCTGCTACTGCTGCCTCAGCTGCATTTGCTGTGCCCCCTGCCACCCAAGCAGGGAGTCCAGGAGAAGCAGGGGCGGAGCCAAGAGGATGGGATGAGACTGGGGCTCCGCTGGGGGGCTGGAATTGAGGACAGTCTGCACCCAGACCATAGGAGGTAGAAGATGGCCCACTGAAAGTGTAGACCAAAATTGCAGGGAAACGGCTGCAGGTAAGAGGACTGTGCCCGGCCCTTTGAAGGGGCTCCGTTACTGCTTGAAGAGTGAATCAATGGAGTAAGTGTCCAGCAAAGGAAGAGGAGCCTGTGAAAACAGAAGGAAAGACCAGAGAGGTAGGACCCAAAGAAGGAAAGCAGCAGGGCAGAGAGTGTCAGGCAGGGGGGAGGGGTGGAGGGTTCCTGGAAGACCAACCCTGGGTGGGGAACCATTATGACATCACCTTTGACACCAGTGTCATCGCAGATGGGGGCGGGAGGTGGTGGGTCAGAATGCCGCAAACTGAGGTCCGAGGGGAGGAAAAGATGGCACGTGTATTTCCTTCCCTCATAGAACTCCGCTGTGAAGACAGGAGCAGAGGGAAGAGGGGATGGGGAGTGGGGGTTGGGATGGAGGAGATAGTATGGTAGACTTTGGAGCTCCAGTCCTTTTCTCTCTGACGGAAGTCTGGTCTTACTGCTCTGAACTTCCTTGTGGAGAAAAGGGAGAGGATTCTGGAAGCAGAGGGCCTGCGGGATGCCTACCTCCTGTGATCACTGGTCATGCCAGAGGTTGGTGAGGAAGGAGAGCTTGGAAGAGCCCAGAGCAGGCCACGATGGCCCCAGCAGACCAATAAACAGGTGTTTGTGCCTCCCTCAATCCGAGTGCTGCTTCCCTCCCACCACTGCCCCTGGACTTTCTGCAAGGCCTGGCGTTCAGCCCTCAGCTCATCCTTCTGTCCACGTCCTCATTTATTCTCCTAACTTCGAATATCATCTCGGTGGGGGTGACTCCCCTTTATATTGCAGCCTTGACCTTCCCATACGATCTGGCCAGCTTCGCTGTTGGAGCCTGCCTGGACTTCCCCGTGAGGAAGAGGTCTCCTGCATGCTCCTTCCCTCCAAACTGGCTCAGGCCATGGTCCCTTCTCGGGGCCCGGGCCCTTCTCTGTCCCCAACCACTTGACCCGGGCCTTCCGTGCTGCCCTGTGTACATTCCCAAGGCTCTGGAAACCACTCACCCAGGTTGGCATTTACTGCATGATCTTTTGGGTTTTGAAAATCTCCTGTGAGTGTGTCTCGTTCTCCCTCCTGAGGATAAGCCCCCTGAAGACTGGGGCTTCTGTGTCACGGTTTCCTCCACTGCGTCTAGAATCAGCCCTCGAAAACGGCCATTTCCTCATTAATGCTCGTGAAGGGAATGAATGTGAGAGGAGGCCACTGGGTAGGGGCCGAAGGCACAGGAACCAGCCAGAGGGCTTGCCGGGAAAGAGTTGTGAAGTAACTCTCGGAGGAGGACGTCACAGGCACCGAGTATTGGCACCGGAGTGAAGGCTCAAACAGGATGAAATGACGGAAGAGGCCACTGAGTGACTTTGTCAGGAAGGCCCAGCGGGTGGGTGGAGGCGATGGGAGAGGAAGAGGAAGCAAGGGGCCTGAGGAGAGGAGATGCTGGCGAGTTCAGCCTGGAATGGGAACGGGCTGGTTGCCGGCAGCCTATACTCGAGGCAAGAGATAGGGCACCTGTGGCACCAGCTCTGGGCGCCCCTTCAGCAGTTGCTAGAAGCCGGGATCGGGCAGGGTTGATGGCCACAGACTAGACTGAGGCAGTGACGCAGGAGTGGGAAGAGTGGAGAGCAGGCAAAGAAAGACCAGTGTTTGGCAGAGGGCATGGCATGAGGGGGGTGGCAGTGACTCATACAGGCTAAGCTTCGCCCTGTGAGTGGGAGGAAAGCTGAAGAGAGGCTGGTGAAAGCTGCATTTCTTGGTGGTCCTCATCCAACTCCATTCAGGGGTCGTCTTAGGGAGAGGAGTGGTGTCTCCCTTCCATGGATGCTGAAGGGGCAGCCACGCTCATCTCATCCAATGCATTCTTGAGGGCGCAGGGCGGGGGGGCTGGGGGGAGGCTTGTGACTTAGGTCTGAGCCGACAGACCCTCTCTTTCAGGAGGTTGATCCTGAGCCAGGTGAAGCTCCCTGGCTTCCCACCAACCCAAATACTGTCCTGCAGCCCCCACTCAGATCTGAGAGCCAGCTCCCCCCACAGACTCGCATCTTGGGTTAAATTCCTCTCTGCTTTGGTGAGCCGGAGTCCCTCTCTGTTGCTTGCCACTAAGGACTCTGACTAAACCTGAGAGCTCAAGCCTGCTGACTAAAGGTTGAGGATGCTGTCGGATTCCTATGCAGGTGTGGAGTCCAAGGAAGGATTCAGAAGAGCCGCAGGTTGGTTCGTCGTTTTCGCTTCCTACATGCCAGATACTGTGTACCAGGGACGAGGGTGCATTGGGAGGGGGGAGGGAAAGACAAGTGTGACGGGCTCTGGTCTTAACGTATGCAGGTGAGTGTGTCTTCGTTTGAGTTCACCCAGCAACAAAACTCAGAACAAGTAGTTGATGTGGGAAGGGGTCCTAGGGAACACCGACAGGGAAGCCGGGGAGAAGGCAAAGAAGGCCCATAGAAGGTGCGTCACCAAGTAAACTACTCTGGTGAGTCACGGGAGCTCAGCCTGGCGGGGGCCTCTGGGAGACAGTGCAGAAGAGGCCTCACAGTTTCATTTACCCACCAACTTCTGCCATCTGTCATTGGCGGACGGTGGCCTCCAGAGGCCACGAGCTCCCCGGCCCTTTCGTGGAGTTAGCAGCTTATGCAGCCCCCGGGCAGAGACATAGAATGTGGGCTCCTGAGGAGCTGTGGGGGGGCCACCCCTTCCAGGGCTGTGGAATGCAGTGGAGGGAGGGTTCTATGGGTTCTCTGGGAGAGCTGCGACATGGACAGGACGGACGGGACAGTATCAGAGGAGAGCTGTCAGTTCCTGAGAGAAAATGTCCTCAGACTCGAGGGACATTCTTCACTGAGGCTCTCTAAGCCTGATGGGTTTTGAACTTGAACTTGCGGATATGGTAAAGGAAGGCCACCTGGAAAGAGAACCTGCTGTGCCAAGGTCCCACCCAGGAGGAAGGCAGCCTGAGCAGAGGCAGCCTGCTTGGCTTAGAGGTGGGAGGAAGGAGGCAAGAGAGCGGAGGACACCTCCCCCCCCAACCTGGGCAGCAGCCTCTCACGGGCCTCCCTGGCCTTCACTAGCTGCCAGAGATGCCCTTTAAACTTTTATTGGGGTGCCTGGCCCGTTCCGTGAGACTTTTGATCTCGGGGTCGCGAGTTCAAGCCCCATATTGGGTGTAGAGATTACTTAAATACATTGAACAAAAAAATACAGGTAAGGTTGTGTTCTTGCTCTATGAACACACAGAAGACTGTGTGTGTTCCATGACAAGTGTGAATGAAACTCTCCGAGGGCTGCAGGAGGCGTCTCATGGTGAGGAAGAACTTTCTCTGGGCGTCATCAGCCTGGGGCATGGCAAGGTGGGAGAGGGACAGGCGCTGAGGCAGGCCAGGCGATGAGACAGGTGCACCTGCCATGCGGAGGGGCCCCAGATGGGAGTCACTGTGTCCGGTTCGGGGGAGCACTAGGTTTGCAAAGGGTGAGGAAGACACGGCCCTTTCTCTTGAGCAGAAGCTCAGGCCAGGGGAGGAGATGAGAAAGACCACAATAAATGATGGAGGGAGGTGACCGCCACCGGGGCAGGGCGTGGCAGCAGCCCGGGAGTGGAGGCGGACTCGGGAAGCAGAGTCCTGCAGTTGGCTCCCGCCCTGGAGAGGCAAGCCCAGCTCCCGCACCCTCGCCCCCACACTCCTCCCTCCTGCCTGCCGGCTCTGATCTGCCTGGCGCCCAGCCCCAGGGCACCTGCCTCCCCCTGCCCCAAAGTCCTGCCTGCCCACCACGCCCGCCTCTTCCTCTCTCCTTGCAAGTTTCAGCAGCTTCCAGTTAACACAACTGTGCTACAGCGCTAGAATAAGCAGCCAGAAAATCCAGAAAATACCCCACGTCCGTTTTCCTCTTTGACCTATGTTTGCATAAGGACACTGAGTCTCAGGAGCAGCGGCCCCCATGTGCTCTCAGGGGCCCAGACAGGGCCCGGGGGCTCTTGGTCATGGGACAGGTCTGTGGACAGCGATCCCCTTGGACGAAGCCCTGAGCCATCGTCACGGCTTGGCTGTGCCCGAGGTTGACGCAGTGGCTCTTCGGGTCCTGAGGTGATATCCCAGATAAAGAGCTGCTCCTACAGGGGGCCCTTCTGGGGAGACTTTGGAGCGCACAACTCACGCTTTATTTAGTCTCGAGATTCCCTAAGGTGCGCGTGTCAAGTGTGTTAAACTGAAATTCTGCTCACTTCTGAGAGAGTCCCAGCCAGAGGGTAAGGGGGCTTCCCTCCCTCCCTTTCTCTCTCTCTCTTTTTAAAGATTTTATTTATTTGCCAGAGAGAGCAAGAGACCGAGCACAGCAGGGAGAACAGCAGGCAGAGGGTGAAGCCGACTCCCCGCTGAGCAAGGAGCCTGATGCGGGACTCGATCCCGGGACCCTGGGATCATGACCTGAGCCAAAGGCAGACGTTTAACCAACTGAGCCACCCAGGCATATCTCTCTCCCTCTCTCCCTCTCTCCCTCTCTCCCTCTCTCCCTCTCTCCTTCTCTCCCTCCTCCACCAAGACCCTCTACTCCGGGGCCCTGCCCCACACGCTGGTGACCACAAAGCACCGTGCTATGAGGCTGGACCGGGTAGAACTCGGGCCAGAGGCTTTGAGAGGCCTGGGCCAGGTGAGTGGAGGGGTTCGGGGCCCCTGCTGACCCGAGAACAGCTGTGCCTCGTGCCCCAGCGGCCTCGGCTTCCCAGACACAGGTCCTGTAATCTCCACCCGCCCCGCAGGCTTTTAATCCCGGCCATAATCCCTTCTGCTGACGGGGCCGGGGGGAGGGCTGGAAAGAGGGGCCGGAGAGGGCGAGGCAGCTGTTTTGCCCACAGCCCAAAGACTTTAGGAGGCCAGTCTTGGGCCGTCCCAACCGGGGGTCCCTCGGGCAGGCGGTCAGCCCAGGTGCGGGGTCATGCCCTGGGGCTCCAAACTGAGTTAGTCTGGGCCCGAGTACTTAGATCTGGTTTGAAACGGGATGATTAGCTGCTGCGTCCTGGCTTCCCCAGACTCCTGGGGTCAGTGAATCTGGGCTTGGGCGGATGCGTCCGAAAGTGAAAACCTGTGAGCGAGCCCATCAGGGGCTGTTTACATTTCTATTGTCAGAGGCCGGCGTCTGTTTGTTTAAACCTCAGGAGGTCTCCCCTGGCTCTTTTGGGTCTGGGCTTCAGCTCAGAACTTGAATTTCACAAGTCAGCATGAATTGCACCCATTTATCTGTTTTGCCTGGAGGTGAGGCAGTTCAGGCTTAGATAGTCCACGTGCATTTAATGGACATTAAAAGCCTCCGAGGGAGGCCCCGGGGCTTGTCGCTAAGCCTCTGGGACCTGCCCTCAGCCTTTTGGCCATCTAGACACCCCTCAGCGTACACGATTTCAGTCTTGATGGTTAGGGTCTTTAGAGGGTCTCAGCTGAAAGATCATGGGGCCCTTCCCCAGCATAGATAATAGGATGTCCAGTCAACACAAGATTTCTCCCGGTGCTTACTTGGATTCATTTTTTAAATAACGTTGTTTAAAAGATTTTATTTATTTGAGAGAGAGAGAATGAGCCAGGAGAGAAGCAGGAAAGGGAGAAGCAGACTCCCCACTGAGCAGGGAGCCTGATGCAGGGCTTGACCTCCTTGACCCTGAGATCCTGATCTGAACTGAAGTCAGATGCTTAACTGACTGAGCCACTCAGACGCCCCTTAAATAATGTTTTTATTATGGAAGTTTTAAATTTATATATGTATTATATAAATTATATATATTACATAATATATTATATTATATATATGTATTATATATAATATATATTTATATATAAAGTATTAGTACAGTTTCTATGTATCTGGGCACCCAGGTTTCCCTCCTACTAGTGTCTTATATTAGCCTGGCACATTCATTACAAGTAATGAACCAATGTTTCTTTTGTTTTGTTTTGTTTTGATTGGGGAGTATTTATTTTTTAAGTAGGCTCCATGCCCAAGATGGGCCTTGAACTCATGACCTTGAGATCGAGAGTCACATGCTCTACGCACTGAGCCAACCAGACACCCCAAGTAATAAACCAATATTGATACATTATTAACTAAAGTTCATACCTTATATGGAGTTCCTTACTTTTTTCCTAATGTTCTTTTCTGTCCCAGGATCCCACCCAGGACATGACACTATATTTGGTAGTCACATCTCCTTAGGCTCCTCTGGCTGTGATAGTTTCTTAGATTTCAAGTGTTTTTGATGACCTTGACAGTTTTGAGGAGGACCTGCCAGGTAGGTTGTAGAATGTCTCTCATTTGGGGTTTGTCTGTTGTTTTTCTCCTAATTAAATAGGAGCTCAGGCGATGGAGCTGGTGACTCTTAATCTCGGGGTTGTGAGTTTGAGTCCCACATTGGGCGTAGAGATTACTTAAAAGATTTTTTTTTAAAGATATTTATTTATTTATTTATTTAAATTTATTTATTTGACACAGAGAGAGAGATCACAAGTAGGCAGAGAGGCAGGCAGAGAGGGGGGGGGCGGGAAGCAGGCTCCCCGCTGACCAGAGAGCCTGATGGGCGGCTCCATCCCAGGACCCTGGGATCATGCCCTGAGCAGAGGGCAGAGGCTTTAACCCACTGAGCCACCCAGGTGCCCCTTTTTACTTTATTTTTTTTTTAATTATTTTTAGGGCACCTGGTGGCTCAGTGGGTTAGAGCCTCTGCCCTCTGCTCAGGGCACGATCTCAGGGTCCTGGGATGGAGTCCCGCATCCCACATTGGGCTCCTTGCTCAATGGAGAGCCTGCTTCTCCCTCTGCCTGCCTCTCCCCCAACTTGTGCTCTCTCTCTCTCTCTCTGACAAATAAATAAGATCTTTTTTTTTTTTAAGATTTTATTTATTTGACAGAGAGAAACACAGCGACAGAGGGAACACAAGCAGAGGGAATGGTAGCGGGAGAAGCAGGCCCCCTGCCCAGCAAGGAGCCCGATGTGGGGCTCGATCCCAGGACCCTGGGATCATGACCTGAGCCGAAGGCAGACGCTTAACAACTGAGCCACCCAGGCGCCCCCTTTTTTTTTTTTTTAAAGATTTTATCTATTTGACAGAAATACAGCGAGAGAGGGAACACAAGGAGAGGGAATGGTAGTGGGAGAAGCAGGCTTCCCGCCAAGCAAGGAGCCTGATGCGGAGCTCGATCCCAGGATGCAGGATCCAAGACTGGAATCACGACCTGAGCCGAAGGCAGACAGACGCTTAACGACTGAGCTACCCAGGTGCCCCAAGATCTTTTTTTAAATAAGATCTTTAATAAAAAACCAAATGAGTAAAGTCTTTGAAATTAATTAATTAATTAAAATGAAATAAAATAGGGGCCATGGGTTTTCGGAAGGAAGATCAAAGAGGTAAAGTGTTTTGATTAATCTCTAATATAAAAAATAAATTATTTCCAAAATCGTTCATTTTTTTCTCCCCTCCCTCTGCCCTTGCCCTCTTTCCTGCCTTCGCCTTTTCTTTTTCTTCTGTGGTGCACCTGCTTTGCCTGCCCCAAACACTTCCTCTATCTCTTTTGGGTTGTGGAAGACTAGACCTGGCCATCAGAGCTAAGGAGTTGAGGGGCGGGGTGCTGAGTGGGCTGAGGGTTTTGGGGGGAACTGCAGGGTCTCTGGGGGGCAGAAGGGGGCAGTGAGGTGTAGCGATTGAGACACGAATTAACTGGGTTCAAATCCTATTTTCTGCATTGATGTTAAGAGCACCCACCTTGTAAAGGTTGTTGGGATTGTTAGTTGAGCTGTAGAGAATAGACCCACCAAAGGGGGTGCTTGAAGTGAGTCCTAAAAAGTCTCATCTGACTGGGGGATGGTGAGGAGCAGCAACACTCCCCTCTGTCTCCTCCCTCGCCCCCAAAGGCCCTTCAGCAGCTCCTGCAAGGTCTGCAGGGGAAGGTCCATTACTAATGACGGATTGGCTTCCCTGAACACCCGCTAGGCTCCATCTCGGGGGCACTCACTAGGTGCTATGTTAAGGCCTCCAGTACAAGACCTCTAGGCAACTGTCAAGGTGGCGAGCCCGGGATGTACTGCCACCACTTTACAGAAGAGGAAGCTGAGGCCCCGCCCACTGATTACTGATCTTAATCTGATTAAAAAAATATCAATATATCTAAAACCAAAAATGGCAAGGAGCAAGCCAGAGTTTTTCCTTCTCAAACCTTTCTTCTCTAGTTTACTGATTCCTGGACTCCCTTTAACAATTCCCAATAGAAGCCGCACTAGCACTTTATTGATAGAGTTTCAGGTAAAGAACAGCATAGGATTTAGGGGCAAGAAGACCTGAACCCTATCACGGCCAGCCCTATGTGATCTTGGGCCGGTTCCCTAAACTTTCTCCTTACCTGAGCATCAGGGTGTGCGTGGAGGGGGCGTGGGGCCACTGAGTAGTAACTCAATCGGTATTGATCAGCGGGGTTACTATTTAAATAGAACTTGGTTTTTGTTTTGTTTCATTTGGTGCCCAAACCCCAGGTATGAACCAGCATTTGGTTTTTTTTTTTAAAGATTTTATTTATTTGATAGAGAGAAACACAGCGAGAGAGGGAACACAAGCAGAGGGAATGGTAGTGGGAGAAGCAGGCTCCCTGCTGCGCAGAGAGCCCGTTGGGGGGCTCGATCCCCAGGACCCTGGGATCATGACCTGAGCCGAAGGCAGACGCTTAACGACTGAGCCACCCAGGTGCCCTGCATTTGTTTTTAAATAAGCTTTCTTCCAGGAATCTGGGTGGCTCAGTGGGTTAAATCCTCTGGCTGCAGCTCAGGTTATGATCTCAGGGTCCTGGGATCGAGCCCCATGTTGGGCTCTCAGCTCAATGGGGAGCCTACCTCCCCCCCTCCCCGCCTCTCTGCCTACTTGTGATCTCTCTCTCTCTTTCTGTCAAATAAATAAAATCTTTAAAAAAAATAAATAAGCTTTCTTCTTTTCTTTCCTTTTTTTTTTAAGGTTTTTAATTTTTTTTTTAAGGTTTTTAATTTATTTGACACAGAGATAGAGAGTAGGGAGAGGGAGAAGCAGGCTCTCCGATGAGCAGGGAGCCCAAGGTGGGGCTCAATCCCAGGACCTTGGCATCATGACCTGAGCCTAAGGCAGTCACCCAATCGACTGAGCCACCCAGGCGCCCAGCTTTCTTGTTTTCATTTCTTATGAAATAAGTTTTCCAAAGTAAAACTAGAAACAAATGCTGCAAAAAAATGTGCAGCAGCAGATAGGTTTTTAAAAACTTAGTAGAATATTCACTAGAGGAAATAACAGGCAGCCACTAAAAATGATATTCACCTAAATGCACCATGACATCCTGGATTGGCTCTTGGAACAGAGAAGAGACATTTGTGAAAAAGCTGGTGAAACCCGAGTAAGGTCCAGAGTTTAATGAACTGTGTTAATGTTAATTTCTTAGTTTTGATAAATGAGTGTTAACGTTAATGTAGGGGAAGCCAGGTGAAGAGTTTATGGAGACTTAGTTACTATTTATGTAATTCTTGTTTAAGTCTGAGATTATATTCACAAGCTGTTTGGAATATAAGAATGTCTAGACTAAAAATTGGGTTTTGTTTTTGTTTTAGGCTAAAATTTTTGGGGGGAAAAGCAGAATTCAAAATTGGCCAATGGTGTGATTATAACTATGCAAAAGTGTTTTCATAGAAAAAAAGAGGAAAAGAAAATATGCAAATTATCAACAGTTGTCTTGGTTGACCGTGATACAGAGTAATTTGAATCCTATTTCCCAATTTTTCCTTGATATAGGATCTCGACCACTCAGGGCTCTTCAGAGGCTTTGGACCTCGGAAGGGGCTGGTTAATTTCTGCAGAAAAGCCCTTATGGAAAGGCTATCTGATCACTTTCAGTCAGTGTGAAAGCAGGGGAACAGGTCCCCACGGGCCAGGTGACAGCCACTGAGCACTGCCCCTGGGCAGGTCACCCCCACTCATTGCCTGGACCATGCCCACATCCAGCCCTGGTTCAAACCCTAGACCTGTCACTTGCTGGCTTGTAACCTTGGACAAGTTTCCTAAGCTCTCTGCCCCTCCGTTTTCCCATCTGTAAGATGGAGCTGCTAACAACTGGCCCTACCTTGTACGGTGGTTAAGACTGAATGAGTCTGGCAGGTAGAAAAAACATATTGCCCATGCCACTAGAATGAAAGTCAACGTTCCTCTTTGTCTCCTCCTCCAGATTCAAAGTCATAAGGGCGGGAGAGACAGCAAGAGGAGTTGATGTTGGTGATGTCCTAGCTGCCAGGTTAAGGACAGAGTGAGGGTCCAGTGGGTGGTCCGGCTTCCACAGAGGAAGGAGTGCTGCCTCCCAGGAAGGCTGCACAGAGAATCAAGAAGCCAGGGGGTGGTCCAGGGACTGCGCTGGGAGGTGCTCAGGAAAGAACTGTCCAGTGCATGAATGAATAGACAAAACAAACGCAACAACTACAAGGAATAGAAAAGCTAGTTAGGAGATCCCAGGAAGCAGGAGGAGGGAGTGGGGGCAGTGAGACAGGAAAAAGAGCTCTTCATGCCCTGTCCTGCAGGTTGCCAACGGGACCATGGGGCATTTAGATCTGCTCCTCCCCCCTGTGGTCAGGGGGGTTCCTGGCCTGGGGTAGGGCAGGGATAAAGGTGGTGGTGAGTGGGAATTGCATGCCATGAATCTAGGCACCCAACCATTGACAACAGCATAAAGCACTTTTTAAAAATTTGGAGCTGGGTGGGGAAGTGAAAAGAGTTGGAGAAGTTGGGGGGGGGTGCCTGGGTGGCTCAGTGGGTTAAAGTGTCTGCCTTCGGCTCAGGTCCTGATTTCAGGGTCCTGGGATGGAGCCCCGCATCGGGCTCTCTGCTCCGCGGGGAGCCTGCTTCCTCCCCTCTGCCTGCCTCCTCTCTGCCTACTTGTGATTTCTTTCTGTCAAATAAATAAATAAAATCTTAAAAAAAAAAAAAGAGTTGGAGGAGCCAGGGTGTCTGAAGTTGGGAAACCAGCCAGCGGGGAGCCCTGCGGGAAGTCTCCCATACTCTGGAGGCAGCCCTTTGTCACATGATTAAGCGACTTCAGGTGGAGGGACCCCTGGGAGGAGACAGTCGTGACTCTCCTCACCTTTCCCAGCACCCTCCCGCCTCCATCACAGGGTCTGGGTCTCTGCGTGGGCTCGTTCTCCAGCTGGAAAGACCCCACGGTCCTCCACATGCCCCCCTTCTTCCTTTCCCTCCTCCCGCCAGCCCCCCAGGACAGTTCTGGCCACGTGGGGCATGCCCCCAGATGCCAGCCCGCAGTGCCTTACTTGCGGGAGGCGCTCCCTCGGGGTTCCTTGACAGTCTAAAGTATTTGGATAATCTCGCACGACCATGGTATAAATTCTGGGGTGGAGTCAAGGGAGAGGAAGTCAGGGGCTGAGACACCCACCCAATGCCTCCCCAGGTGTAGCCCCGAGGAAATTAAGCGAGCCTGGGTTCCCCGGCCCCGGCCCCGTGAAAAGCGCTTCCGGCGAGCGGCCTCCTTTGATCTGGCTCCAGCCCACGCACTTGACTGTAATCCTGCGAGGCGTAAACGCTGCGCTGGGATTCTAGTCCTTGATTCTGACGCTAGAAACCCAGCACGATTTTCATTCTAAGTCCGCCCAGACTCGCTGAACGGTCAAGTCCTTGGCCACTCTGAGCCTGCCTGTTTTTTTCTTCAGTAAAATGTTGGGACAGGCACGCCAGCGGGTGGCGGCTGGTGTGCCCGGTGTGGTGGTCCACAGTGCCCCAGGCCGAGGCGGTGGGGCAGGTGTCCCCTCCTGGCCGGCCCGCCGGCCTCCCCTGGGGAAAGTCTCCTCTCCTTGGACCCTGCTGCCCTCTGCTGGTGGAGGTCCAGCCACCTGGCCAGTGCCCAGGGGAGGTCAGGAGCCTGGTCTGGGAGTCCCCATCCTGCATGGAAGAGCCCAGCTTTGGGTCCCACTCTTTAGCTTTCTGAAGTGGTTTCCTCGTGTCTGAAGTGAGGATATTATGAGGACTGAATGAGGAACGATGTGCAGAATGTCACCTAGGGCACCTGGCTAGACAGGACTCTGTGCTGCTCTTCCGGTGGGCAGACGGGAGCCTGGGTTCTAGAACAACCTTGTTTCAAATTTGTGGCTGTGAGGGGAGAGCTCTTTGTCTTTCCTTCCGCAACCCCCCATCTCCAGCTCCCCTCTTATTTATCTCAATGGTAGAAGCAGGCTACAGTGAATGTCGGAGCTCCCTCCCCCACTGCTTGTGTCCACAGTGGAATCCCGTGGAGGGTGGAGGGTGGAGGATGGAGGCTTGGAAGGCAAGGGCCTCCTCCTGCTCCCTCCCACACCCCCAGACCCCCCACTGTCTGGAACAGGGACCATCCATGGTAGGAAACCAATACGTAATTCCTAAACAAACATTTCTAGTGTCTGCCCTGAAATTAGTCGTGGACCAGGCTTGGGATGTCTGCAGATGTGAGCCCCGCAGGAAATTCCAGCCCATCCTCCTGCCTCCCCTCGGAGGGTCAGGCCAAATCCGACCTGTTAAACGGGAGCCTTTAGTTGGAGATCAAGCCCAAGAACGCAGGGCGGCAGGTCAGCTACCCCGCTCTCTCATGGCTGTGGCTCGTGGATCTCTCTACCCCTCAGCCTGCCCTCAGGCTTTGTTGGTTCCCTCGCCAGTGGCTTCGGGATGACTTCCTGGGAGGCTGTGAATTCTCATCCTCCAAAAGGAGGCCAGAGAAAAGAAAGAGCGGCCCAAAGTGGGGTGATCTGGAAGTTACCCTGCCCTCCCTGCTCCAAGATGTGGGGCGCAGGGCGACGCACAGGCAGAGCGAGAGGGAAGCTACGTGACTCACGGAGTGTGCCGCACCCTCCCGCCCAAGGATGCCAGGGAGTGGCCTGTTCTGGAGGAGGTGACTTGGGGTCCCCACCCCCACCCCTTGCCTTCCCGGCAGACAGCCCCAAGGCCGGCGGAGGCGGTGCGCAGAACTGAAGACACCGCGGTCTGCGGCTCCTGGCCCCAGCTGGCCTCTGGGCTGTGCCTTGCCTTGGCTCCCACTAGTCTGGCCGCCGCCCTGCCAGGCGGGGTTGCGAGGGGGGCTTGGCGGGTGAGGAGGAGAACAACAACCCATAATAACAACCCTGGCTCCTCGTCCCGGCGGCTCAGAGCCCCGCCGCTCACTGTGCCCTGCCGTGACACCTGGGATGGCCGTGTGGGGCGGCCTGGCCAGATCCGCCTCTCCCGGCGCCGCCAACGGGGAAGGGGCTCGCCTGCTCCAAGTTTCTCACGCAGGGGAGAGGCCTGCATTCTTCCCTCACTCTCAGCGTCCCCACCCTTCCCGCAGTCCAGCCGGGGCCGCCAGCTCGGCTTCCAAGCCTAGAAGTCACCTGGCCTTGACCTGCGCAGGCTTGTTTCTCTGGTCGTGCCTGGACGTCTGCGGCTGCCCCACTGGTCTCCCGCCCCCGCCCTCCCAGCCATCCTCCCCCGTCTGCCACCAGACTGTCATCTTAAGGAGCCCAGTCTGGCCGTTCCCACCGCCGGGAAGCAAAGCCCAGTTCCCTAGCCAAGAGGCCCGTGCAAAGACAAGGGACCCTATGGGGTGCGCGCCCTGAGGGCGAGCGAATAAGTCGGCAGGTCCACGGGCTTCCTGGGCAAGGTGGTGTCTGAGCAGCTCCTGAAGAATTTGGGGACAGAGGCGGGATTTGAACAAGCAGCGGTCAGGAGGTGGGCCGACAGCCCGAGCAAAGGCTTGGAGGCTAGGACTGGTCCGCGTGCTCCCAGGTGTGGCTGGAGTGTCAGGAGTCCCGGAACGAGGTGGGGGAGGTGGGGTGGGCGGCAGCCAGATGTAGGAGAGTTCAAGTCCCCGGCTGGGGTAGCCAGACGACCTTCTCCCCGCAGAGGGGCTGCGGAAGGATCAAGGTGATGCGACTGGATCCCTGCTTGGGAGACTGGCCGTGCGGCCTGGGGGTGGGGGTGGGGTGGCTGGGGGAGGTGCCTGGGGGTGGGCGGAGCCTCGTGAGGAGGAGGAGGATGGCGGGGAGATCTACGTGGTAACCCAGGCAGGACCGAGTGGGAGCCTCCATTCATCCAGCGGGCATTTCTGTCGTGCTTCCGACATGCTGGGCACTGTTGGAGGCACAGGGGAATCCGATAAACCCAGTCTGTTCTCTTGAGGAGCTGGTAATCCGTGGGGAGTCCCACGAGACCGTCCCACACGGCGATGAGCTCTGGGAGAATGTAAAGGAGAGCCGCCAAGGGCGGGACGAGGCGGAGAGAAAGCGAAGGTGTCTTCCTGACTCAGCTGCTCCCCTGTAGGGACCCCGTGGGACTGGGCTCGTGCCCACATGCCCCTCCATGCAGCAGCCCCAGAAGCCCCTTCCCTGCTCACCCCTGTTTCCTCTGTCTCCCTGACCTCATCTGACTTCACCCCTGCCCCAGAGCAGTTCTTCTCTGACCTTGACCTCCTAGCATGTGTCCCGGGTGAAATGCGGTGAGAGTTGAGTTAAACTTCAGGCCTGCCTCTGGTTATGTGACCCTCTCCCTCAGAAACCTGTCCTTCGAGGCCGTCCACTGATTGGACAAGGCCCACAAACATGTCGCAAGATCACCCCCTTTACAAGCCTCCTGATTCAAATGTTCCTTACCTCTGTAAAATCCCTTCAGGGGCAACATCTGGGCTGGTGTTTGACGAAACAGCTGGGCACTGTCACCTAATCAAGTCGACACATAAATGTAACCATCAGACCTGCTTATTTATCTAATCATCGCATTCCAGATAGAACACGCCAAGAGACAAGAAGCAAGGAAGCAGAACTTATTCCTCCCGTTGTCCGGTGAGAAGACGAGAAGAGAGACCCTCCCGGGACCAAGCACATCACTCCTTCTACCTTCTTGTTAATCCTATCAGCCCCCTTGGCCCCCATCCTTTTGTCCCGCCTGCCTTGCAGGAAGACTTCACTATTCACACGCACGCACGCACACACGCACGCACACACACATGCAGCATCTCAGGCTCTCCGGTCCCTATCATGGGACACCTCATCCCCCATACTCACCCGCGGTCATATCCCTAGCCCTTGTCCTAGCATGGGGCACAGCAGAGAGCTCCTGAGACACCAGGCAGTTGAAGGCGCACTGACAGAGTCCCCGGTTATCTCAGGGAAGGAGTCCATGCCAGCACCTGGGCCTCTGGACCTCTTGTTGGGCACCTTGCCCTCGCGTATAGGACATCCTGTCCAGCACAGACGTACTTCTTGCAATGTGTTCCCTGCTTCCCGCTTCTTCCTTTGTGGCCAGCACTGTGCTAGGCACCCAACAAGCATTTTGTCGCTTCCTTCCCGTAACAACCCCGTAGATGGATATGATCATTCCCATTTGCCAGATGGGATATCGAGGCTTAAGGAGTGTAACTCTCATAAAACCACATAGCTAAGGATGTCGAATGTCGTAGCTAATGGCAGCACCGACATTCGAACCCAGATCAAACAAGGGTTCTGATTTCATGGAAGTTGAGGTCTAGTGCGAGAAGACAGGTGTGCGAGGTGCCTGGGTGGCTCAGTTGTTAGGCGTCTGCCTTTGGCTCAGGTCATGATGCCAGGGTTCTGGGATCGAGCCCGGCTCTCTGCTCAGTGGGGAGCCTGCTTTCCCTCTCCCACTCCCCCTGCTTGTGTTCCTTCTCTTGCTGCTCCCCCTCCCCCCCGTCAAATACATAAATAAAAATCTTAAAAAAAAAAAAAAGATGTGCAAGAAGTTAGTGTGAAAAGTTTCAGAGCAATCTAACAGGGTTCCAGGAACATGTATTTTGGGAAATTAGAGAAGAGGGCTGTCTGAGCTGGGCTTGGGGAGGGCAGGAAGGGGAGAATAGGGAATATTCTGGGCATGGGGTATGCTTGGCAGGGAGGAGCAATCAGGCTAGAAATCTAGGCCAGGAAACGTTATTTCCCATTCATTCCTGGAGTGAAGCCTATAATCCACGTGGGGTTTCTGGAGCAGGCCGGTAACATCATTTCACCTGCCTTGGTTCAGCTCTGTAACCCAAGCCATGAGGCCCCCTCTGGCACAAGTAGTCCTTCCCTTGAGCTGTTTGTCTTTGTCCTTTTTCTCCTTTTTTTTTTTTAAGTTTTTTTTCCCCTTATTTATTTTTTTAAATAACTTAGTTTATTGGTTTGAGATTTTTCTCTTTTTTTTTTTTAGATTCATTTATTTATTTGACAGAGAGAGCTCACAAGCAGGCACAGAGGCAGGCAGAGAGAGGGGGGAAGCAGGCTCCCCACCGAGCAGAGAGACCCACTCGGGGCTGGATCACAGGACCCTGAGATCACGACCAGAGCCGAAGGCAGAGGCTTTAACCCACTGAGCCACCCAGGCACCCCTTAAAGATTTATTTTTAAGTAATCTCTACACTCAATGTGGGGCTTGAACTCACAACCCTGAGATCAAGAGTCACATGCTCAACTGACTAAGTCAGCCATGTTCCCATGAAGTGGTCCCTCCCTTGAGTTTCTTTTTAAAAAAATTTTTGAGAGAAAAAAAAATTTTTTTTTGAAAGAGAGAGAGAGGGGCGCCTGGGTGGCTCAGTCGTTAAGCGTCTGCCTTCGGCTCAGGTCATGATCCCAGGGTCCTGGGATCGAGCCCCACATCGGGCTCCCTGCTCGGCAGGAAGCTTGCTTCTCCCGCTACGATTCCCTCTGCTTGTGTTCCCTCTCTCGCTGTGTTTCTCTCTGTCAAATAAATAAAATCTTTAAAAAAAAAAAAAGAAAGAGAGAGAGAGAGAGATCAAGAGCAAGTGTGGGGAGGAGCAGAGGGAGGGAGGAGGAGCGAATCTCTGGCAGACTCCATGCTGCACACGGAGCTCGGCGCTGGGCAGGATCCCATGACGCTGAGACCACAATTGGAGCCAAAACCAACAGTTGGACTCAACCAACCAAGCCACCCAGGCACTTCTTTTTTTCTTAAAGATTTGATTTACTGGGACACCTGGGTGGCTCAGTTGGTTAAGCGTCTGCCTTCAGCTCAGGTCATGATCTCAGGGTCCTGGGATCAAGTACCATATCAGGCTCCTTGATCAGCAGGGAGCCTGCTTCTCCCTCTGCCTGTCCCCCTGCTTGTGCTCTCTCTCTCTCTCTCTCGCCCTCTGACAAATAAATAATAAAATCTTTCAAAAAAAAAAAAAGATTTCATTTCTTTATTTGGGTGGGGAGGGCAGAGGGAGAGGGAGAAGCAGACTCCCCGCTGAGCAGGGAGCCTGACGCAGGGCTCTATCCCAGGACCCCAGGATCATGACCTAAGTCGAAGGCAGACTGAGCCACACAGGTGATCCCCACCCCCCACCCCCCGTCGAGCTGTTTCTAATGAAACTGAAGGGGTACATGTTTGTGGCTGTTTTTATGTGGGTGGGCCTCGCCCAATCAGTTGAAGATCTGAAGAGAAATGACAGATTTCTTGAGGGGGGAGTTCTGCAGCACAGAAAGCCTACATGAGTGTCCAGCCTGCTGCCCTGCAGAATTTAGACACAAGACTGCAACATCAACTTTGCTGAATATCCAGCCTGCCTTACAGCTTTTAGACTCACCAGCCCCTGGGATCCTGTGAGCCAGTTCCTTACCATTTCTCTCCCTCTCTCCACACACATACACACACCCTATTGGCTCTATATGGTTTTTTCTCTGGAAAACCCCACTACAATATTATTGAGTATATTACATATATTATAACCTTCTTTTATTTATTTATTTATTTTTAATTATAACCTTCTTGTGAAACTTTCGTGAGCACTTACTGGGGGCCAGGCACCTGCAAAGCCCTTTGCATGCATCCCAGATGCTCTTAGTCATCTAAAGGCTTCATGCCGTCATCTGTGATTGGTCTCATTTCACTGATGAGGATACTGAGGCGCAGAGGGCTCAAGTAATTTGCCCAAAGTCCTGAAGTGACAGAGCCAGGTTTGGGTCTGGGTAGTTCCACTCCAGTGCCTACGAGTGGTGGGTCCTTTTCTGCTAAAGAGTGTGTGTGTAAAGCAAGAGACGTGACATAGCTGGTAAGCAATGTGATTTTAGTTTAGTTGTTACAGTTACCACTGGGTGGGCAGGGGGCAGGGGGTAGGGGGCAGGGGGAGGGTGGGAGTTGTGGGGCCCAGGGTCCTGGGAACACCCGGTCCTGAAGGTGCAGGCTTGGGAACAGCCACAAGGTGGCGCCAGGCTGAACAGGCTGTTTCCGGATGTGTGGTCCAGGCTGGGAGCCGGGAGTCTGACAGTCATCTTAGGGGACTCCAGGAGCAGCCCTCCACAGGGCGGGTGGGCTCCGGAAGCCCCTTCCTGAGGCCTCGGGGTGTGTGTGGGGGTGACGCTCTAGTCCAGGAAAGGCAGCCCCAGCTCAGGGGCCCGGCTTTGGTGGGGTCCATCAGTTTGAAGCGCACTTCAGTGCTCACAGCCTGGGGACTGGGTCCAGCCCAGCCGACTGGGCAGTGCAGCGCCCAGCTCCATCCTGTGCTGCAGGGGCAGTTGGGGCAGGGAGGGCCTCAAGACGTCAGGTCACCACGCAACAGTTCCGGGTAACCCTCCTCCAGAAGTTGCGACTGCGGCTGCTGAGGGCCACCTCTGCTGCCTCCTGGAAGACTGCGTGGACGTTTTCCTGGAGCAGGGCAGAGCATTCGAGGTAGGCCACTGCGCCCACGGACCTCGCCATCTCCTGACCCTAATAGAGAGAAGGGAGGGGCGGCCTGAGGTGGAGGCCTCTGGGGGGGGGGGGGGGGATTATGTCCTGCCTCCTCACAGCCCTCTTGGCCATCCTAGGGAGTCTCCATCAGGACACCCAGAGCTCCTGCCCCCTGGCTTGACGAAGCACTCTCATGGCTTCAGCGGGCTTCCTGCCTCAGTTCCGGGATGGGTCTCTGTCTCTCAAGGCACCGACTAACCCACTTCCCAGGTGTGCAGCAGAGAGGGGCCTGTGGCCTGAAGAGCTGGAGTTCCTCTCCAGGCCTCAGCTTCCCAATCTGTGAAGTGGGTGCACAAGATTATGTGAATGGGCATACCACTCACTCTCCCTTCCATAGGCAGAAGCTTCTAGAGTATTCTAGGTACCACTTCTAAGGCCGGACCATTCCAAGATGCTCCCTACCTCGACCTACATCCTGGTTGTGCTGGATGCCTCGTGCTGCTGATAGGCTGGGTGGGATCAGCACACCCTGAAGCACCCCCTCCCAGGACCCGCCCCCCACCCTTGGGCTGGGTTTCCTACCCTGTGGTAGGTCACAGGCTCCAGCCTATTTTTCCGTAGCTTCTTCACCAGCGACTTGTCCTTGCGCAGGTCAGTCTTGCAGCCCACGACAATGATGGGCACCTCCTTGCAGAAGTGGCTCACCTCTGGGTACCACTGCGGGGAGGGTGGCAGTGCGGGGGTGTGTGTTAGCCATCGGGACTGCTGTCCCTCTCCACAGACAGGGAGAAAGGGCCAGCCTCCCGCTCCCCAGGTGGACTCCAGCCATGATAATCAGCGCAGCCAACACTTAGGGAGAATTACTCTGTGCTAGGCCCTAAGACTTCACACATATGAACCCTTCAATCCCCAAAGCCCGTATGAAGCAAGTTCTGTCATCAATCCCATTGTACAGATGCAGTAACTGAGGCTCGGAGAGGCTATGGAACTTGGCCTTGGTCATACGCCTGGAAGTGGCAGGATCTGAGACTAGGGGCTGGGGCCCAGAGCCCTGCTCCTGCCTCGTCTAGAATCCTGCCACTCTGCAAGGTGAGGGCCCCCAGGACCGCCTCCCGACTGGGTAAAATATATAAAGAAATAAGTCATCGTTTAAAAATAAAGCAGCTCACAAAATGGTTGCAGCAGCTGTCTGACTGTTGGAAGGAACGCTCCTAGTCTGTGTCAGCTGCTCTTTGGAATGTGAGGCTCCAGGGCCTGATTATTTCAGCCTGGACAACTGGGGAGTCTAGAATCCAGAGACAGGGGATTTACATCTCCAGGAGCGCGTGCCTGCTCAGTCTGTCTGTTCAGAAAAAACTGGCGTCAACCCGTCTGGCTGCTGGAGCTGACCCCCCCACGCTCCAGCCCCTCCACAGGACTGATCGGGGTCTCTCCTGTGGTCTCCCCGTGACTTCGCCTTGCTAAGTCCAACGCCGAATCCTTAGCCTCCATCCCGCCTGAGCCCTGGCACTGGGCTGTCCCTCCTCTACTGCCTGGTTGGCACTTCGCTCTAGGACCCTGCTCTCTTGCTTCTCTCCAGGCGACCTTCCCACGTGCAAGGCTCTTCCCCACTGGCGGTGCCTAAATGGGGGGCGGGGGGGGGGAGGAGCAGAACAACTCAAGGGACCACATCCCTGACACCTGTGGGCAGTGAGCAGCTCTGGGCAGCCCTGACGTGGCTGCAGTGTCCCAGCAGTGACACAGAATGGGGCTGAGAGCCGCTGGGGCCTCTGGGTCACCCAGCATTCTCGCTCCAGACCCTGCCTCCAAATCCCTATGGGATCTCCAGCAAGTCGCTGCCCTTGCTCTGGGCCTCAGTTTCCCCCACGTACACACCAAAGGTGCTGGATTCGATGTCATCCGGGGCCTGCCACGCTCTGACAGGCTGTGGAGTCAAGGGTGGGGCCAGAGCAGAGTGGCCTGGCTACCGGGACCATACCTCCCCTGCCCCCCGGTACCTACCCGGTTAAAGATGTTGTCAAAGCTGTGCGGGCTGGTGACATCGAAGCAGAGAAGCAGGACACTGGCGTCGGGGTAGAAGAGGGGCCGCAGGCGGTCATAGTCAACTTGCCCTGGGGAGAGTGGGGGTGGGCGCTGCCTTCAGATTACCCCCAACATCAGGGAGATCATCCCAGCAGATGGGGGAGCCGGGATCAGGGCCTGGTTGTGTGCCTCGTGGTCAGACATAAACATGGTGCCTAGGTGGCCACGGCACACGGACGTTTACCTCCCAGGCGGTGTTCCCCCGCTTGCCCGTGGGCTGTGTTAGCCCTGGTCTGAGTGAGACCACTTGCCGAGACAGCCCTGTTCTGGAAGGAGTCGGGGACCAGGCAGAGGCCCAGCCTGCAGGGACTGGGGCCATTGGTCCAAAGCCTGCTTTGCCCTGAGTCTGGTGGGGTGAGGAGTAGGAAGCAGGTAGGACCCTGGACAAAAGCCCCTTAACTCCTGCACGGTCAGGGGGCTGCAGGGACACCGTGGGGTGAGCTTTCAGCTCTGGTGTAGATTTGACTGACCTCGGTGTGGATAAGGTCAGGAAACTGGAGGGCAGAGGTCAAGGTCAGGCAGATCTTACAGAAGCTAGAGCCAGGGTGGAATGCTTAGGAGGCCCAGAATAGCTCACCCCTTGAGAGAAAAGAGCTCTGGACTCCCCCTTGTCTCCAGGACACAGCTAGCTACCCTCTGCTGGGGGAGGCAGTGGGTGTAGGCGCAGGGGCAAGGAAGGTTCAGGGTCCTGGGGACCCCAATCATGGCCAACACCTAGCCTTTGGAGATTGCTGAGACTGGGTTGGGCTTCTCTGGTTCAGGAAGAAGGGAGTAGGGCTGGGCTCCTGGGCATGGGGGGGCCCCTCCTCCCACCCTGCCCCTTCTGCGGCCTGCACACCCACCTGCTGTGTCCCAGATTTGGAGGTTCAGGGGTTTGCCCTTCGTTTGCAGATTAACGGTGAGCCGCTCAAACACAGTGGGGGTGTAGCTCTGAGGAAGAAGGGGGCAAGGGAGGCTGTGAGGAAGCGTCTGAAGCAGGGTGGGCCCCGGTGCCCAGGCCAGAGCCCACGAATGCCTGAGGCACTGCCGCCCTCTTTGGGAGCCTGACAGTGTGAGGGAGGGGGTCTCTGCGAGGGAGGGGGCGTGTGGGGGTGAGGCCTAGTGCCGCCTCCGCCTAGCTGTCAGCCCCAGCGCGACTCCCCGGCCTCCCCGACTGTAAAGCCCTCCCTCGGTGTGTGGCTGTAAGGATTCCGTGAGAAGGACCGTCGAGAGCCTTCTCGCCAAGCATTCTACACACGGCAGCTACCGTTATTTTTATCTTTGTCCCCCTCGATGGGGGACTGTCCCATTTCTGAGCCTTCCTTCGCGCTGTCCCCTCCTCCTGGAATGACATTAACCTACATTTGTTCGTTCGATTGTTTGTTCTTTCATTCGCTCATTCATAGACGCATTCAGTAAATACTAGCACCTTCTCTAGTGCTGCATCATGGGGAGCAAGTAATAAACAAGACTCACTGTCTACTCGGGGGAGCTTGTAGCTTTTTGGGGGAGGGTCCCTGCTTTGCCTCTCAACCTCTCATAATCCAACCAAGACCCCTGCTCCATGCCACCTCCCCCAGGAGGCCCTTCTGGATCCCTTCCCATGTTCTGTCCGTGTCTGCCTTTCTTAGTAGCCCCATCTGGCGTCGGGGGGAAGTCACTCAGGCCACAGACCCCTCCACCCCAGGCCTAGAGGCTGAGGGCACTCCCTCTCCATAAAGGCCTGATGAATGGAAACAGGATGGGTTTGATACACAGACAAAATGCAGGAGTGAGAAGGGGGAAGCATGGACAGACCCCATCTGGGGTTTGTTTGTTTGAGGAAGGTTTCCAAAACTCGAGCACAACACAAGCCCTTTGCCAGAGTGGATTGCTGGACCAGCTACAGCTAGGGCTTGCTCAGGGCTGGTCGGTGGGGCCACGGCATGGGGAGAGCCTGGCCTCCTGGCCTCCTGGCCTCCACACTTCCTAGGCCAGGTGGGGCTCGCACCTGCCTCGACTCAGGCCGACTTCAAGCCCATCTGCCCGCCCGCGCTCTGAGTCCGGCCCTGGGCTGCTGGCAGGGGCAGCCCTTAGCGGTGGGTCACTGCGGTCCCAGGCCACTTAGGAAGGTATAGGGGGAGGGTGGGCCAACAGAGAAGGCAAGGACGGCCCCGGGATGGGGGTTTAATCCGCCGTGGACTCTACTAGTCCCTCTACTAGTAGGTACAGACAAGAGTTCCATCTACCCCACCCCCCCAGCACCCGGCCGGCCCGGGGTCCCTCCCCTCAGGTCCCTTGCCTGGTGGGAGGCAGTGCGACATGGTGGCTAGAGCAGTGGTTTTGGACTCAGATGTTCCTGGCTTCGGACTGGCCCTAGCCCTCACCAGCTGTGCGACCTCGGGCCTGTCCCCTCGCTGGTTAAGGGACACTCTAAAGTGTCCCTTTACAGTCGCTAGGGGAGACTGGCTGGCAGGTGAGGCCCAGCATAGATGCCCCCTGCTTGGACAGTGGGTCGCCAGGGGCAGTGTCCACACCAGCTGCTGTCCATCCCTCCAGGTGGTGAGCCCTTCCCCAGCCTGTCACCGAGGAAGGGACTGACACCTGCTGAGCACCCACTCACCTGTGGCAGGACCCCTCCTGATCTGAGGCGGAGGGCAGCCGGCCACGAAGCCCTGGGGAGACATGTGTCAATACTTGGCCAACACCTGTGGTGATGACACCGTCATCCACATTTTCGAGGGATCTACCGTGCATGGCCCTGCACCTGTCCGCTCTGGGATCCCCGCAACCTCGGGAAGTTAGTGCTATCCTCATTTTCCTCGTGAGGACAGAGCCAGGAAGGATGGGGCCAGGTCTTTCTGGCTCAAGAGGCGAGGCTCTGTCCCAGGCCGCTGGCCTGTCCTGAGGTCACTGACCCTCTAGCCCCACGTATCCGGAGTGGGCAGGCGAGCCCCATTCCCAGCTGCCTGGCTGGGTTGGTCCTGTGGCTTATAATTGGCACAACCCTCCCCCCAACTCTACAGACTTTGTCTACACCTTCTGTTGTGTTCTTTGAACCACCAGGCAGGGTCACTCTGACCAGTAAGTTCCTAATCTTATCTGTTGAGCTGTCCTTAGCCAGAAAGGCAGGGCCAGGTCTGAGCCAGACCAGGGCAGAGGTGACTCAGGCTTGGGTCTGCCCTCATGGAGCTACAGACAGACAGATGGAGCATTACAGGATGGGGGAACATAGTTCAAGAAACGAGAGTCAGGGGTTTCACACCCATGAGAGTCCCTGTGGCGGACCAGGAGGGACTGAGCTGGTTCTGGAAGGCAGGGCTGGACCTCCCAGCTCCCTCCCCTTCCCACTCTTCTGTGGGACCCTTGGGGTTTGGAATGGTTGCCAATCCAAAGGTCAGCCAGGACTGGGCAGAGGCTGGTGCCTGGACTTCCCTCTACTTGAGGAGTTTTCTCTACTCTGCCCCCTTGCTCTGAACCTAAAGCTTGTCCACCGCCAGACAAAGGTCCCCGAGGTCCCTTCGAATCCCAGCCTACTATCTGCTCTTTGGGAGACTCGAGGTCTCCTAGCTGTTGGTTCCCTGAGCTAGGAGGCCTGCCAGGAGAAGTCTCGGGGCCAGAGCGGAAGCTGGTCTGGCAGGCCGAGCACTGGGGACTGTGGAGAGTGTCCTGGTCAGGAGTGGGGAGATCTGGGTCCGGACACGCACTGCCACTGCTGGGCCCTGCTCCCCAAGGCAAGACTCTCTCTCTAGCTCCAGTTTTCCCACCTGTAAAATGAGGCCTTTCCAGTGCTTGGACCTTGTGGTTCTTTTAAAAGAAGAGCTCTTTCTTGTGGGTCCTCGAACAGATGAGGGGCTTAGACAAGGACAGGTCCATTTCCCTGGTGACAAGCATATCCTCCCTTCCCCTGGCCGGCCCCAGCCTGACCTTCAAAACACACATTCCATTAACTTCCAGATGCCCATTTCCATGTTGCAACCTCTCTGGAATCAGGATGATCCTTGCCATCAACGATGTCTCAGAGCCCGGGACCCTTCCCAGCCGGTCTCCTGGACCCTGGCTGGCCTGGTCGCTCTCCCTACCATGCCATAATTGTTAGGTTCCCTTGGGCAGCATCTAGGGGCCCAGAAACTTGTCCCACCCAACTTAAAAAAAAAAAAAAATGTGACTGGCCAGAGGAGGTGACGTCAGCTCCATAAACCACAAAGCAAGAGTTGGCGCAATGCTGCCACAGTGGAATGGAAGGTCTGACCCTGTTACCAGCCCTGGCTTCTCCTGCCTCCCCCACCAGACTCCCCAGGGCCTGCACAAGCCCAGGGGTATGGAGGATGATGGGACAGGCAGGAGGGAGACGAGATGCTGCAAGCAAATCCAATGCTTTGGATTGATGCTGCACCAATCCAACAGACCCCCAGAACTGGGCTGAGAGGTGGCAGGGTGGGTGGGCCCAGCCCCTGTCCTGGTGCCTGGGAGCCCACCTGGACAATCTGAGCACACTAGTGAAGGACCCACAGCCAGTGTGCCCAGAGTGTCCCGGATGCGCCAAGTACACATGGGCTGTCTCTCAGCTTTACCCTAATTCCACCTCACTGGGTCTCCCGCCCTCTGAGGTCACGTGAGGTAACGGAGGCTCAGAGAGGCTAAGCAAGGTACCGAGGGCCACACAGTTTGTTAGAGGAGAGCTGAGGTGCCAACCAAGCTATCCGACCTGAGTCTGGTGTGCTCGGACCTCCAGGACACAGCCCACCGGAGGTCCCTGTACACGCAAGAGCTGGTGGGAAGGAGATGTTTGTCAAATTTCAGTGAGTCCTTCCTGCTGCAGACTCAGAGCTGAGCCCTCGACCTGTATTAATCCACTCTTCACAGAGACCCTGGAAAGTGTGCACCAATCTTATTCCTACTATGGGATCAAGAAAACAGGCACAGAGGGTAGGGGACTTGCCCAAGGGCACACAGCTTTAGGTGGCGACGCCATGATTCGAACCCAGGCAAGTCTGGCTAGGGCGTCCTCAGTCCCTCCTGGCCACGCTGGGCCACCAGTACTCTCTCCGGATCCAGCGGGTACCGAGGTTGCCTAAGTCAGTCCCCGTGACCCCTCTCCCAGGGAAGTGCCCTTCCTGCCCCTTCACAGATCACACCACTGAGGCCCTCGCTCCCGATGGCGGAGCGAGAACCGCCTTTGAGCGCACACTCCGCTGGGAGACC
The DNA here is from genome assembly GCA_028646535.1 of Procyon lotor. Classification (NCBI taxonomy): domain Eukaryota; kingdom Metazoa; phylum Chordata; class Mammalia; order Carnivora; family Procyonidae; genus Procyon; species Procyon lotor. The sequence continues at coordinate 3,512,021 of CM053613.1, forward strand.
CCTCGGGAGGCCAAGTGGGCGCTAGGGGCGCGCGTGCGGAACCCGACGGGGCGGCCGAGCGCGCGAGGCAGGGTCCGGGGCGCGGGGCCCCGGGGGGCGCCGGCACTCACCTCGGGGAAGGCCCCCTCGGCGAAGACCATGAGCAGCGACGTCTTCCCGCAGCCGCCGTCGCCGACCAGGACCACCTTGACCGACCGCGCGCCCGGCGGCGCCTCGGCGCCCGCGGCCTGGGCCGCCTTCATCGCGAGCGGGCGTGCGGGCAGCGGCGCGGGGCGGCCGGCGGGGCGGCCGGCGGGGCAGGAATGTGGAAGGGGCGGGGCGGCGGGAGGAAGTGCGCGCCGGGCGGCGGGGGGCGGGGGCGCGGGGCCAGGTGAGGGCCCGGGGGCGTGGCGAGCGGCGGGCGGGCCCCTCGGAAACCCTTCGGGAGCCCCTCCTGAGGGCGGGCACCGCGGGGCTCGGGAAGGGGTTCCGCGCTCGGCCTGAGTCCTCGGGAGGCCCCCTGGGTCCGACGGGGACAAGACAAGGGGCCAGACGATGACAGTGTGTGGGGGGAATGTGGACAGGGGAAGAGGAGGAAACTGGCCCACTTCCCCTGGGAGGAAGGGGTTGGTGGTGGGAGGGGCCCCGTCCCCCAAGGCGGTGGGGGGCGGGCAGCCCGGGGAGCCTACCGGCTTTGTAGGGACACGAACTGGGTCCCTGGTGCCCAGCGCCGGTTGGCCCCCGAACAAGAGCCGGTGACTTTGGGTGAATGAATGGTTGCGTGAAGGAACGAATGTGCATTTCCTCCAGGGCTCTGGATTCAGGGCCCACCACAGTCCTCCAGATGTGTAAGGCCGGTGGGAAGGGGATGACCCGGGCATGCCCTTATGGGTCAGTTCCTGGCACTGCCAGTCTGGCCTGCCCTGCCCCAGCCAGCACAAGGAAGTTTCCATGCAGGTGGGTCAGTGACCATCCGCTCACCTCTGGCTGGGGCATCATCCAAGGAAAGTGAGGGAACCTTCCACCAATAAGTGTAGAGCAGGGTCTGGTGCATGGTTGGGTGCATGTTAGTGATCCTTACTATTTAACCAATACTGATGTCCAAGAGCCTGGGGACCCTGAACCCTCCAAGATGAGGTCCCTATCTTGAGAAGCTCACATCTAGAAGGGGGGCAGGCAGGACATTGGTGTGTTAGGAGCTACAACAGAGGTGGAGACAGGCATTGGGACCGAAGTAGGGAAGAGAGACTGGCTCCTTACCTGGGGGGTGAGGGGGGTCAGGAAACCCTTCTGAGGAGAGGGGCCAGAGTCTTGAAGAAAAAGTGAGATAGTCAAATGGGGGTGGAGGGGAGAAAGGTGGCTCAAACTGAGGGAGCTGCCCAGGCAAAGTATGGAGGCAAGAGAGAGGGGCTACTTTGAGGAGGTGCTGTGGTCCTTCTCTGTGATGGACGATGAGGTCAGGTTGGGGAGCTGGTGCCAGGAGAGGCTGAGGTTTGAACAGGGTCTGGATAGTGGAGCATTTCGGATGCTGGAAATAAATACAGAACTGAACTGAACTGAAATCTTTTGAAAATGGGCACCAGGTTCTCCCCAGATCCCGGACTGAGTGTTTTCAGCGAAGCTCAAAGGAACAGACGGTAGAATCTTTGGGTTTCACACACCCTTCCCCACGCAGGTCATGACGTCATCCCGTGTGGAGTTCAAAGCCTGGCAGGTGGAAAAGCACCCTCAACCCGCGTTGAACATCACTGTGGACCAAAGAGGCAGCTGGGGCAGGGGTCACCGTCCCCACTGCAAAGAGGCAGAACCCAGACCCCTGACTCCTCTTCCAAGCTCAGCGAGGGTCACAGTCCGCAGGAGGAATGGATCCTCATCTGGATGGAGGGAGCATCCCATGACATCCCCACCCTTCAGGTGCTCTGTCCTCCCCGAAACTGCCAAAGGGCTGAGCAATGACTTGGCACTGAGCTGGGTGTGTATAGCCACCCAGCAGGGCTCCCCGCCCCAAGGAGTGGTGGGAGGGGCCCCGTCCCCCAAGGATCAGCTGTCAGCCTTGTCATCCTCTATTCTCCCCACGGCTGCTGTCATCAGGCCTTGGATGACAAGGCTGGGAGGCAGGTGGGGCCAGACTGGAGGTGGAGAGAGCTGAGAGGCAGAGGCGTTTGGCCTTGGTTGCTATAGGGATAATCGTTATAATGACATCCTCGACGTGTGTCATGCCTTACAGTTTCACTGAACATTTCCTAAGAATAACAGCGCCCATTCTTGGCTAGCTAACTGTGTGCCGGCACTGGCCCCTAGCAGGTGGGAATTGTTAGCCCCATTTCACAGATGAGGAACCCTAGCGGGGCAGAGAGGTTAAATTCTTGCCTAAGATCCACAGCCAGGAAGAGGCAGAACTTGAGTTTGAACCCAGGTCTGGTCATGCGGCAGGGCTCTCTCCTGACATCATCCCTCATGTGTATTATTTCCTTCAGCCGTGAGACTGTGTCGTGAGCCCAGCAAGTGATCTGCTTCTTTCATTTTACAGATTTGGGAGCTGAGGCTCGGGACGTGATGTCCGATTGACTGCCTGGCTGGACAAAGAGGGGAAAGGAAGGAAAATAGAGCAGGGACGAGAGGAAGGAAAGTTGGTTGACTCAAGAGAATAAACAAATAAAAGGGAAAATGGAAAAAAACAGCTGCCTGGGTGAGACTACAGTGCGTGACCCAGTGGCAGGGGCAGCAGGCAGGTGGCCACCCTCCACCCTCCATCGGCTCCATGGACCCCTGGCCGTGGCCCCTTATTTGACCCCCGACCCCACCCTCCCAGACCCCCGAGTGCCCTGCTGCCCCAGCCGGTTCTCTGCTGCCACCGTGTGGCTGCTCTCCTCCCTGCACCGTCCCCACGATGGCTGCCTGATGGCTGGGGTGCAGGGTGCTCGCGAGTGGTTGACCGAGGGAGGAAGTGGGTGCTGGGGGTGGGGTGGAACTTCCGAGGTCCAGTCATGCCCCTTGGGGTGGCTTGGCAGGGTACACAGGCCCTTTGCTCCTCCTGCTTCCCTATGTGCCCTCCCATCCCTTTCATCCCAGATACCAGGTCCCAGGAGGTCTTGACTTTAGCCAGACCTCTTCCACCAGCCCTGACCTTTTAACCGGGCATCTCCTGAGTGCCGGACACTTGGCATGTGTCACTTCATTCCATGCTATTATGTACAATTCTTATCCTCCTTTGACAAGTAACGAAACAGGCCCAAAGAGGGACAGATGATTTGCCCAAGATCCCACAGCTGGTAAGCGGACGAGCTGGGATTCCAGAGCTCCTACACACAGAATTCCTGAAAGTCAGAGGTGTGGGAGGCCTTCAGAGGCCTTCTTGACCAACACATTTATTCTTCAGGCGGGGAAACTGAGGGTCTCAAGAGGAAGGGACATAGCAAGTAAGTTGCACCCCCCAGTCTACGGCAGGTGGAGCCCAGAAGAGCCTCTTCTCCCTTTTCCATCTGTCTGGCCTCCATCAGATCCATTCCACTCCAGCTACCATTTAACTGGGTGGAGTTCAGGGCCGGGAATGCAGGACTCGTGCCTCCTTCCCGGACCTGCCATTTCGGATCATGGGGAGTGGAAGGAGAAGGTTGATAATGGAGTGGGAGGAGCAACGAGCCCCATGGCCCAGTCTTATGTTTATTTAGCCTTTCCGTTTGTCCCTTTGGGCATCTGCAGGCATAGACGGCCGGGGCAGGAGAGAGAAGTGAAGGTCGGAGCGGCTGTGGGCGCTACAAGGGCTCACCGCCCGCCCCTCCCCCCCAACGGACGCAGGGCCCAGTGCTGTCAGGTCAGTGACATCCATACCTGTCTTCTTGGACGCAGCACCGCCTGTCCCTGAAGTCTCCCAGACAAAGGGGGTCTGGGCCCCTCGAGGCAGGCCCCTGGGGCTGGGGCAGGGAGGGGGAACGGAGGGAGGAGGAATAGGCAGGAAGAGCTGGCAGCCGTGTGGCGCGGGCTGTGCTGAAGGAGCCTGAAACCTTGGGACGGCTCAGACTGGCCCTCACTGACCAGGAGCGGTGCTGGCTCGAGTCCCTCCTCATCACTCCCACGGCTGCTCAGAAGGTCCCCTGCCTCCCTCCCTCTGACCTGCTCCTCCGAGCCGGCCCAGGACCCCTCCGTGGCTCCTTATTGCTGGCAGGCCTGGGACCTTTGGCTTCATCCTGGACTTGAAGCCTCCACAGCTCAGCCTCATCTGGCCTCTCCGGCCCCAGGTGTCACATGGGGCACCAAGGAGTTCCCGTGCCCAGAGGCCCCTCTCCCTCCTCCGTTCGTACAGTCCTCCCTACCCTGCAAGGCTAGTGCTCCTGCCGCCACCTCCTCCAGGAAGCCCTTCCCTGGTGTCCACCTTTGATGGGCTCCCATCTCACTGGTGTCCTCTGTCTGTCCAGGGTTGGTGGGGGACGTGGCGGGGGGGTCCCCAGAAGCTCTGCACAGTTGGGCCCTGTGGGAGGCAGGCCTCCTCAGGGCTGCTGTTAACTCCCACCTAGATCATCCTTTTATACAGACAGGAGCCTCCTTTCCCTCTGGGTAACCAGCAGCGCAGTGGTCCCCTCAGAGTAACCCACACAGAGACCCAAGTCCCTGATTCCTGGAGAAGAGACGAAGGTGATTTGGGGCTGAGCAAGGCTCCCTGGAAGCCCCCTCCTTCCTGCCCCAGCTTTATTTTGGTTCTAGAATCCTTCCGGTCAGCAGACTCGGTCCCCACCATGCCCGTCCTGGGTACACAGTCCACATTTCATGCAGTTAGAGGGAGGGAAAGAGGTGGACGAGAGAGTGGGTACTAAAGGCTTGCCTGGGTCTCCATAGCAGGACCAGAGCAGCCCGAGAGCCCCTGCCGTGACCTGCGTGTGGCCCCAAGGAGTAGCCGCTGCTGCAGGCCACCCTCCCCACCCCCAGCCCTCAGCTACCTGCTTTATCCAGTGACAGCTGGAGTGTGCGCTCTCTTCCTCCACCTGGAGTGGGTGGTAGCCAAAGCCCTGGCGGGGGCGGGGGCGGCGAAACAGCCCAGCCCCTTTGCTTCTGAGCAGGACCCCTCCAGGGGGCCAGTCACACAACACGGCTCCTCAGGCCATCAGGCCGGACACTCCGGGAGCCACGACGTGTTCACTTGGTGTCTGTGACAAGCCCCGCTCATGCCTCTCCTCTGTTCCCTCCAGTTTCCTCAAGACGGAGGAAGGCTCCCTGCTCCCCTCCCAACCAACCCCTTGCCTGAGAATCTCAGGGTCCGCTTCCGGAACCTGACCTAGGACACCCAGTGCCCCCTCCTTCCCCATCTGGCATTCGACCCCGCCCCCCTCAATCTAGATGCCCCTCGACTTCCCCTCCCTGCCCCTGCTCAGGTCTCCCCTTTCCTCCCATGGACCCCTGCAGTCTGTCTTCTGGCCCCACTGCCCACCGGCTGTCCACAGGCTAAGGTTTCTCTCTCCCCAGTAGGCCCTGGCCTGGAGTATGGCGCCAAGGCCTAATTCAGTGGGGACTGAACACAGGGACCTGGTTCTAGGCCTCTCGGGACCTCCGGGCCCTGCCGGGGTTATGGGTGGAGAGAGCAGATTTCAGAGTATGATTCTGGGGCCAGCGTCCACCTGCCGGCCTCTGCTCGGCCTGGTCTCCTGGTCACTTCTCCTGCCCAGAGGAAGGCCCTCCTGTCCGCTCCAGTAGGCTGAGGACAGTTAGTGACAGGGAAGTTCCCGTCCCTGTCTTGCTGGGCTGGGTCCTGCCTGGGACACACTCCGTTCTTCTCCTGCCCCTCAGGGCATGGCTCCCATCCTGTCCCCGCAGCACCCAGAGCTCTGCCATGGCTACATTCAGCGCCGAGCAGATCCCTAGGACGGGGGTGGGGGTGTCTTGTCTTCCAGACATCGTAAGGGCCATGTCCTCTTCATGTCATGCCTGCTGGTGTCTAGCACAGTGTGTGGCCCCCGAGACTCACGCATTTCCCGTACATGACCCAGCAGAACCCTGGCCTCCCAGCAGGGGTGGGGCGTGGAGAGCCCTGCGAGACCAAGCCCCAAAGCCCCAGGCTGAGGGACAGGCCCTTTGGGGGATCTCAAAGTGGGAGCATGGTGGGCCAGTGCCAGGCTGCATTCCCTGGGTCGTGGCCCAGCCCCAGCGGGCCCTCTGTGGGAGAAAACCCTGGGTCCCTAGACACATGGCCGGGCCCGCTCCTCCACTGCAGTCTGGACAGAAGGACCAGGATGGCTCCTGGGGGCTCCCGCGGGGGACCCCAGCATTCATGGCTCCCGCTGGACTAGGGAGGGCCGTTGGAGCCGAGCTTGGGCCAGGCCCCGGGCAGCTTGGTGCCCACCCTGGCCCATCTTGCCGGCTGCTAGTTTCGCCGAACGGGGTGCCACATGGACACGGGCCTGCGTAGCGTGGCCAGCATCTGGTTCCAATGTGTGGTACCCATGCCGCTGGCAGATGGCCCAATGATGACGTGGCCCACGTTGTCCCCTCGGCCGTCACTGCTGCTCTCAGCCACCGTCACACGGAGAGACAGGTCCTGGGGAGGAAGTGACATGGGTGGCGGGGGGCCAGCTGTGGCTCCCTGAATCCTTACCCCCCGATCTGCTTGGCCCCCAGGCTTCTGTTGCTGCCTCCCTGCGCAGCAGTGCAGTGCTGGACTGCCAGGTCCAAATGCCAGCCTCCCCACGCGCCTTGCTCTGTGACTTTGGGCGGCGACTTGGGCTCTTCCCTACCTTAGTTCCCAGTCTGTGAAATGATAATACTATTAGTTCCTACCTGTTCTGGGAAAAAATAGGTTAAAATGTGTCAAGTGCTTAGAACAGCCTGCACACGGAGCATTTTAGATGTCTCATTATTCCTAATATAATCACATGTTGGACTCATAGCTGAGGAAGGAAAAGAATGTGTTTGAGATCAAAGTGGTTGAGCTTGAAACTAAAACCCAGCCTGACCTGCTCCCTCCCCCTCCCCCTCCCGCCTCTCCTCCCCCACCTTCCCCCCTGGTCCCAAGAGGTCTCCCACCCTTGGAGGCTGTGGAGGTAGGGATCCTACAGCCTCCCGGGGGTGGCGGGGGGAGAAGGGGACAGGTGGACAGTCCGTCCCATGAGGGTGACAGGAAGGCAACACTCAGCACCAACCAGAAATGCTGGGATGTTTGCCTGGCTTGGGGAGTGAGGCCGACTTCTGGGTTTTCAAACTGGGAGAGGGGTGTCAGAGTAGGCGGGTTCCCTACAGCCCCATGGATAAGGGGCAGGTTTCGGCTCAAGGCACAAAAGGCCGTTGTCACTGTCAGGGATGCCCAGGGACGGAAGGACGTAGTGAGGGGAGGTGGTAAGCTCCCCATCCTCTGAGGCATGCCAGCAGGGCCACTGGTGAGGCATAGACCATATCCTCTGTAAGTCTCCCCAGGTTTGGTCTTCGTGTCCTTACTGGGGGAGGGGGCGTGGTCTCCCCAATCCCATGACCTTCTGAAAGCCAGGGAAGTGTGGGGGGCTCAGCAGGCCTCTGCTGGTCGTCTCTGGAGAGTTAGGGCCAGAACTACAGGCCCTTGGCTTAGCCCTGGCTCATCTCCAGGCCTTTGTAGCTCCTACCAGGAGCTTCCTCCCCCCTCCTGCAAAAGCCTCCCCTGACCGCCAAAGTCTAGCATGTTCTTAGCAGATTAGGATTGTCTGGGGACGGTCTGCCTGGCCCCTGTGAGCACCAAGGAAGCAGCGCCTGTGTCCCCAGCACCCACCAGAGGGTCGGTATCTGGTGGGTGCTCCATAAATGCCTCTCCACTAGAAAGGTGAGGGCTTGAGGCAAACCATCGCCATCTGTGGGAGCCCTGAGACGCGAGGCCGGAGCGGCTGGAGTGGCCCCAGAGCCCCGCGGTGACTGGGCCTGGCCCCCCACGCCTGAGCCGCTCCCCCCCTCACCTGGAGCACGATGGCAGGCACCGAGAAGATCATGGCTTCGTTGAACACTGGGTTGGGGTCGTCCCTCTTCACGGCCGTCTTCTTTTTGCTCATCTTCCTCCCATCCTGAAGCAGGTACACCTTGACGAAGGGGTCTGTGGGCGAGCCAGAGGCAGGGGTCAGGGCCACGCCCCCTTGGCATAGGCCCGCCCAGTCCCACCATCCCCTGCCGTCCTGCCATGGGGTCTTTAGTTCTTCCCTATTTTACAGGTGAGAAAACAGCCTCACGCACGAGTCAGGAGAAGAGCTGGGCTTGGGGCTCAGGCAGCGCGCCTCCCGGCCCCGACACGTGCTCCCCGCCCATGGCGCTCAGCAGACAAGGCAGACCCACCACTTCTCATTCTATAATGAGCACAGACGTCAGCCCTGAGTCACCCTGCACCCGCTCCGTGGAGCCTATGAAGTAACAAGTCCCGCTCTGCTTGTCACCCTCCGCCCAGTGGGTGTCCTTGCTGTATCCGCTTGGACCCTGGCTCCCGCCTCTCCCCCCCACCCCTGCTCCGGCAGGTCGGGCTCCCCGCCCCCAGCTCTCTGTTTCCAGTTCTGTTACCGAAGACTGGGGGCAGCAGGTCCTGCCCGGCACCCACACCATCCTGGGGGGGCCCGGGGCCCTGTCTAGGATCTGGGATGCAGCCCAGCTCCTGCGTCCGGAGCCTCTGTCATGAATTCTACTTCTGGGAAGAGGGTGTCTGCCTTGGTTTCTTCCCCGTGCCCCAGCCTCCTGTTCTCAGACTCCCGTCTGTCCCTCACGGGGGTTCCCTGCCACCTTCGCTGCTCTCAGCCTTCCCCAGCCCTGCTTCCCCCACTGTGCACGGCTCCTGAGCTCGGCGGAGGAATCCAACGAATTCCCACCCTCAGTGCCCATGGCTCCTTCCTCCCTGGGGGAGGAAGGGCCTGGCGCCATGCCCCCACACCTGCTGATGCTCCCAGGGGCCCCCCCCCGGCTTAGCAGCTGGGCCACCGCTCCCACCAGCCCACATGAAGGAGCTGGGCAGCCAGCCGGGCCTTACCTGCTGTGGTCTTGTCGTTGGTCCAGATGAGATTCTTGGCTTTCACCACCACGACTGTGAGGCGCTCAGCGGTCGGGAGGTAGCTCAGGGACAGCAAGATTTCGCCCACGGCGTCGGCAGCCTGGAGGATACGTGAGTGACTTGAGGGCTCCAGGGCAAGGCAGAAGCTTCCTTCTCCACTGAGAACTTGTTGCTCCTACCCTTCTACCAGGCACTGGGCCAGTGGGATTGAGAAAGGGACCCCAATCCCCCATTCCATGAAGTGTGCACCATCCCTCCCTCCTGCAGGGCGTGGTTCTGCCTCAGAAGGAGGGCCAGGCGCAGGTAGGGTCCCTCCTTCCAGCGCAGGGAAAACATTCTGTGTAGTAGCACACAGAGGTCCCAGTGGACTGGGATGGGTAGACCATTTGCTTGAATAACATGGATGGTCCCATGTGTTTATAAAAATTAAAAAAAAAACAACAACACACACACAAAAAAAAACAAGAGCAAAGACATTGACCAAACAAACAAAACAAAACAAAAAACAGTGATGGTCCCTAAGCCGTCCTCGGCTTATAAAGGTAAAGCACAGTTCGGCCCCTATCTGCAACGACTCCCTTTAGCCAAGAGCACCTCCCCAGCAGGAACCCTCTAGGAGGAGAGCTCCCGAAGGTCAGGTGTTTGGAGCAGTGAACAGTGGCGAGAGCATCTTCCTTTCATGCAGTACACAGGGTTTCCCTGAACGCGGCGCAGGCCTCTTTCTCCCATTTCCTAAAGACTGGCGGGTGTGCGCTGTTGTGAGGACGGTGGGGTCCCCCCGTGGCCAGAGGCGCGGAGAGAGGGTCACCGCGGCGGACTGACCTTGTTCTGGTCCTGTAGGTAGAGCCAGCCACTGAAGGGCTGCAGGGGGAGGTCGAGCACGGAGAGCTTCAGCTCCACCACCCCGGTGCTGACGTTCCGCTCGTCCTCATCGATGCCGAACACAGAAAACCTCAGGCTCTTCTCCTCCAGGGCGGCAGGGTCCAGGGGGATGGAGAACTTCTCATCGAAGAAGATGGAATAGGCATTCCTCTGGATCTGTAGAGAGAAAGGGACGTGGAGGGAGCTCCGACTCTGGGGAGGGGGTGGCAGCCAGGGGCCTATGAGGCCATGGTGGGGAGAGAGCACTGGACAGAGAGTCCAGAGGCCTGGGCAAAAGTTGTGTGCTCTACCGACTAAACTAGTCAGACACCCCAGCCCTGGGGATTTAAAAGCCCGTCTTCCTCTCTGTGGTGGCCAGTCTGGTGGCCTGGCGTTTGAAGCTTCCATAATCTGACACCAACGAATTCCCACCCTCAGTGCCCATGGCTCCATAAAACCCTTGTGATGTCCTGGCTGAACTGGTCTCCTCTTCCTTGCACGTGTTCAGGTCCAGCTCTGGGCTTAGATGTGCAGTAAGTACAGAAAATCGTGGAGCCGAGAGCCGCTGATGTCCCAGCCCCTGCAGAGCCTGGCCCTGGATGGTCTGAATGTTGTGGGATAGATGGATGGATGGATGGATGGATGGATGGATGGATGGATGGATGGATGGATGGAGTGACGAGGTAAGACTGGGCAGATTCCGCTTCCAAGTCTAGTCCTGCCTGGTGGGCGCCTTTGGCCTCCTCCCAGGAAGCTGTGGGCAGGCCTCCCAAGAAGGTGCCTTGGTGGGCACAGCTCCCTCATCCACTGGAGGCTGCCTTAGTCACTGCCTGGCAATATTTAGAGAGGAGCTCTCATCCCTGGCAACTTGCCTGAAGCTGGGGGTTGCCCAGCCCATGGGGCAGCCACCTACTTGCTGGGACTGACTGGGCTGCGATGCCAAGAAGCCTGCCTTCTTGGGAATAAACCCACCAACACCTCTGGGTGCACAGAAGCATGCTCTTTGGTCCTTCCCTGGGTTGTGGGAAGGTTCCTTTGCCACCGTTCCCTGGGAGCCATGTTCCATGTTTCCCAGCCAGATCCATTGCTTGAGGATCTTCAAGGGCTCCTTCCCCTGTGGGATAAAGTCCACCCCCTGATCTTGACCTTGGCATTCAGGCGCTTCATGATCTCCCTCCTCCTGCCAAATGAGCCACTTTGCTGTCCCCTGCCTGTAGGGGCTCAGGTTTCCCGACCATCTATTCTCTATGCGTTGTGCTTTATGAGCACATCGGGTGAGGAAAGTGGGAACTCCAGGGCCAGATCCTGGATCTCTGGCTCACTTGCAGGCATTGTGTTGGGCAAAGCATTCTCTTGAACCTCTTCATCTGTAAGATGCCCTCAGTCCATCCCGCTGGGGCTAATGAGAGAGTCACGGATGTAGGGACTCTGTGAACCAGGTTCTCAGCACACACCAGGCTGGTGGTTCCTGTCTACCAATGTGCCTCCTCAAGGAAGGTGTTTGGAACCACCCAGGATCTTCTAAGCAGTCCAGGCCATCGGCAGCGTGGATCCAGGATCAGCAGGGACACTTCATGGTCCTGAGATACAATCTATTGAGTGCCTACCAGGGAGGGGCTAAGGACTTTGCATATATTAATACATCCCTTCTTTAAGGATTATGGTCCCCATTTGACAGATGGGGAAACTGTGTCACAGAGAACTTATGTGACTTATCCAAGGTCATGCTGCTAGGAAGTGGGAAATTGCTATAGGAACCCAGACAGTGAGGTTTTAGGGTCCTGCTCCTCACCGCCTACTGGACTGCCTCTCTTGGGTCCCACACTCACTAGGCTGTGGTCAGTTGTTGACCATCCAGGAGTGAGGGGGGCAGCGTGGGGTGGGAGAGGGATGACAGTGACCACTGCTGAGGGACAGCCAACTTCAGCAGGGTAAGAGAGACTGGACACAGGCAGGTTTCTGAGGAGTCACAAGTCACTTAGTCCTGCAGGCCCTCAAGCTCCTCCTGCTGCAGTTAAGAGGCCACGGGCTGCCTACCTTGCCCACCGCAGAGGACTCCTGGTCATGGTGTCTGGACCCCTTTTACCCCCAATCCAGCCTGAAGTGGAGTGTATCTTATGAAGGCTTTGCTCCCTCTTGGCAAAATAGAGGGACCCTCGAGGGGTAGCCTGGTGTGGGAGAGTGCTGAGCGTCTTCCCCCGACCCTCCCCACCCTGCTCTCGACCCCAAGAACTGACCTCCACGGGCTGCTCAACAGGCCCGCTTAGCCTCTGGCTTCTGGTGGGGTCAGATAGCGGAAACCAGAGGTCGGGGGAGCTCGGGGTGCTTATTCCCTAAGTCCTTCTCTGCAGTACTGCTGCGGTCTGACCATGTCAGGTCCCTTGATCAAAGGGCATGGTGACCAATGGCCCCTCCACACGCCTTTCTTCCTTTGGGGCCTCCCCCTTATCCCTTCAGAAGAGGGTGCCACTCCATCTTTGAGGTCACCGTGTACCACCCCACCCACACCATTGTTTTGTGTGTGTGTGTGTTTAAAATATTTATTTATTTATTTATTTATTTTAGAGAGTGGGGGTGAGGAGGAAGAAAGACAGAGGAGCAGAGGAAGAGGGAGAGACAGACTCTCAAACAGACTCCCCGCTGAGCGTGGAGCCCAACCTGGGGCTCGATCCCATGACCCTGAGATCATGACCTGGAGCCTAAATCAAAAGTCGGCAGCTTAACCGACCACCCAGGCACCCCTCCCTCACACAATCATTAACAGTCCTGTTAGTAAGCTCTCCCCAAACAAGCCAACTTGAACATGTCATCCCTTTCCTGCCAGGACCCTAAACTGACCCAGGGGACAGGAGTGGAAACGGGCAATTCCCACACACTGGGCTCCTGGGGTAGGACTGCCGAGAACCGCGCCTGCCGTGAGTCCTCAGGTTGGCGGCACCTTCAGCTCTGGGATTAGCCTCCAAAGCTGCCCTGTGACACCCTCCTCGTACCTAGCCTGGCCCTGCAGACCTGCCCGCCCAGGGAGGACCCCCCGAGAGCCCAGAGCACACCCCACTTACCCGGGAGATGCCCACGATCTGCTCGTCGGGCAGCAGGCTGACGCGCATGAAGCAGGACTCGAAGCCAGCTTCTTCCCGCTCCAGGAGGTCCTTGCCCTGCAGCACAGCCACGTGGAGGGTGTGCGAGGCCGCATCGTAGTCCATGCTCACCTCCACCTGGCCCTGTGTGAAGTCCTGCCCGAAGGTGTTGCTCACGGAGGAGATGGAGTTCAGGGAGTCAGCCGACTGTGACTTGCGGAGGGTCCCATAGGGGGCCAGGTCCAGCTCCCGGCCCATCAGCTCCAGCGGCCCCAGCTCGCTGATGCTCTCAAAGGTGTCCTCGATGCTGAGGCTGCCTTTGCGACTGGGTGGTCCCCGAGTGCTGGCCCGCGGGGCATTCCAGGCGGGCCCTCTCTGGGGATGAGAAAAAGGGACACAGGAGCATCACAAATGCAAAAGCCCGGTCTTGTGAGCCCGGTTTATTTGAGGCACCCCTAGGTCCCCTTTTGCAGAAACAATGCATGCTTTAGTCAGGAAGCTCCTTCGTTTTTTTTTTAAAGATTTACTAACTTATTGGAGGGGGGAGAGAGAGAGAGAACATCCAAGTTGACTCCCAGTGAACGTGGGGCCCCGTACGGGGCTCCATCTCACAACCCATGGGATCAGCACCTGGACCGAAACCAACTGAGTTTGCTCAGTTGCTCAACCCAGAGTGCTCAACCCACGGAGACCCCCACTGAGCGCCCCAGGAAGGTCCTTGTTTAATGCTATTTTGTGTCCCTCAGTTTTCTTTCCCTAACCACGAGGAAGAAAGCTTTTTCTCAAAATGTTTAGTGATGCGGACTGAGTTCTGTACGTGAAGATGTTCACTGCAGTGATGTTTATAAAAAGGGAAAGTAGTTAGTGATCTAAGTTTCCAGCGGATGGGGAAGAAGGAAGAATACTAGAGTAGAGCAGCCTCAAAAGATGTTTATTGAAATTTTTACAGAAGGACAAGTTTTCCAAGTCGGGTAGTGCTTGCCCTAATAGCCAAAATTTTCTTTTCTCTAAATTAACCTCGGGATTTGAGAAAACCAAAGGCTTTGTACCATCAGCATCTCCCAAGCTGCTGCACGGTCTTCATTACCATAATTTTTAACAGGCCCCCAACCTGTCATTGAGTGGATAGCTGTAATTTACTTTACTATCCCCCTACTGTTGGGCATTTATATTGTCTATTTTTCACAAATAGAAATAACACGGCATCAAACAGCTCTCTTAAAATCCTAGCTCAGAGGACACGGTCCTTTTGAGAGCTGTGGACCTCTGTTGCCAAAACGCTGTTTGGAAAAGTTGTGCCAATGTACAGTTGCTCCCCAGCAGAATGGGAGGTCGTCCCCTCACACCCCAAATGAATGAGCGTGTGGGGCCCCAACCGGTAACAGATTCTGGCTGTGCTCTCTGGAACTCAACATGATGTTAGAGGAATTCTCTGCCAAGTGTCTAATGATGACACATTCAGCAATATATACTGAGAGCCCTAAAAATGTCTTTCCTCCCTGACACGGGAATTCTACATCTGGGCATCCACTCAAAGTACATAATCCCAAACGAAGACAAAAGTTTTATACATAAAACATTCACTGCATTATTTATAATGGCAGTTAGGAAATCATGGCACATACATAAAAAGGAACCGGACACAGCCATTAAAATGATGTTTATGGGGCCTCTGGGTGGCTCAGTTGGTTAAGCGTCTGACTCTCAGTTTCGGCTCAGGTCATGATCTCAGTGTCATGTGGAGTCGGCTTAAAACTCTCTCTCCATGGGCCCCTACCCCCTCCTCTCTCTCTCTCTCTCTCAAAAATAAATGAATAAATCTTTCAAAAAATTATGTTTTATGAGGCTCAACAATATGGGGAAATGCCTTAGCTGTGAGATAAAAAGAGCAGGGTATAAAATTCTATGTAGAAATGACACCCATTGTATCAAAACTCTGTGTAGAAAAAAAGACTGGAGGGTAGATGAAAAATACTGGAAAGAAATAAAAATATTAGTGGTTAAAATACAGTTCTGGGTGGGGCACCTGGGTGGCTCAGTAGGTTAGAACCTCTGCCTTCGGCTCAGTTCATGATCTCAGGGTCCTGGGATTGAGCCCCACATCGGGCTCTCTGCTGGGCGGGGAGCCTGCTTCCCCCTCTCTCTCTGCCTATTTGTGATCTCTTTCTCTCTCTCTGTCAAATAAATAAATAAAATCTTTAAAAAAAATACAGTTCACAGTTATTTCCCCCTGGGTGGTGGCATGTGGGGAGAGAATTTTCTCATTTGTATTTTCCTGTAGTTTTCACAGGATGGTTATTTTATTTATTTATTATTATTTTTTAAAGATTCTATTTATTTATTTGACAGAGAGAGCTCACAAGTAGGCAGAGAGGCAGGCAGAGAGAGAGGAGGAAACAGGCTCCCCGCTGAGCAGAGAGCCTGATGCGGGGCTCGATCCCAGGACCTGAGATCATGACCTGAGCCGAAGGCAGAGGCTTTAACCTACCGAGCCACCCAGGCGCCCCTATTTATTTTTTATTTTTAAAAAAGATTTATTTACTTATTTGACAGTGAGAGGGAGAGAGAGAGCACAACAAGCAGGGGGAGCAGCAGGCAAAGAGAGAGGGAGAAACAGGCTCCCCACTGGGCAGGGAGCCCGATGTGGGGCTCGATCCCAGGACCCCGGGATCATGACCTGAGCTGAAGGCAGATGCCCAACTGACTGAGCCACCCAGGCGCCTGGCACAGGATGGTTTTTAAAATTGAAAACACTCATTCCCTCACCAAGTGTCCCCTGGTTTTGCAGCACCAGGCTATGGTGGAGACACGGAAGGGGATGAGGGTCCCTGGCCAAGGAGGAAGTTAACCAAAAGAGAACAAGGGAGCTGGGTGGGGGGCCATCTCGAGAGAGCAGAAACCTCACCTTCTGCTTGGCATCCGTGTAGGTCTCCCCATACTTCTGCTGAAGGTACCTGTAGTCATAATTTGGGAACGGGGAGGGGCTGGGGAAGCTCCCCGATGTCCAGAGCTTCCACAGGCTAACAGCTGCAATTCCCAGGAGGGCCAGGGCCCCAGCAGTGTAGACACCCACCTCCCAGCCGGGGGGGCTCTTGATGACTGTAAGGCAAGGGCAGCCTCTCATTAGTAGGCTCTGGGACCCTCAGGTGGTTACAGACTCCCACCCAAGCAGCAGGTAGCTCAGCACTGTGACTTCTTTATTCACTGCACAAGGATTTACTGAGCAGCTACTATGCGCTAGGCTCCGTGCCAGGGGCTGGGGGATCCAGGACTGAATAAGATATATGTACTTTGTGATTTCTGCTTCCATCCCCTTTTCTTCGAAAGCATACATTTCCACCGGAACAGGATGGCAGTGGGGACTAGCTTGGCTAGATCAGATGATGAGCTGTGAACAACGGTTAAACATTCCCTAGGCTTTAAACAAATAGGGTTATTCTTTCCTCTTTTGAGTTCTCTGACCTTATACCCTTCAAAAGACCTCTTGCTTCCAGGTACTCAAAGCAGCCTTTTGAGGTCTGAGGGAAGAGGAAAGGGGATTGGGGGGGAAAAAAGACCCTGTTTTTGCCTCACCCTTATCTAAAATAACCCAATGTCCATCAACTGATAGATGGATAAATAAAATGGAGCCCATCCACACAATGGAATATAATTTGGCAACATAAAGGTATTGGCTGCATTCATACATGAACTTTCAAAGTGTCATGCTAAGTGAAAGAAGCCAGTCACAAAAAAACACATGTTGTATGATTCTATTTATATGAAATGTCTAGAATAAGCAAATCCATACAGACAGAAAGTTGATGGGCGATTGTCTGGGGGGAACAAGGGGACAATGTGGAACACAGGGTTGCTTTGGAGGATGATAAACATATTCTTAAAGTTATAAGTGTTGATAGGCATAAAATATGTTAAATCCACTGAACTGTACACCTTAAGCGTGTCAATTGTATATACATTTTATCTCAATAAAGCCATTATTAAAAAAAAGAAGTCTCAGCCAGAAGTGAGACGTAGCTTTTCCGCTGTGCAGGGTTTGGGGACAAATCCAGACTTTCAAATGCTCTCTCTCCGCTGGTAACTACTTTCCCTACCTGAGCCTCACTGTCCCGAGACATAGTAATTAACCGCCCCCTCACCTGTGTTGGGTGAACTCTCACCTACCAGAAGTGACCTTCTGTTGGCAAATAGAATTCTCTAGACCATTCTCAGTGCTGCTTGTATGCCCAGTTCAAATGGGGAAACTGAGGTGCACAAAGGATAAAGAACTTGCCCGAGGTCACAGAGCCACGAAGGAGTGGTCCTGGGATTTCAACTCTTCCGGCCAGACTTCAGAGCAAGCTGGAGTCACCACTGCCCCACCCAGCCTCGACCCAGCACAGTTCCGAAGTAGCAGGGGAGGGCATTTCAGGGGTGGAGATTTATCACTGCAACATCCGTTGAACGCCTACTGTGTGCACGCACCCTGGTGAGGGAGTCAGCCCCAGGCCCAGTCCCTGTCCTTAAGTAGCTCACAGTCTAGGGATGAGATAAGTAGGCAAATAAATAGACAAAACAGAGTGATGAGAACAATCCAGGAGGGCTTCCTGGAGGAGAGACATCTAGGCTGAGATAGGAAGGAGTAAGAAATGTGCCAGGCCAAGGGGCCAGGGACTGGGAGTTTAGGACAAGAAGAGGAGGGGGTGTCCAAAGCCTAGAGGATTCAGAGTGTCCAGTAGGGGAGAGGGAGTGGGGCATTTGGGGCTGGGGAGCTCCTTGTCATCCCCTCCCTGAAGCCAGGCTGCAAAGGATCACGCAGTGGCGGCAGCCCCTCTGGTAGTGGGAGCCCTCGGCCTGCCTCTACTCTCCTGAGCCCAGCCAACTCTAGCCAGAATCCATAGCACTAACGCACTGCGGAGCAGAGTAGGGCCCAGCCTGTAGGCCCCGCATTTATCCAGCGCGCAGCATCCTATGAGCTCCCGACCTCCACCTCCTAGAGGAGGACAGCTGAGGCTAGGAGGCAAGACAGACTTCCCAGCCACCAGCCCAAGGCCATGGGGTAGAAATGCAGAGCGTCGCCAGTCTGAGCTTGAGCCTTCCCACCCAGAGACTGGAGATGACCACACACACCCCCCCAAGCAGACAGTCCCGCCCTGGGGAATTTATCTTGCGGGGAAAAAATGCCAGGAAGTTGTATATCTGGTGTGAGTCATCAAGGCTGTATTTATAATAGCAGAAATCTGGAAACAGCCTGCCGGGGTCACTGGGGCCGGGTGGTGCTGACTTGGGAGGGACATACCGCTGGCCCTTGAGAACTGAGGTCATGAGGACGTCACTGTGGCAAAGCAGGAAGACGTTTCGGGCATTGTCGGAAGAACAAAGATGAATTCATGACATGGTCCAAGCCCACAGTTTTGACGTAAAAATCACACAGCCTATGGACAAGGGCTGGGCGGGACCAGGGACAGATGAGGGGAGCAAGAAATCAGGACGGAGGGGCTCTGAGCCAACTCTGTGTTCTCCCGACCTCTGTTGACACAGTGTAATTTGTGGGCTAACCAAAACCACAACAGAGATTACAGAGGGCCCCAGGCCTGGCGAGCTGAGCCAGGAAAGTTCTGGGAGTCTGATGAATAAGGGGTGGCCTGGGAATGGGCCTAGTAAACAGGAGAGTGAGGTGCATATGTGCGGGGCTCCGGCCCGGGATGCTCCATGGACCGCTCCCCGCAAGGCCCATGGGGTCGTTCGAATGGGCGAGCACTGAGGTCTGAGTCTCTGTGGACAATGGGCAAGGCGACGTGGCACAGCAGAGCCGGGCTCCCCTGAGAGCGAGGATCCCAGGGGGGCTGAGGGCCTGAAGCCAGCGTCCTGACTGGCAGAAAAGGGGGGCAGGAGAGGAAAAGCCCCAGGATGGTGACGCAAAATGATGCCTATTAATGTGAATTTATTTATTCATCTTAATGACGGCCAGCCTCGGGGGTATGGGAAGAATTCTTGAGGGAAGCGAGGTCCCCGCTGGGACCAGAAATGAGGAGGAAGCGGCAGCAGTGGAGTGGCAGGTAATAAAAGCTTCCTTGACTGTCGACTATTTGCCAGGCCCCCGTCCAGCACTTTCTTGTAGATTAACCACCGAGACCCCAGAAGCTAAGGGGCTGAGGAGATAACCGCGGCCTGCCAGTCTGGTGCTAGATCTGCCCCCAGGATCTCCACGCCAGTCTCGCAGGCTTAGCCAGGCGGAGGCAGGGAAGGACTCTGGGCAAAGGGCAGGGCACGTGCAAAGGCCTGAGCTGGCACTAAGTTTGATCACTGAATCTTCCCAGCAGTCCTTGAGGGAGGCCTCACTGCCCCCATTTTGCAGATGAGTAAGTGGAGGCGCAGAGAGGTTTTTGTCACTCTCCTAAGGCCATGCCGGGTCCTAGTCTGGTGTCCCCGAGGCTGTGTGACCTTGGGCAAGTCCCTCTCCTTACTGGTAAAAGAGGGCCATTGCTGGCATCCCACTGACACCCCGCACACCGGGCCCAGTGCGGGGGCCCGGTGAGATGACAGGCTCTGCTGGGACTCACCGCTCAGGTGGTATTCAGCCACGTCCATGGCCATGATGACTGCAGCAGCAGCGGGGCCTGGAAGGGGAAACAGAGTCAGTGGAGGGGGCTTTGGAGGGCCACCAACCCCAATCCTATGCCTTGACCTCCCTGATGCCCGTGGGCCTGTCCAGAGCTCACATTCACCTTGGAGGAGAGTTCAGCCAAAGGTAGGTGGCTTTTAAATGGCATTTTCCTTTTTTAAATTTTATTTTTAATTTTTTTCATTTATTTTTAAATTTTATTATTTTTTTATTTTTTTAAGATTTTATTTATTTTATTTGACGGAGAGAGAGATCACAAGTAGGCAGAGAGGCAGGCAGAGGAAGAGGGGGAAGCAGGCTCCCTGCCGAGCAGAGAGCTCGATGTGGGCTTGATCCTAGGACCCGGGGATCATGACCTGAGCTGAAGGCAGAGGCTTTAACCCACTGAGCCACCCAGGCGCCCCTTAAATTTTATTTTATTTTTTTAAAGATTTTATTTATTTGACAGAGAGAAACAGAGCGGGAGAGGGAACATAAGCAGAGGGAATCGTAGCGGGAGAAGCAGGCTTCCTGCCGAGCAGAGAGCCCGATGTGGGGCTCGATCCCAGGCCCCTGGGATCTGACCTGGGCCGAAGGCAGATGCTTAACAACTGAGCCACCCAGGCGCCCCTAAATTTTATTTTATGTTATTTTTTTTTTTTTTTAAGATTTTATTTATTTGTCAGAGAGAGAGAGAGAGGGAGGAGAGCGAGCGCTTGCACACAAGTAGGGGCAGCAGCAGCAGGCAGAGGAAGAAGCAGGCTCCCTGCTGAGCAAGGAGCCTGATGTGGGGCTCGATCCCAGGACCCTGGGACCTTGACCTGAGCTGAAGACAGACACTTAATCGACTGAGCCACCCAAAATTTAGGCGCCCCTAAATTTTATTTTTTAAAAAGATTTTTCAAATTTATTTTTGCAAGAGAGAGCATGCACAAGCTGGGAGTGGGGTGTGGGGAGGAGGGGCAGAGGGAGAAGCAGGTTTCCTGCCTCATCCCAGGAGCAGGGATAGAATGCCCTGGGAATGAGCCAAAGGCAAACACTTAACCCACTGAGCCACTCAGGCACCCATTAAATGGCATTTTTAAAAAAATAGTGTTTAGGGGCGCCTGGGTGGCTCAGTGGGTTAAAGCCTCTGCCTTCAGCTCAGGTCATGATCTCAGGGTCCTGGGATCGAGCCCCGCATCGGGCTCTCTGCTCGGCAGGGAGCCTGCTTCCCCCTCTCTGCCTGCCTCTCTGCCTACTTGTGATCTCTCTCTGTCAAATGAATAAATAAAATCTTAAAAAAAAAAAAAAAAAATATATATATATATATAATAAATAAATAAATGTATGTATGTATGTATGTATGTTTAAAGCTCTTTTCAACCACTCTAAGACCATCTTAATTTCTGGGTTGCAAGATAAAATACAAAGATGTCCAGTGACATTTGAATTTGACTCATTTTTAGTATAAGTATGTCCCAAATATTGTATGGGACATACTTATACTAAAAAAAAAAATTCGTTATTTATCTGAAACTCAAAAGTTCCTAGGTATCCTGCATTTATATTCACTAAATCTGGCAGCGCTACCTCATTTCCATCCTACCAACACCCATCCAGCCAACAGCCTACCAGTGAATGTTCTTTGATTCTTTGCTACTTATAGCGTGGGCCCTCAGGGTGTTCGCTAAGGCTTACTTCAAAAGCTTTTGTTTCCACTGGAAAGGCAAGGCTGCATTTCTGCAACATTCTATTATCAGTCCTTTCACTGCTCAGGCTGGTTTCCTTCCCACCCCACCCTCCAATTCCAAGTTTTATGAATGCTGAAGGTCTGACTCAGTTGTTCTAGAAAGGTCTGGGAGTCATACAAGCCATTACCTGGACCTGGGCGACTGCTCATAGTTTTCTTTCTTTTTTTTTTTTTAAAGATTTTATTTATTTCACAGAGAGGAGAGAGATACAAGTAGGCAGAGAGGCAGACAGAGAGAGAAGGGGAAGCAGGGCTTGATCCCAGGACCCCGAGATCATGACCTGAGCTGAAGGGAGAGGCTTTAACCCACTGAGCCACCCAGGCGCCCCTGCTCATAGTTTTCTTACTGCTATTGCTGAGAAGTAAATTTGTCTCACAGACATGAGCTAAGGGAATGGAAAAGGGAGGCTGGGATAACCCTGTCGGCCTCAGCTGAGGGGGGAGGGTACGGGAGGGGGGGACAGCCCCGCCCCCACAGAGGTGGCTGCAAACGGTCAGGGTCCTCCCTGCCTGAGGGCCACTGTTTTCCTATTCCCACAGGAATGACCACCTAGCCTTGCTGGATCTTTTGGCTTTTTATTTTATTTTATAAAATATTTTTAAGTGATCTCTATGCCCAATGTGGGGCTCAAACTTACAACCCTGAGATTGAGAGCTGCAGGCTCTACTGGCTGAGGCAGCCAGGGGCTCCAATCTCCGGGCATTTTATTTTATTCTTTCTTTCTATCTATCTATCTATCTATCTATCTATCTATCTATCTATCTATCTATCAGAAAAGCCAGATACCTGGATTTTTTAATGTGGAGTTTCTTGATTTTTAAATGTTGTAACCAATTCACACAAAAATGTGAACACTGTTCAGCCACAGGGTAAAAGGCTCCTGGGCTGTGGCTTGGCTAGTCTGTTTGCAACCCCTGGAAGCATTTTCTTTTTCTTCCTTCCTTCCTTCCTTCCTTCCTTCCTTCCTTCCTTCCTTCCTTCCTTCCTTCCTTCCTTTCTTTCTTTCTTTCTTTCTTTTTTCTTTCTTTCTTTCTTTCTTTCAAGATTTTATTTATTTATTTATTTGACATAGATAGAGAGAGAGCACAAGTAGGCAGAGAGGCAGGCAGAGAGAGAGGGGGAAGCAGGCTCCCCTGACCCAGAGATCATGACCTGAGTCAAAGGCAGAGGCTTTAACCTGCTGAGCCACCCAGGTGCCCCAGAAGGTAAGCATTTTCTTGAATCCTGGGGTTCTCCCCAGCAACCCTGATGGTGATCCAGTGAGATGAGGGTCTTTCATGGTGATGGAAGGGAGGTGTTATCCAGGGAGGCATCACCTGTGTTGAC
Source organism: Procyon lotor (assembly GCA_028646535.1). Taxonomy (NCBI): domain Eukaryota; kingdom Metazoa; phylum Chordata; class Mammalia; order Carnivora; family Procyonidae; genus Procyon; species Procyon lotor. Next base: position 3,534,554 of record CM053613.1, read on the forward strand.
CCAACAGGGAGCTCACTCCTGGGACCCTGGGCTGTACACCTTGATGACAGTTGGCCTTGCTGAGCACTCCTTCCCGCTGGAAGTCTAAGCATTTTGCATATATATTACCTCCTTTAATCCTCTAACCACCCCAGGAAGTAGCTACTATTATCATCTCCGGTTTGCAGAGGAGAGTCCTGAGGCCCAAAGGGAAAATCACTTGCCCTAGACCACAGGGCTAAGAAACCAGTCAACCCAGGCCCTCTGGCTTCCACACTCCTAACTCCATATGTGGGCATATGGTTTCAAAATTCTCCTGAGGACATGCAGGCCAAACTGGCCCCTGTGGACAAGTCCAAGGTGGCCCTCGTTCCCGGCAGAACAGGGTCTGGACACACATATGTTAAGGGGAACACACCTGTCCCAGCCCACCTCTGCCTTGCTGGGAATCCAACAATGCCACCCGCTTTCTTTCCTGCTCACTTGGCACAAGCTGACTTCCAGAGTGAGGCTGCACGGGGGCAGCCAATGCCAGCAGCAGGCTAGCGTGGGCTGGGTACACCCCTGTGGCAAGTGCCACCTGGTATGGGATAGAACCCTGTATCTGCTGTACCAGACCTAGAGCTGTCAAGGGGCCCCCGGCCCTCCGAGGCTGGTCCGGCTCCGACCTCAGACTATCACACTGCACACTCTTCCCACACCCCTTGCCTGGGAGCTGTAATTTCAGTGAAAGTGTGGGGGCGCCTGGGTGGCTCAGTGGGTTAAAGCCTCTGCCTTCGGCTCAGGTCATGATCTCAGGGTCCTGGGATCAAGCCCCACATCAGACTCTCTGCTCTGCGGGGAGCCCGCTTCTCCCTCTCTCTCTGCCTGCGTCTCTGCCTACTTGTGATCTCTCTGTCAAATTAATAAATAAAATCTTAAAAAAAAATTTCAGTGAAAGTGTGAATGATTCTAGGCACACCCAAGCCCCAAGTTTCTGCAGTGGTCCCCAGAGAGGTGGCAGAAGTCAGACCACATCTGCCTAGAGGGAGGGAGGGAAGGAGGAGAGACTGGGGTGGGGAAGGAGGTGGGCAGCCTGAGCACAGCTCTGAATCCCAGATCTGCCCCCCCGACTAGCTCTGAGCCTCAGTTGTCCCATCTGTAAAATGGGGCTCATGACTGCCTTACCGGGGTGCTAGGAGGGTAGACTAAGAAGCGTAGTCTGGCTTGGTAAATGTTACCTGCTGTGGCTATTGGTCGGAGTGGCCCAAACTAACTAACTAAACAAAGGCCCCTAACTAACCCCTAGTTGGAGCAGTAGAATCGTGTGGGCAGTGAGCTGGATTTACACCTTCCCTTTAAAAATGAGAAGATTTGGGGGCCTGTGGGTCGATCTCCCCCCACCCCTGCAAAAATGCCAAAGCTGGAGTGGAGTAGGCTCTGCCCCTTGGGACAGGGCATTTACTCTTAGGCCTGGCCCCTCCCATCCCTCCATTGGCTTCCAGAACCGGCTGGCCCCTGGAGCACGTCTCCATTCTTGAGCCTGGTAAGCAGGCTTTCGGAGGAGCGCTGAGAGATCAGAAAGGTTGAGGGACTTGCCCAAAGCCACACAGCCAGCAGTACGAGAGCTGGTCCTGGGCAGCCACGGCTGCTGCCCGGCCCAGTGCCTCTTCCACTAGGAGCCACAGCCCCCAAGGATCTCACAGGTGTCTTCCCCATCACCTCCCCCAAGACCCCTATGGGGCACATCGTATCATTAACCTCCATCCACAGAGGAGGAAGATGAGGCTCTGAGAAGGGCAGTGAATTTGCCCAAGGTCACCCAACCAGGAAGCAGGGAGCAGAGACAGAGCTGGAGCTCGCTCTGCAGCCAGTGCCCTTCTGAATGGCTTTCCTCCCGAGCGATGACCGCCCCCCCCCTCCCCCGACTCCATCTCACTGACTACAGCACCAGCCTGGAGGTCCTCCGGGCGGAGGGGCTGCAGCTTCGGCGGTTGCTGACAAGGCACGTCGGGAAGCCAGGGCAGCTTGTGACAGAGTTCCCCTGAGCTTCTGATACAGAGGAAATAGGGCACATCAGGGATGAGCAGAGCTGCCCCAAACTTACCCCCGACCTCCTCAGATCCATGTCCCCTTCTCTGGCGCCCCTTTCCATCCAGTCTACTCGTTCTGGCCCCAACTCCCGGAACCCAAAACTGCGTGGGGCTCACTCACTAGAAACAGCTCCAGGTTCAAATCCAGGCTTAATCATACATACGTGGCAATGACTCCCGACTGCTGTAAGCATTAGACATCATACCTGCTAAACGCTCAGCTCGAGCCCGACCTGGCCGAGGTCCGCGATACAGACATGATGCTTCCTGGATAAACGGGTCCCCGTTTTTTGTTTTTTTTTTTTTTTACGGGTCCCCGTTTTAAAGATGAGGAAGCGGGGACCTCAGGTCACTCAGCATTTGAGTAGCGACACTGGGATTGGCTCCAAGGTGTGATAGATCTGGGCCTGGGCTCTTGGCCGTGATGCCACCTCATGACCAGGTCTTTCGGGGGTGGAGGTGGGTGGGAAGAACTGTCTTACTGCAGTCTGACCACGGTCAAGGCCCCCTCCTGGGCTTTCCAGGAATTTTGTGCCTCTCCAGGGGAAAGGGGTCCTGTGTCTCTGCTCCCCCCACCCCATTTCCTTGCTCACTGTGTCCCCACATCACAACTGCGGCTCACAAGGTGTTGCCTGCTCGCCCCCCACCCCCACCCCTGCGGTCATCAGATAATAGCAAAGATTCCGATGTGGGCACAGGGCAGTCCTGGACCTCCCAGGCTGTAAATCTCTTTAGGATCTTTAGGTTTGAAATCTTTTTCAAGTGCTTCTCCGCCCCACCCCTGAAATTACCACATCCTGTTACCATCCTACAGAAGCCTACAGAAACCACAGGACAGATGGGCTAGGGTGGTGGCGGCTGTTATTTATTGGGCACCTACTATGTGCCGGGGACTGTACCAAGGACTCGCCATGTTTTATTTCAGCAAATCCTCCCTGCCGCCCTCTGAGGGGTGCTACTCTGCCCATTGTACTGGTAAGAAAACTGACGTGCTGGAAATGACTTGCCCAGTGTCACCAGAGCCGACAAGAGGCAGAATCCAAGCTTGAACCCTAGACTGGGAACCTCCACTCTCCCAAGCCAGGAGAAGGTTCTGGATTATAGAGTGGGGAGGCAGGGGGCTTGGGTACTTGTCTTGACCCTTCTCCAGACTGGCTGGGTTAATGTGGCTGGAACTCCTGCCTGCTCTGAGCCTCAGTTTCCCCATTTCTAGTAAGAAGCACAACTGTGGCTGCCCTCCAAACCTGCCCCCTCCCTAGCTTGGAGAAGGGGCTGACGTCCCTGGGTGAAGGTTTCCCAGTTACTCTGGGGTAACCTGGCTGACGGAGGAAGGGGGCACGACGTCATGCAGAGGGATCACCAGGACTGCTGGCTCAGGGCTCCTCCACCCACAGGCCTGGCTCCAGGTCCCCATGTCGGGCCCCATTCCTACCCCCTCAGCGGCCAAATCTACAGTCTGAGGCCCCGAGACGCGGCAAGCTTCCTCGCAAAGAGCAGCGGCATCAGAGGTTCCCAGGAGCCCCCTGAAAGCCGCACACCCAGGCCGGGGACACTGGACAGGGCTGAGGATCCTCTCCTGGGCTCCGGGGGCCTCCCTGCGACGGGTTGCGACCTGCTTCTCCGGATCGGAGCATTTCCTGAAGACCCAGCACCCCTGCCGCGGGAACCCTCCACGGTAGATGGGGACCTGGGAGCGGGGGACCGACCTGGAAGAGTCGGGAGAGTGTGTGAGGTGGGGCAGGGGCAGTGGGGACAGTCAGGACGCTGAGTGTGAGAGTGAGGGGCGCTCGTGGAGCGCGGGCGCCGGGGAGGCGTGTAAATGGCCGGGTGAGTCGCGTGTGTGCACACGCGGGACGGGCGTGCGGGGCGCGATGTGATGCGCAGTGCGCGGAGTGGCCGGGCCGGGGAAGGGCGCCCGGCGTGCTCTGTGCCCGGCGTACGTGTGCAAGCGCGGCGCGGCGCGGGTGTGCAGAGTGCGCGGAGGCCGGGGTCCGCGTCCCCGCGCCGGACAGGTTCCCGGTGGTGCGCGGGGGCGGCCGGGTGCTACTCACCCGGGCTCCGCGGAGGGGCCGCCTCTCAGCTCCCGCTCGGGCTCCTGGTTCCCGGCTCTGACTCCCGGCTCCCGGCTCCCGGCCGGCCTCCTGCAGCGCGCACGCCCCGGGCGCCAAGCCCGGCCGTCGCCGGCAACGCGAGCCCTGCAGTGTCGCCGGGCGGCCGCCTCGGAGCAGCGCGGCGCGGGCCGGGGGCTCGGCCGGGCCGGGGCGGCAGACGGGAGCTGCGCCGCAGTCCGGGCACGCTCCCAGGAGCCCGCCGCGCGCTCCCTCGCGCTCGCCCGCCCGCCCCCCTCCCGCTCCCTCTTTAATTTAAAGTGACAACCCCGAGCGCTCTCTCCGCTCCCGAGAGCCACGCGCCGCTTCTGGGGTCTGAGCCCAAGATTCCCAAGCGCACCCGGCTGTCCCGGGAGGTCGCCCGAGGCCGAGGTCGGGGGACGAGGGTGGGGTGGGGGATGTGCTCTCCAATGGCTTTGAGAGGCAGGCAGAGCACTGAACGCAGAGTCGGCAGGCCTAGGTTCTAGCCCCAGCCTGCAGCGCCCCACGTTATCCTGTTCCCTTTCTGGGCCTCAGTTTCTTTTTCCGTAAAACCGGCCTGATACTGTGCGCCTTCTAGAAACCGGTGAGAAAACGGGGAACAGAGGGAAGGTTTTCTCTTCCATCGTAATTGGGCTCTTGGGCAGGCCAACATCATCTCAATCCTCACAATGACCTAATGGGGTCGTGGCCACACCATTTTTTACACGAGGATACAAGCTTCAAAGCGGTGCAACGACCTCCCCAAGGTCACAGAGCCAAAGGTCAGAGCCTAGACTCGAACCAACATCTGTGTGACTTCAAAGCCCATGCTCTTAACCTCTTAGAGGTCGTGCTTTCTCTCCCAAAGGGATGAATGAATCATTCAGGAGCTATTTATGACGCCCCCGCTGGACTCTAGGCAGAGTGCCAGGTGTGGGCGATCTTCCTTGTTCCCGGAACGGGGGACAGGTCCCCACCCTACCCTCGCAGTCTGGCAGGGAGGCACGCACGCATCAGGAGGGGCCTGGGTGTGTGGGGGAAGATGCCACGTGCCATGGGCACAGTGATCAAGAGAGCAGGCTTCGTGGGCACCTGGGAGGCCCTGCAGGAGGACCTGGAGGATCTGGGAGAAGAGGGGAGAGGATCTCAGTGGGGAACGAGTGTGTAACGGCAGCAGTGGTTCCCTGGTCATCTATCCTCTGGGCCTTTGGGGCTGAGAGTAACCTGTGGACACTGACCTCTCAGTAGAAGCTAAGTCTGTGCTGGCCTTGTGGGGAGGGGACTTCCTTAGCCTGGAAGGCGTGACCCTGAGGAACCAGGGATGCAGTTTCACCGGTACCCACAGGGGGCGCCCTCGTTTTCCGCTCATTTTCTGGGTCTGAAAGAAAACGGAGGAAGGGCATTCATTATGACCCTCAGAGGTGGGGCCTGGGGCCCTGGGCTGTGGGCTTTCACTGCCCTTTCTCATTTAACTGACTCTTCACAGCCACCTGCAGCTTTGGAATGATTGAGCCCATTTTCCATGGAACACCATCAGCCTAATAATAGTATCTTCTTAGGACATCAAAGCCTGAGGGAATGACACGGTTCCGGGTTTGGGAGGGAGTGACGCGCCATCTGCACACAAAAGGTCAACACAGACGCGGGCTTCTAAGGGAGAAGCAAAAAGCAGAAGTTCTGGAGGCAGCCCCCTGGAGGCTGATCCAGGAACTGGACAGAGCTTGGAGGAGCTCTTGTAGATTTCATGGGAAAAACCCTCCCTGAACAGAAGAGCGGGAGCGCTCACTGTGCACCAATGTCAGGGGCTGCAAGTGCCTGTCAACAGTCACGCGTGCAAGTGCATCGAGGTGTAGTCACGTGGCAGATGCACAGCAAAGGGAGAGAAAAACTACCACCACCTGCAACAAGGTGCATGAGTTTTCACTGGCAGGTGATGCCGAATAGCGCTTATAACGTTGAGCGAAAGAAGCCAGACACAGAGAACATAGCTGTATGATTCCATTTATAGAAAGTTAAAAAAAAAAAAAAGCAGGCAAAACTCCTCTGCTGTGAGCAGTAGGACGGCGTGTAGGGTCGTGGCTGGAAGAAACCAGGGGGGTGTCTGGTGTGACGCTCGCGTCCTGGCTTTGATCTCAGTGCTGGCTCCTGGATGTGTCCACTTTGTGGAAACTTCCCAGCAGTCGGACACCTAGACCGTGTGGGTTTCTGCATGCACCATCCGCTCCTGTACACAAAAACAGAAGCGCCTCGTTTGGCTGCCCACCATCCCGGGAAAAAAAAGCCAGACTTCTTTCTGTGGCCCATACGGCCTTGCTGGCCTCTCTGACCTGTCGTGCGTCCTCCTCCTCACCCACTGATCTCCCGCCTCTCGGGCCTTCTGGTGTTCCTGACACCTGCCAAGCCATTTTCCACCTCAGGGAGTCCCACTTGCTGGTCCCTCTGCCTGGAAAGCACTTTTCCTGCTCTTGCCAAGGCTGCTTCCTCTATCCCCCAAACATTGCCCTAAAGCAGTCACCGAGAGGCCCTCCTGACTGCCCCAGGGAGAGTCCTCTACCCCCAGCATGTCATTTATTTCTTTGAAAACACCAGCCATAATCTGCAATTATTTTATTTATGTGTTTACAGTTAATTTTCTGCATCCCCCACTAGACTAATAATCGCAAACACATGGCACACTTACTATTTGCCAAGTGCTCTTCTAACATTATATTAAGGCATTGAATATTAGGCATTTATCTCCCATGGGGAGATACTACTCTTAGGCCGATTTTACAGTTGAGGCAATTGGGGCTCAGAGAGGTTATGTAACTTGCTCATGGTCACACAGCTGGAAAGCAACAAAGCCAGGGTTTGAACCCAGGCAGCCTGGCTCCAGAGTCTCCACTTTAACTCTCCACTTTGACTGTTTTGCCTGTCTTCTTCCTTGCACCCTATCTGGGACAGTGCCTGGCACACAGTAGGTAGTCAATAAGTGCTTGTTATGTGAATAAATCAGAGCTCTTCAGACTCCCTCCTGCAGAAGCCAAGACCACCCGAGGAGAACCTTCCAGTTCTACCTGTGAGTTCTGGAAAGTTCTCTGGGCTCGGTCTCAGTTATCCCACTCCCTTCCATAAACTGGGATCATTTGCCCCAATACCACCACTCTTCTGAGGATTTCATGGTGTAATAGCCAAGAAAACACCTTGCACAATGTCAAGTAGTATATGAATTCCAGTTCTGTATTATCACTTCAAAGAAAATGTGGGGGCAGGTGGTGGGCAGCTGCCCCCATTTGTTGAAGGCTTGCTTATGCTATGCACGTGCTCCTTTAATGCCCCTCCAGCCTTGTGAGGTTCGTTCCCATTTTATAGATGAAGGCGCTGAGCTCAGAGAAGGGAAGCTGCTCACTCATGATGGGAATTTAAGTTCACATCTGCCTGACCTCAGAGCTCACGCCCAGGGGCATTAGGCCCTCAGAGGTAACAGGTCTCAAGATGAGCACAGAGCAGCCAGCCAGGACTTGGGAGAGAGGTGCTGGGTTCCCTGCCAGAGCCCCCCAACTGGCTGGCTAGATTCATGCCTCCTATTTTCTTATTCACTCTGTCATACTGCAGATGGGGAAACCGAGGCTCAGAGAGCAGGAGAGGAGTCGTGCTGTGAGTGAACAGCAGGTGTGGTGTGTGGCACGCTCTGTCCCCAACCCACCCCCCAAACCCAGGCCCTTTAGGGTGCCTGGCACACCTCCCACATTTTCCCAGGCTACCCACCCCTGGTTCCCTCTTAGCCACACTCTCCTCCTTCCCTGGGCTCTCCAACCTCAACCTTACCTTTGCTGTGACCAACTACGGGGCTGGTCTGAGGGGCAAAGGCGACCTGGGGAGACCAGCAGGGACTCCAAGCCCTTGGAGCCAGATGAGGTGTGAGGGGATCCTGTCAGCACTGCGCTTGGACCAGGACCCCTTGACCCCTGGGCACCAGTGGCCCCTGGGTCTGGGGGAGGGCGCCAATAGCCAGGATGCTGGGCGATCGGAGATGTGCAGAGCAAGCACCTGAGGAGGGGGCAGAGTGCAGGGGAGGGGTGCTGAACAGCAGGGGGAGGCCAGGCCACTGAAGTAGGAGGGTTAATCCGAAGGCTCTCACAGCCATTTTAGTGATTTGTAAACTTTATGCCCCAAATCCTTCTCTCTTTACTCGATGAAACAAATCAAAGGGATCCATTCCCCTTGAAGCCAGAGCTTTCTCCAAACCCCCCACCCCGGTCCTGGGGCTCTGGAAACAGGGTGCGAGGTTCCATTCATTGAGGTCTGGTTTTGGGGGTGCCTAGATCGTAGCTGAATAATAGCCCTCCAGACATGTCCACAACCTCATCCCCAAACCATGAATGGTAACTCACACTGTAAAAGGGAATCGCATGTTGCTTGTGTGATTAAGTCAAGGGGCTTGCGATGAGAGTGTCCTTGATTATCGCCATGAGCCCAGGGTGATCACAGGGGTCTTCACGGAGGTGGGGGCCCGGAGGGCCAGAGTCAGAGACTAGGGGAGGGACAAAAGGCCACGTGATGCGGGACCATGAGCCAAGGAATGAGGACAGCTTCTAGAAATAGGAGAAAAGCAAGGAAATGGATTCTCCCTTCAAGTTTCCAGAAGGAACTAACCCTGCTGAGGTCTTGATTCTCGCCCTGTAAGACCCATTTCAGATTCTTGACCTCAACGACTGGAAGAGAATAAATTTCAGTCCCGATTCTATGATCATTTGTCACATAGCAGCAGCATTAGGAAGCTAAAGCACACAGGGGGGTCCTGGGTAAGCAGCTTCAGGAAGGCCAGAAGCAGGGGTGGGGAACGGGGGCGCAATGCCCTCTGGGGAGGGGTCCGGGAGGAGGGCTGGCTTGGATGTGTGAGTCTCCAAGATGCTGCGGGCCACCTCCCAACACATTTTCTGGGGCAGTCGGCACTCTGGGCCTGGCCTTTTTCTTTTCTTCCTCCTCATCAGCTTGCAGCTCTTGGAGATCTTGGAGCAGGAAGACTGAAAACTCATTCCACCAGAGGTGGCTCCCATACTTGGCCATCCTGGGATCATGTTGCTCAGCATAGCGGGAGATGAGTGTGGCCTGTGCCCTGGCCAGAGGCTCCCTGCCTTCTCCTCTACTTGCCGCCTTCGTGGACTCCGGAAAGACAGAGCCAGCCAAGGGTCTTCCTGTTCTGCGAGGCAGACGTACCCGTGAAGGAGGCAGACGGAGCCCTGGGGCTTATGCTCTGGTGGGGAAGACAGGAGGTAAATGAGCAAACCAATAAGGAAACGAGATGCTTACAGACTTTGGTAACTGTAATGAAGACAATAAAGCAGGGTGACATGACAGAGAGGGGCTAGGTGGGCAAGAAAGGCTTCTGAGGAGGCGACATTTGAGCTAGACCGACCATGCTAGGACTCAGGGGCAGTCCAGGCAGAGGAAACAGCCAGTGTTAAGGCCCTGAGGCAGCAGGGAGCCTGGCGAGTTTGCAGGCGAAGACCGGGTGGCTTTAGGCAGTGGTGAGGAGAGGTGGGTCAGCAAGATGGGCCGTGGCAGGTCTGGGGTGACAGGAGCAGGGACCGCCGCTGAGGTCAGTTTTCGTGACTCCTTTTCTGGCCACTCTGTGGAAGAGGGACGGAGGGGCGAGAGTTTGGAAGCTCTCGTGGGATTCAAGCAAAGGAGGTGAGAGCTTGGAACACAGTTTTATCAGGAAGAGGAATCGACAGATTTAGGGTCTATCTTGGGGGCACAACAACCACTCAGGAAGAGGAGACACTATCGTTCCTGCGATGCCATCCATGAGGCTCATAAAATAGTGTGTGGTTCCCGAACGAGCTTGCCTTGGGGAGATTTTGTGATGCTCTTTTTTGATAATATATGCTACTTGGAGACGCTGCCTTACACATTTAAAGAAACACTACTCTGGTATATGAAATGGCTGAAAAGTTATTTACATTTTTCCAGAAGCCTCTCTAGAAAATGCCAAAGAAGCGCATTCATAATGCTCAGCAAAATCCCTTTCCTCTCGTCTTCTCCTACCCTTGCCTGCTGCTCTCTGGATTTCTCTACCTGGCGCCAGCCTCCCGAGCATTCTGTGGGGGCTCTCCCACAGCCCGCCCTCACGCCCCCTCTTTGTGCAGATGTTATTTCTCTCCAGCCATAAGCTCCCCAGCTTCCCAGTGAAATCCAGCCTGGCCCCCCGTGGCTTCTCCAGTTCACCTCTTCCTGTTCTCACCCCCTTGAGATCCAGAGCCGGCAAGGGAGGAAGGAGTGACGCGACCCTCCTGTGTTCATGATTTTTTTCTGGTCACATACAGGGAGGAACTTCCTAACGCTCCAAACACGAAGGGATTCCTGTAGCGAGGGCCACAACAGCTGGGATCTGTCAGATGTGTTTCCAACCCTCTTTATATTCATTATCTCGTTAATCCCCGCAGGTTGATGCTGTAATTAACTCTCGTCACTGACAGAGAACCCAAGTCCGGTGAAGCTGAAGTCACACCGCATAGAGCTCCCGGGCCTAGGCCCCAAATCCTGAAGGTCCTCTCTCCAAGGAGCTGCCTTACTTCCCTTTGCGCCTAGTTGGGGATCCCCCGTACCATCACCCGAGGGCACCCACCATGCCTGACCCTGCGTGCCTCACCCCCACACCCCGGTGGGGTGTCTCTAGCACAGCTCCTTAAGAGAGCTGCCCACTGGGGTGAAGAGCGAGGGGCCCAGGGGCTGGGACTCCAGCTGGGAAGGGCCGGGAGATTCAAGTGCCTTTGGGGGGGCTTCTCCCAGCTCCCCTGTTGTAACCCTCCACGCCGGCGACTCTCGGTCTCCGCACCCACAAGACACCCAGCCTGCCTCATTCATGGGTAGCTCAGAGCCCCTTGGCTGGGGGCGGGGAACCGCCACTGGCATTAGGGCAGAGGGAATTCAAGTGGAGGCTACAGCTCTGGATGTAAGGCCGCGGGGGCGGGGGGCGGGAGGCCCTTTCCAGCCACCCAGGATGTGCCCAGGGAGATCTGTCTCCCAGCTGCTTCTCTCCTGATGGGTATCTGTCTGTCTGTCTCCGTCTGTCTGCCTCTGTGACTCAGGGGCCCAGGTTGGCTGGGACTCTCCTCTCCACCTCCCACGCCCGTCAGCTCCCAGGGTCCAAGTTCACAGGCTGGGATTGTCCTTGTATTACACTCCCACCCCGTCTTTGGCATTCTCAGCTGCCAGGAAACACCTATGTAGGAGGAGGGAAGCCACGTGGGGCCTGGATGCCCGTGGAGGGCAGAATGGGACACCTAGGCCCATCTGTGTTCTCAGACCCCCAGGCCAGCCCTTGTTGCTGCCTCCATTCAAGTGAAAACAGCTGTTCGACCTGCCCAGCACCCACCCCTCCCCTCCCCCTGCGGCAACCCCTCAGCCTTTATCCTCCAGCCTGGGTTCCACCACAAGGCCGCGGGTTCCCACCAGTTCCCACGTTCTGGTCGCTCATGGCCCAGCCTCAGTGTCTAGGCAGAGGGCAGGCGGGCAGGGGTCTCTTCTCTAAACCTCTCCAGAGAAGCTGGTGCTCGGGAGGCAGGGAGGCTAGCCTATGGTGTCTGTGGCCCCTCATTCCATCTGCTCGCCCCCTAGCCTCCTCTCCCCACGGCCCCCCAGGCATCTGCTCTGGGCACACTGTTTGGATTCTCTGTCGCTAAGTCAGTCAATAATCTCCCAACAAGCATCTTCTATGGAGATGGAGATGCAAAGGAGACGCTATTCCTGATCCCTGAAGGCTCCTAGGCTGGTGGGGGGTGTCGCCGGGTGAACTGTAACCCCCCACACAAAGACATGTCGGAGTCTTAACCCGTAGTACCTGAGAATGTAACCTTATTTAGAAATCAGGTCTCGAAAAAAAAAAAGAAATCAGGTCTCGACTGAGGTAATTAAGGATCTCAAGATGAGATCACCTTGGATATTGAGTGAGCCCTAAATCCAATGGCTGGGGGCCTTCTAAGAGAAGAGAGAGGAAGATCACAGACGCAGAGACACAGAGAGGAGAAGGCCCTGTGAGGACGACACAGGAGCTCAAGCCAAGGAACGCCAAGGGTGGTTGGTCGCTAGGAGAAGCTGGGAGAAAGGCTTCGAAGAGATGCTCCCTTAGCCTCCAGAGAAAACCAGCCCTGCCAACACCTTAATCTCAGACTTCTGGCCGCCAGAGCTGTGAGAGAATAAACTTCTGTGGCTTTAAGCTGCCAAGCTCCTGGTCATTTGTTCCAGCGGCCCCAGGAACCTCATACAGATGGCATGAACCCCGACCCTTGCCAGAGCACTGAGCAGAGTGCCCCGGGAGTCTGCGGGCAGAGGGGCCCTGACCTGGAGGTCGGAGGAGGCTGCTCAGCCAAGGCCGCACTTGGCACGGGCCTGGAACCTTGCAGGGAAAAGGGAGGACCTCACAGGGGAGGGTCCGAGGCGGGACCATTTGGTGTGCTCAGCACCCCGCTAACTGGCTGGTGGGGCCTTGGCCCAGGGAGGGAAGCTGTGGGCCAGGAGCTGGCGGGGGGTGGGGGCCGTGAAGGGGAGGGACCCAGGGCCTGAAGGCCTTGAATGTCAGGATTGAGGCAAAGAGGAGAGAGGCAGGAATCTTGGCTGAGAAGCAGAAAGGTCTGGATGGCTTACTCGGCTCCCGGAAGGGCGGTAGGGAGAAAAGGGAGGTGCGATCCAAATGGGCCTTGAGCACCACCTGTCAGACGAAGTGCTGGGAAGCAGAGGTCAGCTCAGCATAGATGAGAGCTTTCTCACGGTCAGAGTCTCCCAAATCGAAAGCATCCCAGAGAGGGACCGAGCTCCCCATCGGAGGAGAGCAGAAACATGAGTGCACAGAGCTCAGCACTGGCGATGGCTTGTTCCAGCTGGTCCCCAAGGGTCTCTCTCCACGCGGAGACCCTACACATTGCCTGGCTGGGCCCTTCTCCCCTCCCCGCTCAGGGGCTCGGTTACCCTGAATTACTCCGACTCAAGCCACTCACACCCCTTTCCCGCCAGACTCTACATCCCATCACCTGTGAAGACGTGGGTGCCATCCCTCGAGGCCCGGAGCTCAGGATTAACAGGTAGATCTTGCTTCTATCTCTCAAAGGAAAGGCTGACTGTCCTGGACCTCAGAGCCCCAGCTCCTGCCCCGAGAGTCCCCTCTCCTTGGGAACAGCCACTGCAGGCCCTTTCTAGCATGGGCCTACTTTGCACTAAGTATCTGACATCTGCAAACCTTCTCCACAACCGTCAGAGATAGCACGCATGGTTAAGGGCGCCAGAGTCACTTCATGAGCTTGGATAAGTTCCCTACCTTCTTGATGCCTCAGTTTGCCCAAAGTGCAAAGCAACTGGAACTGCTTCCTTAGACCAGTGAGAATCTGGAACGTGGTTCTCTGAGTGATGTCTCTTTAGTACCACTTCGCCGCCAAGGGGGAAACCAGATCTGCTGCTGATTTCAAGGCTCCTTTGCCCGGTTCACCTGCTGGCATTTAAGTACCTACATTTTCAGATGAAGGTGGGTCTTAGGGCCCATGAATGAGACAGACCCTACCCTCCCAAAGCTCACAGTCTGATTGAGGAGGCTAACTTGTAACCAAGCAGGCACAAGACAATGTGATGGGGAACGTAGAGCATGGTGGGAGCACAAAGGAGTGTGGCTCGCCCAATCTGAAGGGCTTTCCAGAAGGCTTCCTGGAAGCGGTGACGGTTAAGCTAAGACCTGAAAGATGACCAGGCATTGGGCTAGGCAAAAGGAGTGGGATAAGGCATTCCGAGCAGAGGAAACTGGGCCAGAAGCTCCATGAAAGCGGGGGGGGGGGGGGGGGGGGG
>CM053613.1:3548586-3563057 GCA_028646535.1 Procyon lotor
GGGCGGGATTGTGATAGGGGACACTGTGGGGTTCAGAGCAGGAGGCTACCAGAGGGCCAAGGGGTTCAGGACCTCTGTGGGAGGCTCTTCAAAGACAGCCCAGTGCTTCCAACCCAGTTTGCAAGGGCCTACAACACGGAAAACTGGGGAAATTATTGCCTTCAAACTAAGAAAATCAAAGTTAATATTTGATCATGCACGAATATTTTGTCGACTAGTAAACTGCACTTTAATATGGTGTGATTAAGCATCAGTCCTCCCCACTGGGACATGTGGACACATTTTGTGTGATGTGTTGTGGGACGTGGCCTTCGGGGGAAGGAGAACCTGGGGCCTTAGGGAAGTCTTAAATGACCCTGGGCCCCAAATCCTTTCCCTCCTTCCCCAGGCCTGAAACTCCCTTGGTTCAGCATGTTTGGGGGTAAGACCAAAAAAGTGTGGTGCCACTGCCAACAGCCCCTGTTAAAACAGAGCAAAAGAACCACAGGAAAGCACCTCCTGACCTCTCCCCAGACCCTGAGCCACAGCCGAGGCTGCCCTCCCCCAGAATGTCCCGGGACAGGTGTCGGGGCCTCCCAGGCATGAGCAGGAGGCAGGGCAGCCACAGAAAGCGTTTGGAGGTGGAGGCAGGTGTCAGCGGCAGGGTGCTAAGCAAGCAGCTAACCACACAGCCAGAACAGTCCTAGCAGGATGAAGGGCATGAGCCCAAGAAGGGGGCTCGGGGACCTCGGGTTGGAGGGGGGTTAGCACTGCACACCTCCAGCTACATCATGATACCTGCAGTCTAGACTCTGACGCCCGTTTGGCTCTCATCTGTCCTACCCACCCCTTCGGATGCAGCACAACAGAGGTGGATGAAACCTGGGCTTGGGCAAGACGGCTAGCTCCAGAAATCCTGCCACACACTCCCCCTCGAGGGCCCCTGGGATAGAGTTGGCCTGGATGCTTCCACAGGGGAGAAATGAATGACTTAAGATTCTTCTTCCAGGTAATTCTTAAGACTCTGCTTCTTTTCCTAGCCTGGGAGGTGGCAAAATATTTTCTCTTAATGTCTTGGGAAGCCAGAAATCAGGGCAGGTATTTTTGTGGTATTTTCTCACCTGTATCTTCAGCTTCTTGTCTAGCCCTCCCTGTCCCCTAGGGCCATACATTTTAAGCTTCAGGAAGATGCCTTACTAACTATTCCCCAAACACACCAAGCCTTTCTTGCCTCCAGGCTTTTGCTCAGTGCAATTTCTTTTGCTTGGAACACCTTTTGTCTGCTTCTCTCTATGTAAAACTCCTCTTCATCCTTCAAAACCCTCTTCTGCAATGCCTTTCATAACTGCTCTGATAGGTCAGTCATTCTCCTTTCCCACAGAACCTTGGCCTTCCTTTTAGTATATCAACATATAAAGTCCATCATGAAAGTATTTTTTTCTTCCTTTTTTTTGAGGGGGGAGGGGCAGAGGGAGAGAATCTTAAGCAGGTTCCACATCTAGCATAGAGCCTGATACGGGGCTCTGTCTCATGACCCTGAGATCATTGACCTGAAATCAAGAGTCCAAGACCTAACCTGTGAGCCACACAGGTGCTCTGGAAGTATTTCTTTCTGTGCCTGTTTCTATAGGACGTTGGCCGGCTGAAGAGCAGGTACCATTTCTCAGACATCTCTCAGTCCTTTAGTGCTTTGTCAATTTTCTAAAAATCTGTCGGACGCCTGGGTGATTCAGTCGGTTAAGTGCCTGCCTTTGGCTCAGGTCACGATCCCAGGGTCCTGGGATAGAGTCCTGCATTGGGCTCCCTGCTCACTGGGGAGCCTGCCTCATGACCCAAGCTGAAGGCAGATGCTCAACCACGCAGACACCCAGGCACCCCAGTTCCCCGTGTTTTATACAGCTTGACTCATTTAAGCCTCCCAACACTCCTAACCCTAACTTCCAACACTCCCACCATGAAAGTTCCCATATCAGACCCCATGGTGCTTGTTGGGGAAGAAAGAAGAAACGTGACCAAGAGTAAACACTAGCAGGTAGCTGAGGTGGGATTCAAACAAATGACTAAAGAGTAGTAGCAGTAGTAATAGCAATAAGAAGAAGGAGGTGGAGGAGGAATGAGTTGATGAATGAACAGATGACTAAAAGGACCCACAGGAGAAAATCAAACGAAGAGGGACTTCTTCAGGATCAGAAAGGAAACGTTCCCCCTCAGAAATGAAGAGAAACCCTTTGATTCATATCCAGTCTTTTAATAAATCTATTCTTCCTTCTCCCACTCCCTCTTGTCATTGCCTCTCACTTGGGAACTGAGAGCGCTCTGGGTAAAAATAGCAAACCTGAGGGAGTGTGAAGGAAGCTCTCGGCAGAGCACCCACCAGGAACCCCACTCTCACACCGTGTCATCCACTTCCTATTTCCTGCTCATCCCTGGAAACCCAGCTCACTCCCCCTTCTCTGGGAAGCCTTGTCCCGCCCCAGCAAGTAACAGGATCCCACTCCTCGCTGCAGCAGAAGAGGGGGGTGTCTCAAACACATGCTGCGTCTCAAGGCGCCCCGCCAATGCAGCCAGATGTCCATAAACGACAAGGATCGGGGACAGGGGGACCATCATGAACCTTAATGCCTTCCCTCTGCGGCCCCGCCCCCTTATTCCTACTCCGCAGCCCCCTCACCAGGGAGAAAGGCCACTCCAAACTCCCAGGTTAACAACATCTAGACTCCCAACCTGGGCCACTTTCTCTGGGAGAGCTCTGATTGGCTGGCGTGGATCAGGTGATCAGCCCTGCTCCAATCCAGTGTGGCCAGGCGTGCTGTCACGTGGTCCAAACCCGGCTGCGCAGGCCTGCTCTTGGAGGGGGGAGGGGTGGTGTAAGGGATGTGACGTCACCCAAAAGGTGTCCTGGTCCCCTGCGTGCTTGTTTCTCATCCTCACGCTTCCTGCAGAATTAATCTTTCTGCGTGTGCCGACTGCCCTTCCTGCAATGCAGTTTAAAGACCCATCGCCGCCTTCTGCTTGCTTTCTGAATCGGTCGTGTGTGAGGGTCTTTGCGCACAAGTCCACCGGAGGACCCCTCATGGGGTTCGGACAGACCCCTCACCCGTGCATGTGTTGGTTCAAGGCCTCCACTCCAACCCGTCTTCTGGCCTGTGCATGGTTTAATGCTCTGCTGTTGGGCTTGCAATTCACAATTTTGAAAAAAGAGTCCGCATTTACATTTTGCATCAAGCCCTTTAAATTATGTAGCCGGTCCTCTTGTCCTTCCCTCACTCTGAGATCTTTTTTTTTTTTTTTTTAAGATTTTATTTATTTGACAGCGAGAAACACAGCGAGAGAGGGAACACGAGCAGAGGGAATGGTAGCGGGAGAAGCAGGCTTCCTGCCGAGCAAGGAGCCCGATGCGGGGCTCGATCCCAGGCCCCTGGGACCATGACCTGAGCGGAAGGTAGACGCTTAACGACTGAGCCACCCAGGTGCCCCTGAGATCTTTCTTCTAACCTGACCAGCCTAGTGTGCTTGGGCCGCCATAACAAAATACTATAAACTGGGCAGCTCCCACAACAGTAATTGATTTTCTCATAGTTACGGAGGTCAGAAGTCTAAGATCAAGGTGCTGGATAAGTCCGTTTCAGGGGAGCCCTCTCTTTCTGGCTTGTAGAGGGCCACTTTCCACCTTGTCTGCGCACGGCCTCTTACCTAAAGTGCCTCGTGGAGAGAGAAAGCGCTCTCTGTTGTCTTTTCCCCTTATAAGTTAACCAGCCCTATCTGATTAGGGCCCCACCCTTAACAACCTTATTATTATTTTTTAAAGATTTTATTTATTTGACAGAAACACAGCCAGAGAGGGAACACAAGCAGAGGGAATGGTAGCAGGAGAAGCAGGCTTCCTGCCAAGCAAGGAGCCCGATGTGGGGCTTGATCCCAGAACCCCAGGATTATGACCCGAGCGGAAGGCAGACGCCCAATGACCGAGCCACCCAGGCGCCCCATCCTTACAACCTTAGTTAACGTTAATTACTTCCCCCAGAGTCCCAGTCTCCAAATACGGTCACACTGGGGGTTAAGGCTTCAACACTGGAATTTGGAGAGGACACCACCCAGTCCCTAACACCAACTTTCTAGGTTCCCGGCCCCTGGGCTTGCATCTCCTGCACAGACTCATGCCTGCCCCTTTGGATCTTCCAGGTGGCACTGTCTGGTTCATCTTGCCTTGGCTGCTTCACCCTGGACGGCACTGTGTTCGACCCAGCCTACCCCTTTGGCCCTCCAGGGTAAAGAGCACTCACGCCCTTCAGGGACGTTGGGGCTGGCTGGCTGGTGTTTTCCACCCCTGCCAAACTTGTACTTAATCTTCAGGGCTTGTTGTGAGCCACCCTCGTCCTGCATGCTGTTTCTGCCCACCTCTCGCTGCCCCCATCCGAGTTCCCTCCTGTGTGTCTTTTCTCACCCCATTAGAGCTCCCGCCCAACCCTATTGTACAGGCTGCTTTTAGGCAACAGGCTTGAGCAGTGGAAACTTGAACAGGGCAAGGGTCCACAGTGATCATGGAGCTGAACGCAAACAGGTGCGTTAAGCCATAGGCCCTAACTGATCAATGGTCTATGGACAACTAGGCAGAGTTGCCAAAAGGGAAAATTCCATACATCCCCATACTCCCTCATTCCACCCTGTAACTGTGGCTGGTCCCCATCACCTAGGGCAGTCTTCCCTTTGCTGTCCTGCCTGCTGTTCCCTTGCAGCGTATTCAGTAAGCTTCTCTCTCTTTAGCTCTGCCTTGGGTGAATTCTTCTTACCTGCACCGCTGGTCCCCACCAATCGGGACACCCCACACAGTGGCCAATTTTGTGCCTGTTGGGCCCACTGGTCTCTTCACCATGATGGCGACTCTTATCACCATCTTCACCCTGATGCACAGGGTTGGCACAGAGTGGGCACAAGAAGTGATAAGGGGCTCTTTGAAGGTGGGGCTTAGTCTCATCACCTTTGATCCCCTTCTGATTGCATCCAGTTGTGCAGTGAGGACCGTCTGCAGGACAGAAAGGGAGCCGGCCACTTCTAGGCCAAATGGGAGAAGGATCTCTTGGGTCCTTAATTATTTGGCTTTAAAAAATTAGAGCTGCCTTGAGGCATCTGGGTGACTCAGTTGATTAAGTGTCTGACTCATGATTTTGGCTCAGGTTGTGATCTCAGGGTCATGGGAGGGAGTGCCACATCGGGCTCCAAGTTCAGTGCGGCGACTGCTTGAGATTATCTCTCCTCCTCTCCCTCTGCCCTGCCTACCCTCCTCCAGCACGGGTTCTCTCTCTCTCTCTCAAAATAAATTTTAAAATGACAACAACAAAGCTAGAGCTGCCAAAGACCCCAGATAACCTCACGGCCTTTGGTCCTTCTTGCTTTTCACTCATGCAGTCACGATAGTCTTTAAGAAATACATTCATTAAACTTTTTTCTCAAATTACAGGAGCTTTATCAATGTACCAAACATCAAACAAATGGCTGTCATTTAGGATTTGAAACATGAAATTTGGTAGGAAAAACCAAATCTCTAACTCTGTAATAGCTGAGCTCATCTCCCTTTGCCCACAGTCATGCTCAATGGTAGCAAAATCCTAATACTGCCAATTTAGCATTGGGCGCTTTCCATTTACACTTAAATCTCATAGTCTTGGAGAAAGTTTGGCTTCTATTTTTGACCTTAGCTCAAGGCAGAAAATTTACTTCACTTCGAAACCTGGTGCAGTTGAGAGACAAGGAAACTGAATGGACCCCGTGAAAAATCGCATTTTGGGTTCATTTTCCGGCTTCTGTTCTAGCTCGCCCTACCTTCCTGCCCGCTGCATGCATTGTAGAACAGATAACGTGTGTACTCCTCGGAGAGGTCAAGGGTTTAATGATTTCTTTGGAGTCGTTCAGCACCGCAGATAACATCTAGGGAGTGACTGGGAGGGGTTGTGAGTGTTTTCCAAGACCGCAGACTCCTCGAGACTACAGTGGATGCGTATATGCCCCGTCTTTGCTCCTGGATGCCTGAGAAGACACGTGCACCAGGCCACAATCCTCAGTAAAAACCCCAGGCCCCAAGCCAGGAGGAGACTCATGCTTACTTCCTTTCCGAGTCCCAGATGCTCTGTCTCTGTCTGCATTCTTTATGCTTTCTTTTTTTTTTTTTTTAAGATTTTATTTATTTGACAGAGAGAAACACAGCGAGAGAGGGAACACAAGCAGAGGGAGAGGGAGAAGCAGGCTTCCTGCCGAGCAGGGAGCCCGATGCGGGGCTCGATCCCAGGACCCTGGAATCATGATCTGAGCCGAAGGCAGACGCTTAACGACTGAGCCACCCAGGCCCCCCTCTGTTTATGTTTTCAATAAACTCTGCTCTCAGTTCACATTTGATTTCTATCCTGTATGAAGCCAAGGACCCTCCTGGCTGGTCCTGCGGGACCCCCTCTAAAGGAGAGCACATTAATCAGCTGTTTGTTTATGCATTTGCATAAACACCCAGATTTGTGTGTACACATTTTTTTTTCCTGTTATTTTTGCTGTTTCGAGCCAGCTTGTCTGCTTTCAGATTCCCACTCTGTTTGGCAAAGTTACTTAAGCTCTGTGATTCAGTGTTCTTATCTGCAAAATGGGTTTTGGATCACAAGAGTGATGAACTCACAGAGTTGTGGAAATTACATTGAGAGAGAGGCTAGCACACGACACGTGGTACAGGGTTAACTGTGACCATTGCACCATTTGTGCCAAAGGCCGACCTCACGCTTTCACTCTTTTGCAGAGTATTTTATTTTATGGGAGTATTAGTCTCCTGTCAGTGGGCCAAGGCTATTTCTAGATTTGTTTATTACTAGTAATGATGCAACAAACACACCAGGCACAAGCGTATTTATTTATTTATAAGATTTTATTTATTTGACAGAGAGAAACACAGCGAGAGAGGGAACACAAGCAGAGGGAATGGAAGCGGGAGAAGCAGGCTTCCTGCCGAGCAAGGAGCCCGATGCGGGGCTTGATCTCAGGACTCTGGGATCATGACCTGAGCCGAAGGCAGACGCCTAACGACTGAGCCACCCAGGTGCCCCAAGCGTATTTATTTTTAAAGTTTACAGCCAAATCGCCTCCTCCAGAGGTTACACCAGGGATTACACACCTGTGGACACACACCTGTGGACACTGATTCTGTCCCTGTGCCCTCATCAGGAGGGTGCCTTCACATGAGTACTGACCTGTTTCTCTCTTCTTCTGTGAATTTTCCTGTTTCCTTCCTTTGCCCGTGTGTAGGAGCTCCTGTGTATTCTAGCCACACATCTCCTCCTTGTTTTAGATGTTACGTATTTTTTCCCACGCTGTCTCTTGTCTTTTTTCTCTTTTGATACTTTTTTAAAAAATTTTTAAATTTTTATTTTTTTTAAGATTTTATTTATTTGACAGAGAGAGATCACAAAGTAGGCAGAGAGGCAGGCAGAGAGAGGGGGAAGCAGGCTCTCTGCTGAGCAGAAAGCCCAATGCGGTGCTCGATCCCAGGACCCTGAGATCATGACTTGGGTGGAAGGCAAACACCTAACCATGTGAGCCACTCAGGTGCCCGATATTTTTTTTTTAAAAGATTTTATTTATTTATTTGACAGAGAGAGAGAAAGAGCGAGAGTACAAGCAGAAGGAGGGGCAGAGGGAGAGGGAGAAGCAGGCTCCCCGCTGAGCAGAGAGCCCAATGCAGGACTAGATCCCAGGACTGTGGGATCATGACCTGAGCTGAAGACAGATGCCTAACCCACTGAGCCACCCAGGCGCCTCTCTTCTGATACTCTTTAATGCAGAATAATTTTAGGCTTACAGAGAATTTGGGAGCGTCAAACAGAGAATTCCCATGTACGCCACACCCAGGTTTCTCTAGTAACACTTTACTGTGTGAATTAGTATGGTACAATTGTCATAATTAACTAGCCAATTAATTAACAATTAATTATTAACTAAAGTCCAAACGTTTTCAGATTTCCTTCCTTTCTAAGCCATGTCCTTTTGTCCCAGAATCCATCAGAAATGCCACATTACAGGGCGCCTGGGTGGCTCAGTGGGTGAAGCCTCTGCCTTCAGCTCAGATCATGATCTCAGGGTCCTGGGATAGAGTCCCGCATCGGACTCTCCACTCAGTGGGGAGCCTGCTTCCTCCTCTCTCTGCCTTACTTGTGATCTCTCTCTGTCAAATAATAATAAAAAAAAAGCCACATTATGTTTAGTCACCTTGCCTTCTTATGCTTCTCTTTTTTCTTTTTTTAAAGATTTATTTATTTTAGAGAGCGAGAAGGAGAGAGGGAGAGATAGCAGGGGAGGAGCGGAGGGGAAGGGAGAGAGAGAACCTCAAGCAGACTCCACACTGAGCACAGAGCCCAATGTGGGGCTCGATCCCTCAACCCTGAGTTCATGACCTGAGCTGAAATCAGGAGTCAGATGCTTAACTGACTGAGCCACCCAGGGGTTCCTTAGGTTCCTCTTGACTGTAACAGTTTCTAGGACTTCCCTTGTGTGTGTGTGTGTGAGTCTGTGTGTGTGTGTGTGTGTGTGTGTGTGTGTGTGTGTGTGTGTTTGTATGTGTTTAATGACCTTGGCAGTTTTAAGGGCAACTGGTTAGCATTTTGTAGAATGTCTCTCAATTAGGACTTGTTCATTTCCTCCTGGTTAGGTAGGATCTGTGGGCTTTGGGGGAAGACCACAGAGATAAAATGCCTTGTTTGTCATATCACTTAGCATCACTGATGTTGACCTCGCTGAGGTAGTATTTGGCAATTTTTTCACTGTTAAGTTACCCCTTTATTCCTGTTTCCTGTGTGTTAACTGTGTTTATAGTGTCCTTTTTTTTTTTAATGATGTCTTTTCATATGGAAGATCTACCCGTTTGATCTCTTTAGAGCTGGAAGGACCTTCATCAAGGGACAGCATCAGTGACTCCAGCAGGTCTGATGTCGTGAGTGCCTCGGGAGCATCCAACCCCACGCTAAGAACTTCCTCACTTGCCTCACTGACCCCTGAGGACAACCCGTAATGTTGGTCCCTTTATTGTCTCCATTTTGGAGAGAGCATGTGGAGTCCGCCCGCCATTAGCCACACCAGAGCCACCAAGAGGCCAAATCGGGATTCATACCTAGGTCTGTCTGACACTGGATATAACTGCCTTTTTTTTTTTTAAGTTTACTTATTTTTAGTAATGTCTACAGCCAAGGTGGGGTTCAAACTCGGGAACCTGAGATCAAGAGTCGCACACTCTTCCGACTGAGCCAGCCAGGTGCCCCTGGACAGAACTGCTTGAATGTAGAAACCAAGGTCCAGAGAGAGGGCGCTATCTGTGTCCACCCAGCAAGTTGGTGGCTTCGCCTAGGCCATCGTCCCCCGCCACCCCCCCACAGCTGGGCCACCTCTGAGCCCCATGAGTCATCGGCTAACCCTCAGCCACGAGCCTGTCCTGCCCTCAGCCCCACCCCCAGCCACCCACCCACCTCCTGTCCTTTGGCCTCTGTGGCTTCGGCTTCAAGCACCCCCAGAGGAAGGGACCCAGACTTCCCAGCAAATAAACACCGCCCACAGATTTCCAAATATATGGAGCAAAGTGTTCCTTACCTCCCCTCAGTCAGGCCTGACCGGAACTCCAAACTCCCCGCCTGTCTTCCGCCCCTCTCGGGGTCAGGTTCTGGGTCTTGAGTCCTGCTCAGAACAGCACGTGCCCTCTGCTGGGCGGAAACCCGCCCCAAGGGGCGCCTTTACCACCATCATCAGCGGTCCACGCTTCACCTTTCACAGAATGATCGGGAACAAAGCCTTCCCAGGCCTCCTGGACACTGGTACCTTTGTCCTCAGAGTGCTTTGTGGCTCCCCTTCCAGGGCGTCTCCCGCACCCCGCACCCCCAGGGGAGGGAATGGGGCTGCAGACCTGTGTAGGTACCTTAGCGGCCCCGTCGCCACTAACAGAGAGGTTTGCTTTGCCAAAGCTCTTGACTGTGGAGAATTTTGGACATGAGATTGAGCCGTCTCCACCCCGCTGCTTCAGTTCAGGGCTGGTTTGCTTCATCTGCATTCCCATCCACGTCCCTCACCTTTAAAGCAAATCCCAGAGGGTGCATCATCTCATCCACAAAGGGCAAGAATCATCTCAAGGATGAGGAGCTTCTCATTAATAAAATAGTATAATTTCCACCCCCCACAAAAGGAATAGTTCTATATTACCATCAAATGTCTGGTCAACACTCAAAGTGCCAGATACTTCCCAAAGAATTTCCTTTAACGGGTGCCCGGGTGGCTCAGTCGGTTAGGCATCTGCCTTCGGCTCAGGTCATGATCCTGGGGTCCTGGGATCAAGCCCTGCATTGGGCTCCTTGCTCAGCAGGGAGCCTGCTTCTCCTTCTCCCTCTGCCTGCCGCTCCCCATGCTTGGGCTCCCTCTCTCTCTCTCTCTCTCTTTCTCTGTGAAATAAACAAATAAAATCTTAAAAAAAAAAATAATTTCCTTAAAAAACCAATAGTCTGAGTTAGTATGCAATTAAGGTTAAACACTATGATTGACTCATGTGTTAGGTTTATTTTACTCTAGAGTCTTCCATTGCTCTTATTTTCTTTGTAACTTATTTGTTGAAAAACAACTTGGCAGTCTGTCCTGTAGGGATCAGCCTAGTGTGGATTTCGCTGATTGCAGCCCTGTGGTGTAATGTAAAATGTTTCTCTGTCCCCCGGGGACCTTGTAGATTGAGAGTTGGATCTAGAAGTTTCAGAAGATGCAGTCTGGACTGGGTTGGGTTTTTTTTTGGTTTTGTTTTTTTGTTTTTTGTTTTTGTAAGATTGTTTCATAGGTGGTACTGTTTCTTAAATCAGGAAACGTATATTGTCCGATTGCCTCCCCTTTTGCGATGGTGTCATATTGCTTTATTTGTAAAAATTCTTACCTTGGAAAAATTTCAAAGCTGTGGAAAGTTGCAAGGATGGTTGGTATACCTTCACCTTGATTTACCAATCCTTGTCATACTGATTTTGTCATTCATATGTATATATTCCCATATACACGTTATTTGAGAATAGGCTGTAAACGTTATGCCCCTTCACCCCTAAATGCTTTCTCTTGTGAGTCTCCTGAGAGCTCTCTTTCATAACCATCTAAGAGAAAAACAGTTTCTATATTCACAATACTTCTGACCCCAAACGTGTGGGTTTACCCTCACATTAAACAATTTGGGGCACCTGCGTGGCTCAGTCAGTTAAGCATCTGCCTTCAGCTCAGGTCATGGTCCCAGGGTCCTGGGATTGAGCCCTGTGTTGGGCTTCCTGCTCAAAGAGGAGTCTGTCTCTCCCTCTGCCACCCTCCTCATGCTCTCTCTCTTTCACATAAATAAAAGAAATCTTAAACAACAACAACAACAAGAACAGTTCTCCAACTCTTTAGGTACCAACTAGGTGCCCTACAATTTGGTTCTCACACTAACCACTTGGATTTAGCACAGACCCCACAGGCGAAGGGCTGGGTCCCACAGGATTGTCTCCACTTTAGAAGCCACTGATAAGTCACAGGTATAAGGATAAGTCACACCTGCTTTTGGCCAACTCCTTACACATCAGGGGTTCTGAGACCCCCCTCCTCAAGTTCAATAGTTTGCTAGAAACTCATGGAGTTTATTTGCTCATAGAACTCAGGGAATCACCGTTTGCTGCTTTATTCTAGAAGATATGATAAAGGATACAGATGAACAGCCAAACAGAAGAGAAGCATGGGGCAAAAGATATGGAAAGGATGTGGAGGTTCTGGGCTCCCTCCAGGAGAACCAACCCTCCCACTGCCTTAATGTGTTCACCAACCAGGAAGTGCCCTGAATCCCATTGTTTAGAATGTTTATGGAGGTTCCGTTACATAGGATGATTGATTAAATCATTGGCCATTGATGATTGAACTCAATCTCCAGTCCCTCTCCCCTCCCCAGAGGTCCAGAGGTGGGACTGAAAATTCGAACCCCTCCAGTCCCAGGGCTGGTTCCTGTGGTACCAATCCTGCCCCCACCTTCCAAATGTCTCTTCATTCGTTAGCACAAACTTGGGGTGTGGTTGAAAGGGGGCTTATTATGAATAGCACAAGATGATCTGCCACCCACCCAGAGAAGTGGGTCCAGGGAAGACCCCCGCTGACCACTTTGAGGCTGGGTAGAGTGGCAGGTTCCCTTTTCTCCCATCCTTGCCAACACTCGTTATTTCTTGTCTTTTTGCTAATGGCCATTCTAACAGGTGTGAGGTGACATCTCATTGTGGTTTTGACTTGCATTTCCATGATGATGGGTGACTTCCAGCGGCTTTTCTTGTACCTGTTGGTCATCTGTGTGTCTTCCTCGGGAAAATGTTGATTCAGATCCTTTGCGCATTTTTTAAATCAGATTGTATTTTTGCTGTTGAACTGTATGAGTTCTGTATACATTTTGGATATTAACCTCTGATAAGGGGTTACATATATTTTCTCCCATTCCATTTTCATTTTATTGATGGTTTCCTTTCTGAGCAGAAGCTTTTTCGTCGACATAGTCCCACTTGTTTATTTTTGCTTTTGGTGTCAAATCCGTTGAGCAGCTACTATGCATAAGATATTGGGGATACAGCAGGTCCCAAAGCATATCAAGTTCCTGACTCATAAAGTTGATGTTCTGGTGGCAGAAAGAATAAGAAAAAGAACATGCGTTGGCCACACTAAGCGGGTAAGGTGCAGAGAGGAAGGATGGGATGGGGAGAGCTGTTTTAGGTAGAAAAGTCAGGGAATTCCTCTGTGATGAGGCAATTAATGAGCAGAGATTGAAGAGGAGTGAGGCAGGTATTGCAGGAAAACATTGCAGGTGGAGCGAATAGTAAGTGCAAAGGCCCTGAGGTGGGATAGTGTGTCAATATGCTTAAGGAACATCAAGGAGGTTGTTGTGATTGGAGCTGAGGGGCAAGGTTGTGTGTGTGTGGGGAGGCCTCCTGATGAGGTTGGAAAGGTAGCCAGATGGTGTCAGACAGTGTATGCCATGGGATTTGCTGTGCATGAGCAGGAAGCCATTTCCCAGTTTTGAAAAAAGTGCCTGGATCTGACTTTAGCTTTAGTGGCTTAATCCTTGACAAATGTGGAAAGTAGATGGCAGGAGGCCAAGTTGGGATGGGGTCAGCAAATAGGAAACCATGAACATGGTCCTAATGAGAGGGGATGGCTTAGATCAGGGCTATGGTACTAAAAGGGAGGGCAAGTTCTCGGAGTTTGGATGAATTTTGATGAGGCCAACAAAATTAACTGGTGGAAGTGGCATATAGAGAGTGGGGGATCTGCTATAATGGTTAATTTCATGTGGAATTTGGGTCATTGGAGGCCCAGACATTAAACATTATTCAGCAGAATTCAATCTCTCTGCCCAACTGTCTTTGAGCTGGGACACCAATCTCCTCCAATCTTTGTACTTAGATGCAGACTTGGATTGGGACTTACACTATCGCTCTGCCCCTACAGTGAACCAATTTTTATAATAAATCCGTATGTATATATGTCTCACACTGGTTCTGTTTCTTTGGAGGACCCTAAATGATACGCTGACCATTGAGTTTTCTGGTCTTGCCTGTGGAAAGCTTGGAGCTGGCAGGGTGGACCAGATGACTGGGAAGATAGTTTGGGACATGTTAAAGGGGGGCTGTGTGACCTTGGGTAACTGACTATTTCCTATAAGAGCTTTATATTTTAGTTGGAAAATCCATCTTGTCCCCTGTGATTTCAGGGAAGACAACTCAGATGTGACCAGTTAGAGCTTTGCATTACCTGTCAGCAGTGACTTGTTCGGAGATGAGCCTATGGACAGAGATAAGCATTCTTTCCCTGTGTGCTCCTGGATATAGGGGCTGGGAGTTGCCACAGATACATGAGGAGGCCACAAAGAGAGAATGAATCTGAGAGAGAGATGGAGAGAGGGAGAGGGTGATAACATAGGTCCTAGGGACGGCTTCGAGCCCCTGATCAAGCTGTCCCTGAAGCTAGTCTGTGTGTCTAAACTCTGTAGTGATGTATACCAATATATTCTTTTCTTCCTCGAGCTAATTTAGGTTGAAGTTCTTGTTAATTGAAACAGAAAGAGCTGTACCTGGAAAACAAACCAATCCTTTCATTTTCCAGGGGAAAAAAGGTACAACCCAGAAAAGATGAAGGATGTCCCAGAGGTCACACAACTAGTGAGCAAATGGGTAACTGAGCCCCTTGAGCAATCAACCCAGCCCCCTACTCCATGTCTCTGAAGGTCCAGGATTCTTGTTTCAGACTAGGCTGCCACAGCCCCCAATCTAGGACTCGGAAGTCTGACCAGGAGGACTGTCCTCTCTCAGGGACCCACTGGACAGGCTCCAGCTCAATTTACCTCCCCATGGAATATTTACACTAGTCCCCAGGGCCCTTCTGCTATGGGAAGGTGAAGTGGCAGACCTTGGAACAGCTTTGGATTCTAACTTTCCAAAAACATCCCTGGTCTG
>CM053613.1:3563557-3574829 GCA_028646535.1 Procyon lotor
GAGAAGGGACCCATCTGGGGTCAGATCAGGTGAACCTTCTGGAACTGGGTGCTAAGAACCGAGGACCAAATGCCCTAAATGCTTTGCATGCATTAACTTGAGAAATACAACTACCCTGGTGGGGCGGGGGGGGGGGGGGTGTATTTATTGAACAGACGAGGAGACCGAGACAGAGAGAGGGCTTAGCGCCTCATCCAAGTTCACGGGCTAGTAAGTGGTGGAGCCAGGGCTCCAACTCACACCTTGGGCTACAGAGCTTTTATATACTTTGCTCTCCTGCCTGATGGTGAGGGTGCGGAGGAGGGGGCAGCGATGCTGCTCCTTTTCAGGACTGGGCACGCCCTGATTTGCAAAGCTTCTGTGCACTTGTCACTTGATGTGCCCTTCGGCCCAGGGAGACGCAGAGATCAAGATTTCCATTTTATAGAGGAGGGTAATCACTGGCCCAAAATCACTCCCCAAGTTAATTGCAGGTGGGGGCTGGGGCCCCAGGTTTGGCTCTCAGGCTCGGCGGCCAGCCCCTCTGACTATCTGACTATCGTTTGCGGTCCCCGTCCCCCCCCACTCCCCGTCCCCAAGGGAAGGGGCTTTGGACACACAGGGTGGGCAGAGGGCTCTGGCTTGCTGTGGGATTAGCGTCCTCATCTGTAAAATGAACGACCTGGATCTGTTGGGCTCTGAGCGCCCTTCCAGCTGAATTCGCTGTCCTTGCTCTGAGAGGTGCTTGGGGATGCGGTGCTTGTCTCGTTGCCTTCCCCGTGATGGCAACCAAGTGGCCCCATTTCCCTGGCAGGATATTTTTACCACCTGCTGGCAGCCTCCTCCCATCCGGCATGGCTGCGGGCTCAGGAAGCTGGGGGAAGACGTCCAACCAAGCCCAGAGTGTTCCCCTGGCTCAGGAATTGGGGCCTCCTGCTTGATCTGTCCTGTGAGCTCCTACCCCATTCTGCACCAAAACAGAATGCCGCTGGTCATCCGTCTGTCTGCCTGTCTGTCTGCCTCTTAAGGAGGACTGTGAGCCCGAGGGCCGAGGTCCCGTGGAAAGAGCCTGCTCTGCTCTGTGTGACCTTTGGGCACAGGCGGGCCTAAGGGTGGAGCCCTTTGAGAGCCTGGAGCTTCTGCGCTGGCTGGCTCATCTCTCCACACAGGTCACCCCTGCCTTGCACATCGGGGAGGCCTCCAAGGGCGTCACCTCCTCTCACTCAGATTCGCGAGGTTGGCAAAGTCCGCTGAGGTCGGCTAGCTCTCCGGCTCGGGAGCTGGCCCACCCGGAAGCAGCCTCACACCCCCTCCCTCTCACCTTGTTTGAACCCAAGCCCCGACTTGGTGTGACCCAGCTCGGTGTAGTACCCGTGCCTCCTCCTGTCACCTCACCCCACCCCCAAAAGCTGACAAGGCAAGGTTATCCTCTCTCCTTGACAGATGAGGAAACTGAGGCCCTCAGGGGCATGAGTGTGCAAGGGGCAGTCACAGAGCCTGGCCTGAGGCTCAGGGGCCTTCCCAGTGCCCCCTCCCTCCCCCAGGAGAGTGAAGTCTTCATGTGCAGACAAGACCAAGACAAGCAAGGCCTGAGGAGGGCACAGCTGGGAAGGCAGGGGAGGGGGACCATTGGCAACATGGATGTCCAGAGCCTGAGCCAGGGACATCCGTCCTGTCATAGGGCATTCAAATGGTTTGCACCTCCAGATGCACCGTGTTCTCTCTGGGCTTCCCAAGCCGCTCCCCCCCCCCCCCAACACTTCCTCCCTCCCTCGGCCTGGCTAACTCCTACTCCTTGGTGGCAGAGGACTCAAGACTTCAACAGCTATACCCCGAGCACCTTCAGTGAGGCAGACACTGGCCAAGGTGAGCGGTTCATAGTGAGCAAGGAGAGAATTGTCCCGCCTTCTGGAAGTTTCCCGTCCCCAAGGAACCATGCAGAGCCGACATAAAATAGTTCGCATAGACTCGCGGCTGTCATGAGCAGCTTGGGCTGCTGCTTGCTTCAGCTCGGCAATCTTTATTCCTGGTTTCAGCCCCAAGGTTGGGAACTGGGTGGGGGTGGGGCCAGGGGTGCCAAAGACAATAATTCCTTCCTCGCCCTGAGGCTCAGTTTCCACCTCTGTCACACAGGGAAGGAAGGCGTCCTCTGCTTCCTTATTGGGACACTGTGAGGAGACTGGTGACCACATACAGGCTTGGGCCTTTCAGCCACACGGCTCCGGTATTGACAACCGCCCCGACTCAGTCCTTGCCCCTGGGGGGCTCGCCGTCGGGGAGGGAGACCCAAGTCTTGACCCCCACTAGCTGCTGGCAGGTGGGGCATGGCAGGGGTGAGGATGGGGGGCAGGCGATGCCCAAGAGCCTCTCAGCCATGGGTGTGGCTTCACTGAGCTCTGTCCCAGAAGTTCATGACTGGGCCTGTGTGGGGCCAGGGGTGTCGTCACCCCTACTTCTAGGCAGGTTTCTAAGGCCCTCACACCTGTCACTGTGCAGGGGTGTCCCCATGCCCGGAGGGCAGAGTCCACCAGAAAACAGAGCCGAGCCCCCTTCTTCAGTCCTTTTGGGGTCTTTGTTGCAAGCCGGCCTTGGAGTGGAGGGCCAGGGCTGGGCGGCAGTCACAGGACCCTCGGGGGAGCTGGTGGCAGAGGCCTCGGTGCGATGGGGAAGGAAGGCAGGAGTAGTCCACGTAGAGGGGTCCAGACGGCCGCGAAGAGGTGGGTCAGCAGACACGGCCATCTCACCTGAGTGTGGCGGGGGCCAACACCGCTTCCGACACCTTAGCTGGTGGTGCCCTGAGGGGGCTGTGGGGAGGCCGGCAGGCTCAGGGTCACTCCGGGGAGGCTGGGGACAAAGCTCTTCCAGCTGCTTCTCATCTGCCGGGAGACAGAGGAGCGGCGAGATCAGGGCCCTGGTCTCACAGCTGTGTGGTGGGCTTCAGTGTTGTTCCACCTGCTGCCACGAGGTGGTGGTAGACCCCAGAGACAGGAGCACTGCTGGGGTGGGGTGGGGGCCTCTTCCAGAATAAGGAGGCAGGGCCAGGAGCCCACAGCTCCCACCAAGGGGGCCAGGATGCCCCCTTTCCTGGGGCAGAGGAACACAAGACGTAGCCCTGGGGAAATTTTATTGGCTGATCTCCTTGCCTCCAACGAAATCCACCCATGTAACACATTGCCAGATCAATCATTTTAAAACACCTCTGACCATATCACCAGCCTGCTCTAAAACCTTCTGTGACTCCCCAGTGCCTAGGGGATAATTCCCAAATGCCTCCAGGTATCCAGGCACCCAAATGTGGTGCCTGGATACCTCTCTTTCCAGCCTCATCTCCGGGCAGCTCTGCCGTCTTCTTGGTCCTTGCTCCCCCATGTTTCTACTTCTGAGCCTTTGCTGCCTGGGTCCCTCTCTGTGGGGTCCCCACCATCCCCCTGCAGTGCTTCTCCCTCATCAACCCTCAGCCAAACCTGCTGATACTGCTTCCGCCACCACCGGCTGTCTCCTTGCTGGGCTTGGATCAGCCGCTCCGTGTCTTCCCGGCCCCCTGGCAGCCACTCCTGGCCGGGCGTGTCCAGCCTCTCTGGGCCTCCGACGGAAGGCCTGGATTTCTCGTGCCCCTGTGTGAGGCTCAGCGCCCGGCGCAGTCGGCTGCCTCGAGGCTTCCCCCAGGGCTCCTGGAGTTTGCCGTAGGTGGGCCGTGGTCCTCGCAAGGACTGGCTGCGTGGGCCCATCCCCATGGTTCTCGAGGCTGCGAGCACAGGACTGCTGCAGGCCCTTCGGCTAGCCAGTGGCTTCTGAGATGGCCTGGAGTCTCCACCCATGTGATGGGAACTTATTTGGGGGCAAAGGTTGGTACTGCTGAGGTGGCCATCGTAAACCAAAGGGCAGGCCACAGGGGACGAGCATCCCTGAGCCAGCGTCACCGCTGCCTCTCTCTACCTGTGGGAAAATCGGCCAAGAAAGACAGAGACCTGTGAGCAGATCTGGGGACAAGGCCAAAAAGAAATGACTCAAAGGTATGGTTTGGGGCACGCTCAATGACCTGGTCTCACGCGACAAAGCGACATAGGACACACTCTCTAAGTTCTCGACTCTAAGCTTAGAGCCCCAGCTATTGTGTCTGAGAAAAGACTCGAGGTCCCCCGGCTGGGGCAGCCCTTCAGGATCTCCTTAGTACAAGGACTCATTAAACTGGTTTCAAAGCGCAGAGCTCGTCATTTACACCAGTAACACAGAGGGCGGAGATGTTCCCGTTGCTGGTGGGGACGCATGGACCGATCTCAGCAAACGGTCCATCCTGTAAAAGAAAACTTTATTAAATTAAAAAAGAAAGAAACGGGACAGCTCGGCCCAGCCGAGCTAGACTAGCCTTCCCCCTCTCTCTTGGTCTTGTCAGCCGCAGAATGGGTCGCTGTGAAGATCCGATGAAATCACGGATGCAGAAGGGCAAGACCGCCAGCAGTAGCTCTTTCTGCCTCATGATAGTCCACGAGGGGGTCATGGTCATGCCCATTTTATAGACGGGGAAACAGAGGCTCGGGGATGAAGTCCCTGGCGGAGGCACGCCCACTAAGGGGCGGAGCTGGGACTCGCTCGTAGGTCAGAGCCGCGCTGCACCCAGTCTGCTCCCTCCGCTCTGGTGTTGGTGGCCGACGTCGGATCCAGAGCCGGTCGCCCCTCCCCATGTTTGGGCTGCTGCCCAGGGCCCCCTGTCTGGGGCCAGGGAGGCGCTGGCTGCAGCTCTCCTCAGGCCTGGCCTGGCTCTCTTTTCCTTTGTTGCTAGCCCTGCCCTGGGTGGAGGGTCTTGTATCCTCCAGGCTCCTTCCTCTCGCAGCCAGAGGAGCTCAGGCTGGGCCACAGTGAAGAGCAGCATGGAGAAGAAGGGCCCTCTTTACTCCAACCCTGACCACACCTCTAATGTCCCACACACGTGCCACCCCTGGTCCTGGATGAAAGGCAGCAAAGCTATTGTTTACGGATCAGGACCCTTGCCCCCCAAACGGTGGGCTCAGACTCCCCGCTCTCACCGGTCCAGGAGGAGTGGGCTGACTCAGACTTCTGGGACGTGCTGGGGTGAATCACACTCACTCTTGTGTCCAGCAGACAGCTGCCCAATATCCTCCCACCAAGTGTGTCATCTCACAACTTCCCAACCCCATGGAGGACAAGGAGAAGATGTGTGTTCCCTCCCTTCTGTCCCTGCTAACTCCCTGCCTTCGTCAGCTGGGAAAAGCTTGCCTTTTCCAGACACTTGTGGTGCTGGGGGGATAACCTCCCCTGGAAGCCCAGCCCCCCTCCTCTTCCCCCCCCCCAAACACGGTTTAACACAGCAATTGTTGCAGGATTTTTTTTTTCTCAGTCGGTGCCCTTGGTTCTTGGTCACAGTAGACTGGACAGACTGGTGGGCAGCGAAGCAAGATTTATTGACTGATTTATTGAGCGATCCCAAAGCTCCCAAGGAAGGAGGGGACCCGAAGGGGTTGCCACCGGAGTTTCTAAGTCTAGGGGTTTACCCGCTGGCTGGAGGGCTGTTTTAATCTGATTAAACCCCTGTGCCTGTCATCCAGTCAGGTTCTTGTCACCTATCGTATGGGAAAGGGTGGAGGGCTCCTTCTAGGGCAGTGCAAAATCCTTTTAAGGGTCGTTTCCTCTTGGGGGGCGCCGCTTGTCCCTGCCTGCCTGCCTTCCTTCCAGTTACCCTTCGTCACAGTCACACACAGAGGCCTTCCCCCTCTCCCCACTGGGTGTCCCTTGAAGGCTTGTCATCTGTGTTCCCAGGACACGACGTAGTACATATTTTGTCTTAAATATTGGAGGGGCGCCTGGGTGGCTCAGTGGGTTAAAGCCTCTGCCTTCAGCTCAGGTCGTGATCTCAGGGTCCTGGGATCGAGCCCCGCATCGGGCTCTCTGCTCAGCGGGCAGCCTGCTACTCCCTCTCTCTCTCTGCCTGCCTCTCTGCCTACTTGTGATCTCTCTGTCTCTGTCAAATAAGTAAATAAAATCTTAAAAAAAAAATATTGGAGACTCTTCAGTGTCTATTGCTGCCTTAAAAATTACCCCAAAACTTAGTGACTTAATTAAGCAACATTCATGCAGCACCTCACAGTTTCTGTGGGACAGGAGTCCAGGCCTGGCCGAGCCCGGCCTCTGGCCCAAGGTCCTTCACGGGCTCCAACAGGGGCCTGCAGCCACCTCAAACTTCGGCTGGGGGGAGTCTGCCTCCCCGGGGTCACTCGGATGGTTGTTGGCGGAACTCCGTTCCTTGCAAGTGGAGGGTCTGAGAGCCCAAGGGCCTGAGTTTCTTGCAGGTTGTTGGCTGCTCAAGGGAGGCTCACAGTGGGAGGGCAGGAGATGGGGGGCAGGTCGAAGCCAGAATCTTCGAGAAACTCAGTCTCAGAAGTGACCTCCCATTGTTTTTTGCCTTGTTCTGTTCCTTCCTGGGGGAGTCACCAGGTCCAGTCCCCACTCCAGGGAGGGATCCCCACAGAGCTTGAACACCAGGAGGCAGGATCACGGGGATTGGGGGGTCATCATGGAGGTGCTTATTCACAGACCGGGATTTTATTATTTTTAAAAAATTTATTATTTTTTATTTTTTAAAAGATTTATTTATTTACTTGAGAGAGAATGTGTTCGTGTGTTTGCACGTGCACACTCAAGCAAGCACAAGCAGGGGGGAGGGGCAGAGGGAGAGAAATCCGAAAGCAGACTCTCCTCTGAGCACGGATCCAGAAAGGGGCTCCATCCCAAGACCCTGAGATCGTGATCCAAGCTGAAATCAAGAGTCGGACGCTTAAACAACTGAGCCACCCAGGTGCCCCAGGTTTGTATTTTAAACCGGCAGGCTGCCTGAGTTTAGAATCTGGCACTTCTGTGTGATAGTTCTGTGTTTGAATGAGTGGCTTAACCTTGTGTGCCTGTAATTTCTCAGCTACAAAGTAGGGAAAATACCCCATTTCATCCAACCTAAGGTAGCACTAATTCATACGTCATTAAGAAAGAATACTTGGGGGGCCCCTGGATGGCTCAGTGCGTTAAAGCCTCTGCCTTCGGCTCAGGTCATGATCTCAGGGTCCTGGGATCAAGCCCCACGTTGGGCTTTCTGCTCAGCGGGGAGCCTGCTTCCCCCCCACCCTCTGCCTGCCTCTCTGCCTGCTTGTGATCTCTGTCAAATAAATAAATAAAATCTTAAAAAAAAAAAGAGAGAGTACGCACTGCCCATTCATTGGATGGGCAATGATACTGTTCATTTCTGAGAGGTTAAAATGGGGGGAAATGTAAGCTGTGAAATTAACGAAACACATTGAAACACACTGTATCTTTTTCCTAAAGTGGATTCTGGGATTTAGATATACAGGAAGGTTGCAGATGGGGGCAGGCCACCCAGCTATTCCTTCTTATTAGTGAGGCAATGAAATTAATCCAGATCTACACACTTCGGGTGAGATTTTTTTTTTTTTTTGATGATACCTAGGAGTAAGGCCCAAAAAAGGAGGGCTTCTCATATACATAAAGGAAGGCACCTTAAAACAGACACCAAGTGCTGAGAGTGCAGGAAAGAGAATGGGAGACCACATTTGGTTTGGGGGTAGGGAGAATCTGGGCAGGCTGCCTGGAGGAGGTGGTGTTGGAGCTCAGCCTTGAGAGCAGGAAGGATTGGTGCACTAGAAATGGGGGTGAGATCTCATGGGTGACCAGAGCCTGGGAACACACAGGGTTACCCTGGGGTGGGAGAAGAATGTGGAAAAGGAGATGGAGCCCAGTCTCTAGGGAGGCCTGGAGACAGAGATAGAGTGTGTCCTCTGTTCTAGGAGCCTTACCTCTGTGCTTGCGTTTCATCCTCACACTACTCTTGGAGCTTAGCCCCGTTTCTCAGATGAAATAACAGAAACCCAGAGAGGTGAAGCAACTTGCCCAAGGACACACAGTCAGTAGTGGGTCTTAAATTCATCTTCACGGTGTCAGGCCAACAAACAGAGGCCTTAACAAATGTGTGACCACCCTTTGCGGGTGGTCTTCATGCACCCTACAGGATGATCAGACAGAACTATGAGCCAAATGGTTAATGCCCCTAGAATTTTCCTTAAAAATACGATGCCCGCCAGAAGTGTGGCGAGGGGCTGTGCAGATACACATATTTAATTTAAAATTGTGTATGTTTCAACTGATAATTCATTGCTTTGCCTGAGCAACTCTTATAATACAGTGCATGTTGGGGGAACTAGTTAGTTCTTTTGCTTCAGAGTAATGGTACCAGATGTGCTCACGGTTATGGTTTTCATTGCCCCACAGCTGGCTAGAATGCTGGGCTATCAGGTTCAATGCCAGACTTTGGCCCCGTTATCACTCGGAGAAATCAAACAAAGGGAATGATGAATTATAATAATGCTATTGATTATAAAGGCTCCCATGTTCTGAGTGCCCATTCTCTGCAAAGTGTTGTAGAGCTTCCTATATGTAGTGCCTAGGAATCAGGGGAGGATTATTTCTATGCTACATACAAAACAATCAGGATCATTTGGTGTAGGGTCCTAGAGTTCCCAGTGTAGGCGCTCTTGCAGTTTTTCTAATATGTGGGACCTGATGACTATTGATGGTGAGCCTATCCTTTCTCCTGTGTGAGCCTCTTTGCTCAGCTGTGAAATGGGTGGGTCCCGCTGGAGTGTCCCAAACTTCCCTTGTTAAAAAACACCAGTTGCTGGTCCCTATCACAAGCCCCCTGTATGGACAGGGGCCTGAGAAGCTGTCTATATGACCATGCCCCAGATGATCTATATCTTGTGGGAAATCTTGGAAACATAATTGCTAAAGGCCCTTCTGCCTCTGAGGACCGTGATTTTAGGACTCAGATTTCAAATCAAAGCCCTTCCTTTGAAATTCTGAATTCTGCACATTTTTGCCTTATTTTTTCCCCCAAAGAAACCAGTGGAGACGACAGCCTGGGAATCAGGGGATTGGAGGGCTAGTCCTGGCTAAGCTATGTGATCCGGAGGGAAGTCGTTCTCTTTCTCTGAGCCTCTGGGGGAGAACCAAAGGAGCTGTGGCTTGGAGTGGGGAGAGGGGAAGGATCTTACCCTCCTCCGCCTTAGCCAGTGAGCACCAGCCTTGGTCTAGGCCTGAAGTGTTGGAGGGCTGGGATTTGCTAGACCATGGCCCACCTTCGCAGGTGGAAGGTCTGACCGTCTTTTAGAGATCCCATGACAGCATGGGCTCCACAGGCCCAGTGGACCAAATAACCAGAGTAGAGGAGGCCAAAAAGACAGGATAGGTCCCTAAGGGTAGGAGGTCTATAGGGTTAACTAAGCCTGGAGACTGCAGTGGGGAGGCATTGGGATTTAGGTTCCCCCAACTCCAAAATTATATTTGGGTGGTCATGGCAAGGGTCCAGGGCAGCCTCGTACAGCTGTTCAGTTTCCACACTGCACAAACACTCTTGGCGAGCTGGGATGGCAATCCAGCCCATCTTTGCCAGCTCAGTCATGTGCCGGCATGACTCTGCTGCTGTTGTCCTAAGAACGGCCTCAGCCCCAGGATGCTGCCAGAGGAGCATCTTTTCCTCATCGTCACAAGGTACAGCATGGGTCAATGGCGTTTATGGGTAGGTGGGGGCAGCCTGGACACTTGAGGATCTGCCCAGGGGAGAATAGGTCTTGAACCACCTCCATTCCCCATCACACACCCCAAGGGTTCTGGGTGTGTTCTGGGCTGCTTTGAAGAATAGAAGCCACAAGCCCAGCCTGTGAAAAAGGACAGGTTTTGTCCATTTTTTGTCCATTTTCCATTGTGAAGGATTTAACCCTGAGGCCTCACCAGCAGTCAAACTGTTGGAGGTTCCAGCTGCCAGAATTTGGTTAATTTTTTTAAAAAGTAACTTTCTGAGGCACCGGGATGGCTCAGTCATTAAGCTTAAGTCGCGGCTTAAGCCTGGCATCCAGCTCCCTGCTCAGCGGGAAGCCTGCTTCTCCCTCTCCCACTCCCCCTGCTTGTGTTCCTTCTCTTGCTGTTTCTCTGTCAAATAAATAAATAAAATCTTAAAAACAGAAAAACAAATAAATAAAAAGTGACTTTCTTTCGTCTCCCAGAGGGGATCTGGGACATCTAGGTTGTGCTTGTGAGGTCCTCAGGGCGAAGCCAGCCTTCTGAACTGCCAACAGAGGGGTGGCTTCATGGTGGCTGTTACAGTTTGAAGGATCCACCTGGGTGCTTCTGCTTGTCCTAACTGCTCTCGCCCTTCCCACAGCTCCCTCTCAGGCAGGGCTTCCCGAACTTGCTGGAGTGCTGTCCCCACCGGCCCCCTCCATGCCTTCAGCCTATCACGCCTCCTTGCCTTTGTTTCGGCTATATATGGATTCCTTTTATCAATAAATTTACCTGATAAGCTCTCAACTTATCTCTGTCAGTCTGTCTATCTATCGACTTAGCATAGGCACTCCCCCCTCCAGGAAGCCCTCCACACCCCTCTCATGGGGTAAGGAATCCCCTCTTCGGACTCCCATTGCGCTCTGGTCATTATCTCTAGCACAGCACTACACAGATCTCCCCCTCTGGTCTCGGAGCAGCTTGGGGGTGGGGCAAGTAGCTCCTTTTTCTATTGAGTGTTGCCCAAATGGCTGCAGAGTGACTGTAGCTCATTGTCTCCTGCCACCCCTTCCTCCTTCCTGGTTTGGGGCACTGTGGACGCCTCCCTCCTCAGAATTTGCTCCTCCTGTCAGCCTGTGCCCTCCCCATCTTTAAACTCTCCCCTTCCCCTTAAATGGGGTGCCCTCTGAACTTGCCTCTCTATTGATGGGCTCCACTCGGCCTCAGGGGCAGTCCTATCCCCTCTCAGGGTTTCAACCACTAACCGTGGGCTGATGACTCCCATTCCTTCATTTGCTGACTATTTATTAAGCATCTACTGTGTACCAGATTCAACTCTTGTAGTGGTAAAGTTCAAATGTGAGAAGGGGATGGGAGTACAGAACACAAACACAAACCAAGAACTTTCCAGAAAGTGACTGATACACTTTCCAGAAAGTGACTGACACTTATGTACTAAGAAGCAATAAGGCAGGCATAATCCCAGCTTAACAGGAGCCCATGAGCTGTTCTGCCCCTGGACCACTCCCTCCCGACAAAGCTGTGCTGCCTGGGCCCTATACTCGAGAAGGAGACTCTCCCAGGCTGCTCTCAGCCTATCTCTCCTGTAGTCTCCTATCTTCCCCTGTAGTCTCTTAGGAACTCAGAGAAATTTCCCAAGCTTCTGGTGCCCTCAGAATCAGTTGGGGCTTGAGAGGCACCTGGGTGGCTCAGTAGG
>CM053613.1:3574929-3595169 GCA_028646535.1 Procyon lotor
AAAAAAAAAAAATCTTAAAAATAAAAAAGAATCAGTTGGCGCTTTTGATAGATAAATAGATAGATAAAAAGATTCTTGGGTCCAAACTACCAGATTTACTGAATCCTTACTGAATTAGGGACCAGGGGCCAGGATCTGTTTTATTTATCTTTTAAAAAATATTTATTTATTTATTTATGAGACAGCGCACACGTGCGGGGTGGGAGTTGCAGAGGGAGAGAGACAAGCACCACCCTGAGATGGTGACCTGAGCCAAATCAGGAATAGGAGGTTTAAAAAAAAAAAAAAAAAGAATAGGAGGCTTAACCAACTGAGCTGTCCAGGTGCCCCATCTGTTTTGTTTTGTTAATAAGCCCCCCCCCCGGGGGGGGGCTCTTATTATCAGGAAGCCAAGAGAGTAACTTCTCTTGGTCTCTTAGTGGGTCTCAACACTGACCCACATTAGAACCGTTTGGAGAGCTTCTTCAACTAGCAATGCAATGCAGGGATCTCATTCCCCAGAAACTGACCCAAGTAGTATTCTGCTGGTCATTCTAACACCCCTGAGTTACACATCTAAGACCACTGAATACATGTGAGAACCATGGAGTGGCACTCAGGAATCTATGTTTCCCACTAACAAGCACCCTGTCCCAAGGAGAGTCATCACTAGTGGTACTGAAGCCTACACAGCAAGATGCTCTCTCTAAGACACATTAGGCTCTCTACCCAGGTTTTTGCCTGGGCAGTTTTCTCTATCTGGGAAGGACTACCCCTTCTAACTTTGTCCTCCTGGGGAACTCATCCTGAGGGTAGGACAGAGACCGATGGAGAAGTGTCTGGTTTCCTAATCTAACTTGAACTAGGTAATTTATATGCCTGAGCTAACTGTTCAAAATCCATACTTTTTTTGTTCACAGCAGTCCATTTTCTAGTCCTCAATTAGTTTCTTTGTTCAGACCTCTGCCTGGTGGCGTTGACGTGGGAATCACCTGAACCTGGCTGAAGCCACCCACTCTTCGCTCCAGACCCACAGATTCACAGGGACCAGCCAGAGCTGAGCTGACCTGTCGCAGTGCCTACAGCATGGCCAGCCCTAGAGCAGGGCCTTGCCTTTCCTGAGGGACACCAGGGCCCACATTTTACATGTACACAGCAAGGGGTATAAGATACAGGCAGGAAATGTTGAAATCACAAGGTAGGCATGCTAGAGGAGTAACAGGGACAATAATGTAATAGGGACTCAGTGTCCATCAAGTCCAACCACTTATTTACTTATTTGACAGAGATAGAGAGCGAGAAAGAGCTCACAAGCAGGGGAAGCTGCAGGCTAAGGGAGATCATGACCTGAGCCAATGGCAGACACTTAACCAACTGAGCCACCCAGGCGCCCCAAGTCCAATCACTTTTAAGGGGAAATTCAATCCAGAGAGTGAGGGGCCCTGGCCAAGGACACACAGCTTTAATTCTTCCCGGCATTAATAAAGTTCTGATGCAGAAAGTGTCCTAGAACCTGGACATCTAATAGGATGTGAGCTCTATGGTGTGATGCCACGAGGTATGTCTTTTCACCACTGTGTCCTGGCATAGCACTAGGCTCATAGTATGTGCACGATCAAATGAATTGTTAATCGAATGACTGTGGATCTGGAGAACTGGGATTTTAATCCTTGTTCAGCTACTAAAATAACTGTGTTGGACTGACCTATGTTGAAGTTCAGCCAGTTAGGAGGAAGGAAGGACAAGAAAGTTGGAGAGACAAAACAGAAACAGAGACTGTGAGACACGACAGAGAATGAAGTCGTAATCTCTCTCCAGGCTCAATAAACAACTTCTAGTTAAAAAGATGTTCTCATTAGTCCTCGATCCTTACCACTATCTGGAAGCAGGTTAATTTTCCTCCATGCCCTGATTACCATCTGACGTACCCTATATTTTATTACGTCTTTTCTCTCACTGTAAAGCAGAGATTTTGTTTGGTTTTGGTCACTCCCATATCTCCTAATTGGCAGGGAGCCCAGCTTATGATGCTTTCTGTTTAATCAAGCCTTCTAAACCTTCTACGTCCCCAGGTGCCTCAATTTGCATATTAAGAAACTGAGGCTCAGAGCGATGAGGTTGCTTGTCCAAGGTCAAACAGAGACGGACTCTTGCCCATCACCACCACTTCCACAGCTAAGGGACAAAATCACGCACACCCTTGTGGTACAACTGCCATCTCCTTCCTCCTGCCCTTCGCAAACGCTTTTTCTCCGCCCTCTTCCCCGTCCGCTCAGTGCATCTGCGTCCAGGCCAGATCTCTGAGTCCCCGTGCGATCTGTTATGCTTGCGGCTTTGGGAGACACGTGCTACTCGGGTGAATGAATCGCACCTCCCCACCCCCGCCGACAACCAATCACAGAGCGTCGGAGCCCAGTTACTTCCGCCTATTGCGGGCGGAGGTCCCGGCGGTGCGGCCCACGTGGGGCTCTAAAGACAAGGGAGTAGGCGGTGGTGCGGCAGGGGCGGGCTCTTCCAGCCTCCTCACCAATCCAGGGACCCGCCGGCGACGCGAGGGGCGGGGCTGACGTGGGGCGCCAAGGCTTAAACGTGACGGGTAGGCGGGGGGTAGGGAGGAGTCCTGAGCCGGGAGTGGTGAGTGACGGGAGTCACTGCCCAATAACAGGAGGGGATGGGCTGCCTGAGCCAATAAGAAGTCTGCAAGGCGGGGCCAGGACTGCAGCAAGTTCGGTTGCGCGGAGACCGCAGCTGTTCCCTGTCAGTGGAGGTAGCGGCTGTAGAGACGGTGGCGACGACTTGCAGCGGAGGCGAGGAGGTGAGTGCCGGCGGCGCTGCGCACCTTCCTCTACTCGCGGCGGGTCGGAGCAGGTGGGCGTGCGCCAGCGCCTCCGCGGGGGACGCTTATGTAAGGGTCGTGCGCGCCAAGGCGGTGCGGGCTCCACGAGTGACGGCTGGAAGAGACGGCGGCGGGCGGTGCGCGACGAGACGTGCGCCGCCCCTCCCCTCCCCTCCCCTCCCCCCTCCCCCTCCCACGGAGACGGCTGGCCGGCGCGGGCCCGCCCCCGCCCTCCTCCCCGCGCGCGCGCACGCGCTCCAGGGACCCTGCTCTCGGGTCCCCTTGTCCAGACCCCGGCCACCTCCCGGCCGGGCTTCGTTCACCTAGCGTCCCTGGTGGCGGCCGGCGGCCTTATTCCTGCCCTTGGGCCCATTTTGCAGATGGAGAAACTGACGCAGGGAACCCCCAAGTGCCTCAGGCGGGGTCCCTGAGTGTTGGAACCCAAGTCTGTCAGAATCGGGAGCCCAAGCTTTCCCCAACGTACTAGAAGTTGTTCAGCCCCGAAGAAAGCCGTGGCGTGCAAGGCGAGGGTTTTCTGTGTTCCAGGTGCCTGCGCTCCGCCTGCTGTAGGGATTCTCGTATAACCCTTTCGGGCGTTCTTGGTTCCACATGGTTTCAGAAGCGAGGCAGCGATTTGCCCGAGGCTGCTCAGTGAGGAGGAGGTGGGGCTGGACTCAGCCCGTTATTCTCGGGCTTGTAGGAGTTTACAAAGTGCACTTGGCCAGGGGCGGTGAGGAGAGGCGGCCGGTCCTGCAAGTTCCCTCCTGGGCACGGAATCGGGAGCCCTGGCTTTGAGGACCTGCCACGGCAGGTTCTTTCCAGCGGGACTTGTTTTGTGTACTTTTGAGTGAGTTGTTTCACCTCTGGCGAGCTCTTTCCTAATCGCACAAATGCTGGGGGGAGGCCAAGTCCCTAGGATCCTGGCACCTTTGAAACTCTTAAAAGTCGAAATGTTCATTTGTCCCCATTCTGCAGCTGAGAAAGCTGAGGCTCCAGGAGGTGCCGGTGTTTGCCATATCACAGTTGGAGCCTGCAGTGTCTTTGCCTTCGTTCCGGCCGGCAG
Source organism: Procyon lotor (assembly GCA_028646535.1). NCBI lineage: Eukaryota > Metazoa > Chordata > Mammalia > Carnivora > Procyonidae > Procyon > Procyon lotor. The sequence goes on from CM053613.1 coordinate 3,578,808, forward strand.
CCCTGCTTCCTCTTGCCACCCTTTCCCCTGCCTGAGATGCAGACACTTCTGGTGGGGTTGGATGTGCTTGGCGTTTGTAGTTACTCTCAGTGACAGCTTTTTTGTTTGCCGGGTCCTCCGCCTAACTCTGGAACTCTTCATTGCATTCTTTTGCACACTTACCATGTTGGGAGCCCTAGACTGGGTATTGAGAGAAGACTTGGAGGTGAGGTTAATCCTTGCCCTAGGACTGCTGGCCAACCGGAGAGGAAAAGGAAGAACCTAACTAGTGAGTCAGCGTGCCGCTAATGTTTCTAGAGAGCCCAGTGTGGGTGAGGTACAGCCTCTAGGAGGGCCCTAGGAAGTTCAGTAAAGGCCCACAAATCAGACCACACACTAGTAAGGGCAGGGAGAGGAGAAGTGGGCAAGACGGGCAGGCTTCTTGGAGGAGGTGAGTCGTGAGTCTCCTTCAATTGCACTAGAGCCTTCAGGGATTGGATTTGAGCAGCCCAGGTTTTATTATGGAGGAGAGGTGAGTTTTAAGCAACTAAAACCTGCAAGAGAAAGGCTGAGGAAGGTTGGGGGAGAAGGTGAGGAGGAGTAGCACTTCCCAGTTGAGTAGAAGTTTGGTCGGGCACTCCAAAGAGGCCTCTCCAGGAGATGTAACAAGGTGACGGCACTCGCTAAGGTGCAGAAAAGTCAGAAGTGAGATTGGGTTCTGCAGGTGCCATGGGGCTTGGATGGGCTCCCAGGGCCCAGCAGTGGCCTGAGCTACAGGTTGTGTCTGTTTTTGTTCTCGTGAGCAGCTTGTGAGCAAGCATCCTCTATTTCTTAGTGGCTGCCCTGCCCTGCTGGAAGGGGCTTTGTTCACGACAGTTGCTCAATTATCTGTTTGTTGAATTGAATTCGGTTGCCAGCCAAAGTTTCCACAATTTGTCCCAAAGTCCCCTCTGTGCCTTATTTCCTGTTCTCTCTCCCAAAGCCTCCTGCAGCCTGATGGACCCTCTCTGTGCTGGTTCTCACTTCAAGATCATCCTTCTGGGAGGTTCGCCCTGGTGGCTGTAGCCTCCTGAACCCTTGCTGCCTCTGAAGTACCAACACAGGCCACCTGCCCTTTTTTTTTTTTTCCCCCTCCCTGTTCTTTTCTTTCTCCTTGTTTCACTTCTGGCACCTGGTACCCCAGGTGCTGTGCCAGGTGCCAGTCCTCTCAACACTGCTCGCAGAGGCCCTGGGACCACGGCAGGGTAGACTTCAGACCCAGGACGTTCCAAATTGCAGTTCTCTGTGTCCCTCTGCCCTGTGACCTGTCAGTGCTGTTGACAAATGTTTCAGGTGAATTACTGGAAATGGCTCCAATTGGAAACCAGTAAGGAAGGAAGGGCGGAAGTCGGGGAACCAGGAAAGGAGTCCCGTTTGGGAGCTGCATGGATGACTGTCACAGGGCAGTGAATCTGGGAGGAAGGCCTGGGCAGGCCCCAGACCATGTAGGTCTGTCCCTGGCACTCTTCTGCATGAGCTAGACGCCTCACTTGCGTAGACATTTATTTTCCTTGAGGGTTAGGGGGGGCCTTCTTGTTGGCTGCCTCCCAACAGCATCGGACCCTCTTCTGAATGGGTCCTGACTCCTCCCATCCAGAGAGAGGGCCTGGTTGGGGGCTGATTTCTCACCCGAGACCTCATCTGCAGATGTGGGCCATTTTGCCTGTTTACTCTGAAACCTCACCTGGGCCTGACTGACTATCCCTTGGTCTCTGTCCCAGTTGCTTCTAGTCTCAGTTGTAGCCATGTTGTCGAACTGCCAAAGGAGTAGGGCGCCATAGTGGACAGTGGGAAATGATGGAAGGAAGAACCCTTTCCTCTTACCTACTGAACGAAAAGATGTGAGGCCATCTGTTGGGCTTTTTCTTCCATTTGACACCACAGGTACCTTCTTCTGCCTCAGCCCTCACCTGAGACTTGACTGCATGCCGTCATCCCAGACTTGCTTTTTAGTGGCCTTCCCCGCTGTCTTGTTCCTTGGTGACCTTGTCACCAAGAAAAAGGAAAAGCAGGACTTTTCCTCTCACCTCGTCTTATCAAAGTGTAGTTATTCTTCAAGACGCAGGCTTTCCTGGGCTCTCCTTTACACGTCCGCCCCAGGCTGCCAGGCTCCGGGTCCCTGCTCGGCCCCCTCTCGTGTATGACCCCGTTTTTGTCCTGGTAGCTAGCCCTCAACAACTTGTTCTTAGGCTTTTTGGGAACAGAGCCTGTGCCTTCTGGCATGGCTCCCTCATACAAGGTATGTGCTTAGTAAATTTTTTATTGAATTGAATGCGCCAAAGATTCATTTCTAGCCTTGCCATGATCTCTTAAGGCAACTGATCTTAGAACATGGATTCAGTCCATTCGATGGCTTGCTGGCCTGCGTCTCCATTTTGCTCCACTGACCAGTGGCTAGAGCTGACTGACAGGTGTGACCTTTCAGAAACAAGTGGTCAAAGGGTGCCTGGGTGGTTCAGCCGGTTAAGTGTCTTGACTTCAGCTCCAGTCGTGAGTTCAGGGTCCTTGGCTTGGCGCCCTGTCGGACTCCATGCTCAGCGGGTCTGCTTCTTCTGCCCCCCGCCCCTCCACTCGTGCTCGCTTGCTCTCAAATAAATAAATAAAATCTTAAAAGCAAAAAAACCCAAGTGTCTGTAAAACTCCAAAAAAGGGTGGGCTTCCACAGGTCTAAAACAAGAGATGTGCTCTCCTGTGTATATGTGTTAGCTCTGTAGGAAAAGATCTGAGGAAATAGGGGACTAGGAGACATATCAGCTCTCAGGTCGCGTAAGGCAGTTCTTAATTAGTGTCAAGTTGCTTCGTGAGATAGGAACCAGGCTCAGGGAACCCAAAGGAGAGGTAGCTCCCGAAGGATTAGAGACAGCTCTGCTGAGCAAGTGGGCCTGGATGGAGGTGGGTAGGAAGAGAAAACACTTCAGATAAAACAATAGAACTTGTTCTTGTGTAGTGGGTGCCAGAAAAGTGTTTTACTTTAATGCTCCTTAGTAAGCATGTTGGCTAATGTCTGAGAGCGTCCTTTGTACCAAGCTTGTTGCCAGTGCTTTGTGCGTGTTACCTCACTGCGAACTGTACAGGCTGGGTGCTGTTATTATTCCCATTTCACAGATGAGGGAACAGGCTTGCAGTGGTTATGGGAACGGGTGGTTGAGCGGCAGGGTGGGGCCCAGACAGTTGGACGAGAGCCAGAGTGTACTCAGCCCTGTGCTCTCCTGGCTCCCCACCCCCGCCCCAAGTCCCTCAGATGGAAGCAAAGGGACAGTTTTCTGGGTTCTAAATCTATGTTCTTGCCCCTCCTAGGTTCTCTGGGAGAATGCCTGAAGAAATGAGGATAACACTCCTTTTTTCTTTTTCTTTAGATAGCAGCTGCCTTCTGAGAGCCGACTGAACACTGAGGGTAAGTCCGTGCCTGATTCCAGGCCGGTGGGATGTGCATGGGTCGTCTTCAGGAGCAGGTGTAGGTGTCGCAGGCCTGGCATGTCAGTCATCAAGCTCAATAAATAAAAGAGGCCAAGCTCTGAGTTTCGGAAAATAGAAGCAGTCCTTGTCTGTTCCTGATCTCTCTTGGTTGACACAGGAGAGTGGCATCTGGCTCTCTGCTGGCCTCAGTTGGTAGCCGGCAGCCTCAGCAGGAGGCCTGACTTCTGGAAGGGTACGGCTCGGGAAGCTAGTCAAGAGGAGGGCGGCAAAGCTTCTCAGGGCCACAAGAAGCAGGTCTAGGGCTGGGCAGCCTCGGGGAACACCCCTCGAGTCAGCGGGTAGAACGGGCAGCTGGGCAGTGGGGGACTCGGGGAAATGTGAAGCTGGACATGGGAGGGGCTCTGTCAGCTGGCTGTAAACACACTTGACCTGTGTTTCCAGACAGTGACACCCAGCCTTTGGGAGTCCCAGCGATACGGGGGTAAAGGGGCGAAGTTGGACCTTCTCTGCCCACATAGTGCCCAGGCAGTACCATCCCATAGAAGCAGCTGCTGCTCTCACACAGGTTTCCCCCGATACCCGGGTCTGGGTATCCTGGCACCTCTTCAGCCTGGTGCTGAGGCGCCCGGGCTGGAGTCCACCTACTGACCCGGTCCTGTCTGCCGCTGCTCGTCCAGCACGAGCGTCCTGGCCCGGCACGAGCCTCGTGCTCAGGCTGGCGTGCCCCCTGTGTTTCAGATGCCGACAACATTGCTCTTCCCCTCACCCAGAGGCAGGCCAGTTGCTAACCTCATTTCAGAGCCAAGTGCCCTGGGGGCTTTGTGGCCCTCAACTTTCCCCAGAGCTCCTATTCTGTGCTCAGAGTGGAGATTCCTTGGTGTTGGGATTTTTCTTGGGTTTCCACCCACTGTGTGGGGATTTTTCTCAGGTGACCCCTCGTGACCCAGGAGTTGTTCTGCTTTCTGAGATGTTCCCACAGTCCTCTCTAGTCCTGGGCCTTAGACCAGCAGCGGCCGCTTTCCCTTCTAGGTTTGCGTTTTTTTTTTGAAAAGTGGAGTGGGGCGCCTGGCTGGCTCAGTCGGTAGAGCACATGATTCTTGATCTCAGGGTTGTGAATTCAATCCCCACATTGGGTGTGGAGCCTACTTAAAAAAAAAAAAAAAATTCCCGTCACGTGAAAAGTGGGTAAAGGCAGATGGGTATAGATTTTTGATGGACTCTACCCTCCACAAAGTTTCCATAGCCCTGTTCTCTCTGCTTGCTCTCACCTTCCTGTTCTTGGTTGATAGAGTTGAATGTTACTGCCCTTACTTGCATCCCGGTGAGGAGAGCGGGGAGAGCTGGGTGAAGGCCCCAAACCACCTGTCTTGCGGAGCTGAGAATCTGGGGCCCAGAGAAGGCTGATGAGCAGAATCCAAGATTCTGACCTTCCCCCTGCTTTGTAAGAGCGCCCTCTTTTCTTGCATATCTTCCCCCAAGTCCATCAGTAGCAAGGGAAAATTAGTTGCCAAGAAGGCTGCCTTTTACCACGCCCTCTAATTTGTTAAGGCTTGTCTGGCGCTTCATCCCTAAGTCCCCGCTGAGCCCTTGGCGTTTTCCTTAGTTACTGGAATTAAGACTGCCACGGAAGGTGGCCGCCCTGCCCTCCTCTGCTGTCTCCTTGGTGATCCTAGAGGGAGGGGGGTGGGAGTGTTGTTTTCGGTGGAATGCCAGAAGGTGTAACGGAGGTCATCCCAGCACCCCCTCATCACTGTCCCGGAGCTCCTCATCCTGATAGGCCCGAGCAGGGCGGGCAGAGAGCCAAGACTGCTCCAAGTACGCCTCCAGCAGCTGTGCGCGGAACGCTGGACTCCACATGTGGCCGCTCCCCTCCCCACAGACATCCATCCCTGGCTGAGGCCTGAGGGAAAATTCCGGGATCTGTCTGTGCTGAGTCATGCTTAGTCTCCCAGGATCTGTGTGGCACCTTTCGCATGGCTGTCACTGGTCAGCCAGGAGTCTGGGAATGACTGCAGCTACTCGGGAGTGATAGTGCGCTCTGATCTGTGTATTTGCACATCCCTATCGAAGTAGGCTTCGAGTGCTTTTACTGCTGTGCTGTTTATCAGTATGAGATGGATTAACATGAAATCATTAATAATAAGTGTATTGTTTGTTCTGGAGCGAGTGAAGAGGGGCAGAGGGAGAGGGAGAGAGAATTTTAAGCAGGCTCCGTGCCCAGCATGAGTGGACATGGGGCTGGATCTCACAACCCTGAGATCATGAGCTGAGCAGAAATCAGGAGTCGGGGGGACTCCTGGGTGGCTCAGTGCCTTAGGGCCTCTGCCTTCAGCTCAGGTCATGATCCCAGGGTTCTGGGATCGATCCCCGCATCCTGCTCTCTGCTCAGTGGGGAGCCTGCTTCCCCCTCTCTCTGCCTGCCTCTCTGCCTACTTGTGATCTCTCTGTCAAATAAATAAATAAAATCTTTAAAATAAAAATTAAAAAAAGGGGCGCCTGGGTGGCTCAGTCGTTAAGCGTCTGCCTTTGGCTCAGGTCATGATCCCAGGGTCCTGGGATCGAGCCCCGCATTGGGCTCCCTGCTCTGCGGGAAGCCTGCTTCTCCTGCTACCATTCCCTCTGCTTGTGTTCCCTCTCTCGCTGTGTTTCCCTCTGTCAAATAAATAAAATCTTTAAAAAAAAAAAAAATTAAAAAAAAAATCAGGAGTCAGATGTTTAACCAACTGAGCCAGCCAGGTGCCTCTAGTCTTCTAAATTTTGCTTTTAAATAAAGCCTAAGGATCTTTCTGTTCTACTCATGATTCTAGAAAATTGTAATCAGTTTGAAGGGACCTTTTGATTAATACCTGATTCCATTCACGAACTTAACTCATTTGAAAATTTTAAATTGAATTTGTAAATTACATTCAACTTTTTAAAATTGTTTTAACACTTCCAGTTATCTGCTTAACAAACATCCCTAAATGCTTAAATAATTTCTGTAACTCTAATAAATTAAGCTGACTTTTAAATTTTCTTAAACATTCGTATATGGAAAAAAAAAATTCTTATACCGTTTTATGTTTTAACATTGTAAAGCTATTCTACTCACTTCATTGAGGCATCGTTGACATAATAATTTGTGCGTCTTTTGTGTGCACTGTGTAAGTCTCCCCATATGTATCCTCTTCTGAGACCTTAACCACAGTTGGGATAGTGAACACATCCATCACCTCAGAAAGTGTCCTCACGCCCCTTGGTAATCACTCACTCCCACTCCTCTCTGCTTCCCCCATCCCCAAGTGACCACTGAACTGCTTCCTGTTACTGTAGATTAGTTCACATTTTTGGAAATTTTATGTAAGTGGAATCATAGAGTATGTATCCTTTTTTGTTTGGCTTCGCTCACTGAGCACGATCATTTTGAGATTTGTTCGTGTTGCGTCTTTCCCTTTTGCTTCAGGGTAGTATTCCAGCATGTGAGCACTCCACAGTTGGTTTACTGATTCACCTGCTGTTGGTCATTTCAGTTGTTTCCAGTTTTGGGGGCTCCAGTAAAGCTGCTGTGAATGTTTGTGTGCAAGTCTTTATGCGGGCGTATATTTCCTTTTCTCTTGAGCAGACGTGGGGCAGTGGGGTGAGTGGCTAGAGTATATGCTAGGTGTATATGTAACTGAACTTGCCCGATCTTCTTCCAAAGTGTCTGTGCCATCTTACATTCCCAGTCTCTCCACAGCCTCACTGACACTGGATATGGTCAGTCTTCTAAATTTTAGCCGTTCTGAAAGATGTGTGTTGGTGTCTTGTGGTTTCAATGTGAATTTCCATGGTTACTAATGATATTGAGCATCTTTGAGCTTATTCATCATCTGCCGTACTGATTTTAAACTTAATAAAATTCTTACTTAAATCGTGTCTGAACCAGTTACTCAGTTACATATTTTAATCAGAGTCTTGAGACTGACTTGTTAATTCTGAACAGATTGAATTCCCTTGAATTGAATGAAGTACGTAAAATAACAGATACAGATTTCTTAACTCAAAATTATAAATACTATAGTTTTTATTTTCTTGGGCATATTTGTTCTTTTTTTTTTTTTTTTTAAGATTTTATTTATTTATTTGACAGAGAGAGACAGATCACAGGTAGGCAGAGGCAGGCAGAGACGGGGCGGGGAAGCAGGCTTCCCACTGAGCAGAGAGCCCGAGATCATGACCTGAGCCGAAGGCAGAGGCTTCAACCCACTGAGCCACCCAGGCGCCCCGACATATTTATTTTTAATGCTTTAACTTCCTGGAATTGAAGAATCTTACCAAACAAAGAAAAATGATTTTAAACTGTAGTAAATTATTTTCCTAAGCAGCTTCAGGAGTTTCTTTCTCCACTAGATGACATTTCTTTTTAATTCAAGAGATTCCTGGCCAGGATGAAACTAGGTCTTTTCCTTTGAGTCCACCTGCTAAGCAGAGTCCTGATTCATTGCTGTTTTGCCCCCAAATGGGGAGAGGCTCACAGCCCATACGCCCCAGATTGAAGCATTACATTGCTTAATCCTCTTCCCATGGAACTCTGCACTTTTCCACTCAGGCTGCCATACCGTGTGGCATCACGACTGGATCACTGGATTCAATTAACCTACTTAAGGCTTCATTTCTCATGCGCTATGGCCACAAAATAGGTGGAATTAAAAGTACAAATTAGGTGGAATTGAGATTCTGTGCATCTCCCAGAGCTTTGTCTGACCAAGGGCTAGCTGTAAAATCAGGCCAGTGATCCAGCAGTTCTAGAATTTGAGTCCCAGTCTTCGGAGTCTGGGTCTGGCATTCCCCCTCTCCCCCCATTTCTTACATCTTCTCCAATATGAAAGGGAGTCCGATGCTGACGTCACCCCACGTGTGCAAGAGTGAAAGTGTAGAGTTCCAAAGAAAAGGACATTTGAGTGGGGACTGCTTAGATTCCTGCTCTGCAGTTTGAAATACAGTCTGTATTCAGCTTTGGCTCCGAGTTTCCCCTTCAGGGGGTGAAGCAGCACTGTGTGATAATAAAGAGCATATGGGAGTTTATTGATGATGGCTGTGGCCTCCCTGAGTTAACAGAATCTCTGTTCCGAGAGAGAGAGAAGGTGTGCTCTACCACAGGGCAGGGCAGTAAATGACTGGGATGTAGAGAAGATCACATGTAAAACTTGAAGTAAATAAATAACTAGAGCATTCAACACAGCAATGTCTGTTCTAGACATGACAGACTGGGCTGTTCAGATCAGCATTTTTATAGCAGAAAATGGGAAACCGGGGCATCTGGCTGGCTCATTTGGTGGAGCTTGTGGCACTTGATCTCAGGGTTGTAAGTTCAAGCACCACATTGGGTATAGCGATTACTTAAAATAAATCTTAAAAATGGAAAAAAGAAAGAAAATGGGAAACCACCAAAATGTACATCAAAAAAGTATCGCTGCACGTGTAATCTGTTAGTGTCATACAACGCAGCTTTGAAAATAGCCCGTGTTCCCTAATCACACTGTTGCTCTCGGTTTGTTACCTTAGAACAAGATGCTTTGGGTCGCCTGGGTGGCTCAGTGGGTTAAAGCCTCTGCCTTTGGCTCAGGTCATGGTCTGACCTGAGGCCCCACATCCAGCTCTCTGCTCAGCAGGGAGCCTGCTTCCCCCTCTCTTTCTACCTGCCTCTCTGCCTGCTTGTGATCTCTCTCCTCTCTGTAAAATAAACAAACAAAATCTTAAAAAAAAAAAAAAAAAAAGATGCTTTTACTTGAGAAAGGTATATTATAAAACAAAATGTGTAGTATTTCCTTTTTGGTTATTTTGGAATGCTATACCAAATTTTTTTTCCTGGATGCTGGAATTATAAAACTATGTGTTAAACATTTTTTTTGTTTTGCTGTGTCTTTTAATTTTAAATAGTCAGCGTTAAAAAAATAGAAGGGTGCAATTTATGATACCATGTGGCACTTAAGAGCAGAAACAGGGTTTTAACTATCAGAATTCCTCTCTTTTGGACGCTTGGGTGGCTCATTCGATTAAAGCATCTGCTCAGGTGCTACCTTCAGCTCAGGTCATGATCCCAGAGTCCTGGGATGGAGTCCTGCATTGGGATCCTTGCTCAGTGGGGAGCCTGCTTCTCCCTCTGCCTGATGCTTCCTCTGCTTGTGCACTGTCTTATTCTGACAAATAAATAAATAAGGTATTAAAAAAAAAAAGAATTCCTCTTTTTTACTCCTCCAACAAATTGTTTGGGGTGGATGAAAACCTTTTTCTAAATGCTATACGAGATAGAGATTCCTGGGTAATAGTGGAATAAAGACTTATTAAAAGATATTCCTCCCTAAAGAAATGAAAAAACTGGCAAAAATTGTCAAAATCATCTTTTTCAGAACTAAGGAAATTAATGGCTTGCAGCAATCCAAGGACCATTTACTCAAGAGAAATCGTCAGATCTTACTTTTAACAGAAATTATGAGTCATGCAAAGAAACAAGAGTGGCATATACACGGGAAAAGCTCCTGATGGGAACTATCCCTAAGGAAGCTCATTTGTTTGATTTTTATAAAGACTTTAAATCAGCTGTGTTAAAACATGTCTAACAAACTAAACTGTGAGAACAGTGAGTTGCCAAATAGAGATGATAGAAATTATTAAAAAAGAACCAAAAAGAAATTCAGGAATTGAAAAATATAATAGCTGAAATGAAAAAGTCACTAGAGGGGCTTAAGAGCCGAATAAAGGAGGCAGAATTTCTGTGAACTTGAGAATGGATCAATTGAGATTATCTGTTGGAGGAACAGAAGGGAGCAAGAATGAAGGAAAATGAACCGAGCCTCAGATGATTGCAGAACACCATCAAACCTTTCAACATTATTACACAACAAAAATTCAGTAAATTTGAAGACCTAGTTGGCTTTTATTAAATGACTCATGAATTGGGCAGCATCCCCTCTAGCAAGTAGAGGAGAGCTCTGGAGGGTGGTACCTGGTATTTAAAGGAAGGTATTTATAGGAGGGAGGGTGAGGCAAGGAGTTATTAGCAGAAGAAGAGATCGTTCTAGACCAGTCACCTTCCCCCAAAGGGAGCAAGGAGGTCTTATTAGGTGGATTACCTTATCTTTCTCTGGCGGACGGAAAGGCCCATGTGACAGATTACCTCTTCTGTACTGATAAGAAAATTCCAGATTGATTGGTTTAAGATTCCACTCCTAGAGAGGTTGAAACTGCAATTAAGTCTTGGTTTGCCCCTCCTGCAGGCAAGTGACTCCACTTTGAGCCGGTGGCTTTTTCTTTCTTCTTTTTTTAAGTGTAGCTCTAGGCCTAACGGGGAGTTTGAATTCACAACCTCAAGATCAGGAGTTGCATGTTGTACCAACTAAGCCAGCCAGCCCCCACCGCGCTCCCCCCACCCCCACCCCTTGGCTTTCTTGTAAACAATGTGTTCATATGGGAGTCCTAGCAGGAGAGCATGTAGAGAAAGAAGCAGAATGAATATTTGAAGAAATAATGGCTAAAAAGTTCCTAAATTTGATGAAAAACAGTAATTTATGTGCCCAGGAAGCTCCATGAACTCCCAAGTAGGAAAACACAAAGAGAGCCACATCTAGGCATCATGTAAAGAATCTTGAAAGCAGCACTTAACCGACTTTACAAACAAGGGATCTTTGATAAGTTTAAGAGCTGATTTCTCCCTGCAAACCACAGAGACCAGAGGCAGTGGGATGAATACAGATGCCGAATGAGGCCAACTTTCAATGTAGTTGACCTTGGGTCTGAGATAGCTTGGATCTCTTCTATCCTCAGGTAGACCTTGTCAGTTTAGTTCGTAAATAACAATTGAGGTCTTTTCACACTTGATCCGGAGGAAGTCTGTCTTTCACCAAGTACCCCTCCCCAAGTATTTCTAGAAATGCCTAGGAAATGCTTATTCTATGTTCTACCAGCCAAGAACGTAATAGGCCCCCCCAAATATTTGTTCAATGAATAAAATCTGCCTGGGTTGCTTCCGTCTTTGGCCAGCTGTCTATCCACTCTTGTGCATGGCACCTCATTCTCCCTGTCCCAGGGATATTGCCTCTCTCCTCACCTTTGCCTGAAAGATGCAGACCAACCAATTTCATAACTTCTCAAAGTACAGCTTTTAAAAATATTACTGGACATTTCACAAAATTTTACTGACTGCTTGGGGAATTGCAGAATGGAATTACAAGACAGAAGAAAGTTTTGCCTCGAGAAAAATAGAACAGCTGCCATAACCCAGTAGTGGCAGCCTCTCCCCTGCCCATTAGCCATTGGGGCGTCAACAAATACTGGAGTTTAATCCCAGCGGGCACTTCCCAGGACACCGCTGAGCCGCCTACTGATGTTCTGTTGCTTCTGCTGTTGGTGACACGCCTTGTAAGCATATGGCACTTCGCAGTTTCATCATTTCGTCAGCCAGTTCTTACTGGCACTGGTCAAGGTCATGGTTTTGCTGTTTGTGGATGACAACAGAGGTTAGAGGGGTTCCGTGACTCAATCAGCTCTGCCAGGAAGCTTTGAAAGCAGCACCTTGATTCCTGGCCTGGAGCCCTTCCTGCTGTCACACAGGGGATTAGGATGTGATGTGGCCGTGACACGGTGTGCAGGGCTGAAGAGATCACCCTGAAACTCGGTCTTCCCTGCTTTAATTCCTCTCTTGATGGGGGTTTGCAGCTTCTTCCATTAGAGCTGTTTGTGTTCACTCCACTTGGGAGCCTCCAGTGGGGGCAGGGTCTCCTCTCTGCCGGGTTGCCTGAGGCTGAAGCCAGGGCCACTTCGACCTGAAGTTTGGCTCCGCCTTCCAGGCTTTTGACTGATCCCATTGCAAAGCCCATGTTCCTGTTTTTATTGACCCGAGCCATCTTTCCCTCCCTTTTTACCCCTGATCATCTTAAACGGCACTTTGAATATTTGGCAGGATAGATTCCCCATGACCCAATCCTACATTTCACAACTGAATGGTTTAGGAGGGGCAGAAGTTATTGCTGTGCAGTATTCCAAGAAACCACTCTTTGGGCATTTGCCGTGGCTCTACGGCAGGCACTGCTCTGTGCTGGATGCTACAGGGCCACCAGACGGGGGATCTGACATGGCCCTTGCCCTTGGTCCCGTATCCCGTGGCTGGGGAGAGAAGGCGGGCACGTGCCAGGGCACAGTACATGCTCGCTCAAGGAGTGCTCGTTCTCGGTGAGCACCAGTGACAGTGAACGAGGGGCCCCCATAATTGGCGCCCACCGAGGGCTATGTGTGTGCCGGCTGAGATGCTCAGTGCAAAACTGGAGGCTGGCGGTTCCCAGAGAAGGGGCTAAGCGCAGGGCTCTGGAGTCAGGCAGTCAGGAGTGGGGTTTGGCCCTTTCCCAGCTCTGTCACTTCTGGCAAGTTCCTGAGCCCCCTTTGGCCTTGGTTTCCTCATCTGTAAAATACAGGACAGTAAAACCTTCCGCACAGGGCCGTTGGGGGAATTAAACAAAATCATTTCCGAGAAGTGGCACCCAGCAGACACATCATCGTGGGGGCTGCATTGATGGTATCAGGGGAACACAGTGTGGGGTAGAACCCTGGAGCCCGAGGGCCTACAAGCTGGGGGCACGGTGTCACGTGGGTGGCTACTCAGGAAGGACTTCTTGGGAGAGCTGGCTCTGAGACACAGGGGTCCCGTTGGGGTTGGCAGAGAGCGTGGTGTCTAAATGGGGTGTCCCCATCAGATGAAGGCCCCCAGATGTGGGGTGGAAGCCGGGCCACGGGCAGTGAGAGCATTCACCCGAGGCAGAACAAAGGCAATGGAAGTGTGTACAGCAAGGGGGCGGAGGACAGGACGGCAAAGCGGAGACTGCACCGAGGCAGTGGTGGGGGCTGTTTTTAAAGGGGGCAGGTGAGGAGGTATGCGGACGCACAGAATTCTCCCCGTTTTGGTAACTGCCAAACTGTGGCTGTCAGCCCATTGGTTCGTTAGGGCCTATGGGTACTGTGAGGTGAGTCGCCCCATGGGTCTGTCTGGATTCAGCCAGGGGGTCCCTGTGCCCTTTCTCCATGCCATCACTGAAGCCTGTTGGCCTAAAAGCCACGTCTGCAGAGAGGAGAGGACAGCATCCAAGTGGTGGCACATGGAGTAAAGTCATGATGCTGGGAAAAGCCGGGCATCAGGAAGGGAGATGCCCCAGCCTTGATGGTGGGGAGGAAGATGCTGGAAGCCCACGAGGGTGGAGGTTTGCACCTGCCTTGTTCGCTACTAAACCCACTGTCCCCTGCGCTTGGGAACCCCGGTTGAAAGAATGGCTACTGTTGGGGGATTTGTTCTGTGAATGCCCAGCTGCCTGCTGGGGTCTGAGACGATGAGAAGCCTCTGAGATACTTGAGCGGGCAGCCACCCACAGGTGACTGGGGTTTTGAGAAACTCTTCGGGAAGTAGTGTGCTCGATGGCCTGGCATGGGGCGAGGCAGGTGGTCGGGGTGGGAGAGCAGCTCTGAGAGGCAGTTGTAACTCCGAAAAGGTGGCGATGGGCAGGAAGGAGCAAAGACAGAGGCTGCAGGAGGAAGGGTGCCATGGGTGGGGTGCAGAAGGGACTTAGATCGAATTTTCACCTCCGCCTCCATCTTGAGATGCAGAGCTGGAAAAGCAACCGCATGCGTCGAGCTGAAGAGACAAATCGGACAGGCATAGACGTAGGGGATTGGAATGGAATGCCGTGTTTGGACGGGGCTGTTAAGCCCAACTCACAATTTCCGGAGAAAATTGAGTTTGCTTAAGACCAGAGCAGCTAGTCCTGAGAACGCACTTGGAGAAAACATGCAGAGAGAGATCAAGCAAAGTCCTGGTTCCTGAGGCTCCCCAGCTGTTGCCTCCTAGGGCCTTTCCTTTTCTCCCGATTTTAGGGCAGGAGCTGCTGACAGGGTCGGGGTGGGAGAGCAGCATGTCGTCTGCGTGGTGAGCCGCTCAGAGCCCCTGGCTGCGTGGATAGGCAGGCTGGCGGGGCTGTTCGGGAGAGAAAGGGCTTCCAGTCCTTGGAGCTTTCCCTTCCCTTCCAAGGCAGGGGAGGTGGAAGCTGGACCTGCCTGCGGGCACTGGCACTTACTCTACGCAAAATAGTGTATTTGTAGAGGTTGAATTTGAGTTATTCCTCGTGTTTTTTAGGAGCGTGGGGCGGGAGGCATGTTGGAGAGGGCAGCCTCCCGGCACACTCTGCTTGTGCATTTAGAACTGCCTTCTGTTCTTCTTCCACCTGCTTTGTTCTCGTGTTTCACGTGCTGGGGCTTTGGATTGGCGTTTGGGGAGCAGGACGGACACGTGGGCCTCTGCTGAGGGGCGTTAACACCGGTCATGAGGGAGGGGATGGTGTGCTTTACCTTCTGAACACAGGTCTGCGTCCGGCCCTGTAGCTGGCCTCACTCTTGGGGTTGTTTTTATAACTCTGAGTCTGTTTTCTTCCCCCTCCTAGCTCACTTCTCCAGCTGGAGAGAACGCAGCTTGAAAAGGGTTTGCTTCCCCAGGAGGCAGAAGGAGGGCACGTTCCAGGCAGAGGGCAAAGACAGCTGTTCCTAGCAGATTGATGGTCCCAGGAGGACCTTTCAGCCCTTTCTCTCCGAGGTTTTTGTCCCAGATCAGTAAGCCAAGCAGAGTAAGCCCAAGGGTCCAGTCACTGAGGATTCCCCTCCAAAGATCTCTCCTGGTGTTTTTTAACCCACAACACTTTAGACTCTAAGTGTGTGGTGTTTTTCCTAATTCCAACCAGTGTTCTGACTGATGCTAACGTGGTGTCCTACAGTTTAGTTCAGTTCTGACACTAACCACCTGGAGTTTGTGCAAACCCTGTGGGTTAAGGGCTCAGTCGCACAAGGCGGCTCCAATTTAGATGCCAGTCTCGAGTGCCAGGTTGCCGTCTGTATGTCTGATGGACTGGCTGTAAACGGGGTTCCCACGACCGCCTCCCTGGGTCTGATAATTTGCTATAATGGCTCACAGAACTCAGGGAAGCACCTCACTTTACTTAGGTTTACTGATTTATTATAAAGAATGCAGATGAACAGCCAGATGAAGGGGTACTTTGGGTAAAGTCCAGAAGGATCCTGAGCATAGGAACTTCTGTCCAACAAGCCTGGTGGAGTTGGGGGGATGCCTCCCTTCTGGCACACACAGGCATTCGCCAGCCAGCAGCTCTCTGAACTCTGTCGTTGAGGGTGTTCATGGAGGGTTCGTTCTGCAGACACGATTGGCCACTGGTGATTAACTCCATCTCTAGCCCCTGTCCCCTTCCTGAGCATTCCAACCCTCTGATCATCTCACCTCTGGTTCCTCGGGCAACAAGCCCCTCTGGAATTCTATCTAGGTGCCCAGAGTCATCTCATTAGCACAGACTCCTTGTGGTTGTAAAGGGCTTGTTGTGAATAACAAAAGGCACCCCCTCACCCGCCTTACTCCGGAAATTCCAAAGGTTTTAGAATCTCTTGTGCTGGGGAAACCTGGAATAAAGACCAGATTCCTATTTATTACGTTACAGTATCACAGGGTCCCTGTAGGATTCTGGGCTCGGATGGGCTGGCGTACCCTTGCAGTGAAATCTTCGGGATGGTGGAGTGCCTTCCACCCTGATGACCGAGGTCTGGTGGAACAGCTACGGATGAGTCAAAGGATGCGCAGGTGTGACTCAGGCAATGGCCCTAGTGACGTGGTTTTGGAATATAGGCGAAGCTCCGTGAGGTGAGGTCTGGAGCCGACTGAGAAAGAATTCTTGAGACGTCTTTGGTGCAAAATGGTGGTTTATTAAAGCATAGGGACAGGACCCGTGGGCAGAAGCTTCGGCACTGGGATCGTGAGGGGTGGCTGATTATATACTGAGGGACTGGGGGAGTAAGGAAAAGGGAGGTTCCAAAAGAACTTTCATATGCTAAAGAAGACCTACAAGACACCGGAGGCCTTGCCATTGCCATTGT